>OX246743.1:3709443-4060789 GCA_945910005.1 Isoperla grammatica | reverse complement strand
ATATTATTATTATTATTATTATATTATTATTATTATTATTATTATTATTATTATTATTATTATTCCCACCCTGTGTCGTCTGTGGCTTAGTCTCACCAGCATAGTTGTGTTGTCTCGTGATACGCCGTGTTCCTAACTTAGCAAGTTAAGCTGTATTGGCGAGTATTGATTGGAGACTACAAACAAGAAAGCTTTACGCAGAGTTATTCACAGACAATGGCTGCGTCGATCGTCCAATAGCGGTGGGATATTCATTATATCAAATCAAACGTTTATTTTATGTAATGACAAATGGACGTTTTTACTTTCTACGCTACGATTTTACAAACGTGTGTTGTGTGGGGGGGGGGGGGTGAAGTAATAATAATAATAATAATAATAATAATAATAATAATAATAAAAGTTGGGCTTTATTTTGAGATTTGGGAGTTTTACGGCTTGCTTGTTATAGTCCGGTTCAGAATCGCATTTCCGTTCGATTTGTGAGGAGACCATTTTTTTATGATTGTTTATTGTAGAGGGGCACTAGAAGATAAAAAATTGCTAGTATATGTTTTTTTGAAATTTGGATTGTTGGACCCAAATTTGGATTTTGTTTTTTTCATACTTTGGGCCATAACTTCTCCAAAATTGGTCTAATCAAAAAACTTTAAATTACAATTATATTTATAAATTTAAGTGCAATAGGATAACAATAGTTTAATTTTGTTCATTTTTCAAATGTACAGTCAGTGACACAAGTCTAGAGAGCATCTGTTTATGTCACGTTTTAGAACCTGTACCGACTAACAACAATTTTTTCTGAATCTATCATTTATAATCAGTATTATTTAATTAAAGTAACGTATCGATTAAGTGGTCTGCGATTTTTTGTATCTTAAAAACTATGGAAAATAGCCTAAGCTTGAGGAATCGCGTCGATTTTGAGGCCGGGGATTTTTTTCGTCGCGACTAGGACGTGTTCCAGCCTAAACACGTTGGCATTATTCAATAAGGCGGTGGAACGAGAGCAATTATGCTGTGATCTAAAACCAACACGTAAATGTTCGAATTTGTGAGACATCAATTTGATTTTACTAAACAAAATGCGTGAGGTAAATAAATGAAGAATTCTTGAACATAGCGAACCAAGTGTAAAATCGACAAAAATCGTTACTGTGTTACTTTTTGTAAAAAAAAAAATAAAAAAAAAACAATAAAGTAGGTATTCGATTTCATTAAAAATGGAGAATGTCTAAGCGCAGCTATTTAAAAGATACCCTGGAGATTTCTTCAGGATATGAGTACCTGTTTGGCTGATATCGTGCATATGAACACCAGTGGCGAAGCGTCCTATGAGACAAAGAGACGTTGTCTACCCTTTATACAAATTTAATTTATACCATTAATACACTTGTGCACAAGTGTATGCTTTTTTTTCCTACATTTTCTTGTCTTCCGTGGCTCCCGCGAACCGTTTGAATTTAGTTGACGGCGAAGGACTCGGCATTCGGCAACACTCTTGCACCCTCTACCGTTGTCCCTTGAAGTTGAATGGTTTAAACGTGTGGAGACAAACAGTCCTTTGGTCTCTTTCGCTCATAATCAGAACGCTTTTTTCGTCAGTTTTCCAAGAATATTTGAGACTTGTCTCACACACCAACTCTGAGCTGTGGCTTTTGAGGGAACGGCCGTAACAGCATTCACTAATAAATCTTCACGGTCTGCTTTTGTAAAATGTGATGACCCAACTCAACCCCATGTGTCTTGTCTTCACATTTTTTTTATGTTTGATGGTAAAACGATGGATACTTCAGTAACCAGTTCAAGGCAATCCTTTGACAATGCGAGGTGCATGTGTCGTGGATTGCGTACAACACAGTACAGTAGTGCAGTGCGAAAGTGTACAATGTCCAAATATAGCGTGTGATTTCTACCCATATTTTTAAAAATATTATTGACTTTAATGTGTAAACTGTTAGTGACTAACGATGTGCTCCGCCGAAAGTGATATTGTTTATTCTCGCCTTGGGCGATTCACGAATGTACGTTTTGCGTCACCCCCCCCCCCCCTCATTACCAACTGTTTTTTGTCTAAACTGCGAAATATTACACAAAATTATCCATGTCTACCCTAATTTCAAGGCCACGTTTCGCCACTGATGAACACACAAAAACAGCAACAAACTAGAAAAAATAAGCAGTTCAGTTTTTATCGACTAGTCAAATAGATTACTTCACTTGCCACCATCAACCAACTATACCAAATAGAAAATGGTGTTAAGAGTTAAATCAAATCATATTCGTCTTCAGCCGATTCGTCGGAAGAATCGTCACCACAGTTTTCTATCAAATCGTCATCAAAGTCGATATCCGGCTCCATTTCGTCTACAAATAATAATAAATAATTAGGTCATAGCTACCCGAGTGTTACAAAACTATCACCAGTTTGGAAATTATTTCACCTGGGTCTGACACGCAACCTGTTAGTTTTGTGTGTAAAATGGCTGGCAATTGAGACAATTTTGACTCTTGATGGTCCTAATTCCGGATGTTTATGCTTGGACTTTTCAAAGTGGCTGATTTCATGAAGATAACGATTTTCGTCGATTTTACAGTTGGTTCGCTATGTTCAAGAATTCTTCATTTATTTACCTCACACATTTTGTTTAGTAAAATCAAATTGATGTCTCACAAATTCGAACATTTACGTGTAGGTTTTAGATCACGGCATTGCTCTCGTTCCACCGCCTTATTGAATAATGCCAAACTATCAAACAACAATGACGAGTTCGTGTTTAGGCTGGAACACGTCTAGTCGCGACGAACAAATCCCCGGCCTCAAAATCGACGCGATTCCTCAGCTTAGGCTATTTTCCATAGTTTTTAAGATACAAAAATCGCAGACCACTTAATCGATACGTTACTTTAATTAAATAATACTGATTATAAATGATAAATTCAGAAAAAATTGTTGTTAGTCGGTACAGGTTCTAAAACGTGACATAAACAGATGCTCTCTAGACTTGTGTCACTGACTGTACATTTGAAAAATGAACAAAATTAAACTATTGTTATCCTATTGCACTTAAATTTATAAACATAATTGTAATTTAAAGTTTTTTGATTAGACCAATTTCGGAGAAGTTATGGCCCAAAGTATGAAAAAAACAAAATCCAAATTTGGGTCCAACAATCCAATTTTCAAAAAACATATACTCGCAATTTTTTATCTTCTAGTGCCCCTCTAAAATAAACAATCATAAAAAAATGGTCTCCTCACAAATCGAACGGAAATGCGATTCTGAACCGGACTATTACTTCTTATTCTGGAACATTTGCGATAAATTTAGGGCAACATGTTTTTAATTGGTTCATCACAACCGTTGACTGAAAACTGGCAACCGGTCTGAGGAAAGTAACCCCACCCCCCATTGTATCGTCCTACCCCACGCTCGGTGTTGCTGTTGGCGGGGGGAGTGGGTGGGGGGGGGGGGGGGGGGGGGGGGGGCTCGAACCCGTGATCTCATGAAGCAGCGCCACGCGTGCTGAGCTGGGACTAACCCAACGCACTCGATGCAGCTGGACTTGTAACGTGAGATGGTGTCCACAGGTTCGAACCCATGACTGCTTCTTCGTGTATTACAGTACTGGTAATCATAACAGTCTTGTAGCCCCGGCAGCTCAGTTGGGAGTAGGCGACCTTGAGTCGCAGGTTCTGAGTTCACATACCGGCCGGCACAGCTGGTTGCTACAACATCGCTCACCATGCAGTATACTCCATTTACAACATTTCAGGACAAATTCTGTCGATACTTAATTACATTGTAAATTGTTTATGAATGTTGAAAAACATTGATCGATGTCATCAAAGGAACGGAAAGGAAGGGGGGGGCCTTTTCTCTCCACCCCCCCCCCCCCGCCCTGTTTTTCAGTCTGTGCTCCACTTGAACAACAACCCCCTCCACCCTCCCCCCCATTCTAAGGATGCGCCACTGATGATGCAGATAAACGTGAATTGGCGACGACCATTATCAGGCTTGTCGCATCGCCTCAAAGCAGCAACTAAGCTAATCGAGACGATATGCGAATCCGAAGTAAGTACGAAAACCCCACTGTGTCGTCTCAATGGCATCTAGCGATATAGCCATGGCGAAGTTGTTGACAACATGCTGTTATTGTTGTTGTTGTTGACATGCAATGTTGACGGCGCCCACAAGCCACGTAACCTTGTTACGTGTCACCTCGAAACACTCCTTCACATGGTAGACGAAGAGGTAGAATCTACTTGCATAATGCATAGTCGTCCACTGTGACAACATGTTGTTGTTTTTGTTGTTGTTGTTGTTGACATGAGAGGGCCACGCCCACAACATCGCGTGGGTCGTGGAAGGGGCGTGGCAAGTGTTTGGGGCGCTGGTCTCAACGCTTCATTCAAGGGATCGTCTTGGCCACCCCTGGCACAGACGCGGGGGGCTAACTTTGGCCTTTTGGGGGGTGGATGGCGGCACACCTCACACCTCACACCTCACGCAGACTCGCAGACGAAACTCGAAAGTGAACCCCGCCGCCCCCGCTCGAAGTATTGATCACCCGAGACCCGTATTACAACTTACTATCTCCACTACAACAACAGAAGGCGTAGTGGGTGTGGATGGGGTTGGCGCCTGCGCACTAGCGTCCGCCATTCATAAATAATCATTACGCGCCGACGATGTCAACACAGGCGCGGTCAACTAGGGCGGCCCATGTTTTCGTCAACAAATTACGACTTTGTTCTTTACAGACAGGATCGAATCCTAGCGAGGGTACCGAGTTCCGTGTATGAATTGAGCAATAAATGCGTACTTCTTGCTAAGTTCGAACTTTACGGACGTGACGTCATTGTTGATGTCTGAAATGCAAAGTTTGCGAGACAAGTATGGGAGTTCACGAGTACAAAATCATTCGTGCTCCTCAACTTGACTTACAAACTTAAAATGGCTTTCAGAAGACCAGGCACTGTTTGGAAATTTAATGATCAAAATACTACTTATATTTGTGACTTGAACACCATTTAAGTTGAAATAATTGTTCTTCCTATGGTCTTTATTGTAAAACATAAGCTATGCTTAATTTTATTCATTGCGGCCGCCACTACGGACGTTTTACGAAGCGAAGCGACAAATCTAGCCTCACTTCTGTCCATTTATTTTTAGGGACCGTCACTCCCTCCAAGAGTTGTCTGAATTCAAGTAAGTCAAGTTCGGAAGTTCACGAGTCAAGTACACAAGTACAAGTTGGCAAGTACATGAACTTCCAAATCAGACACGCCCCTGAGTTCCGTGTTGAAGTTGTCATTATATCATCTCGATTGGCTTTGAGACGATGTAGTAAAACCATGAGAAATATCGCTGTAGTTTGAAGTTTGCCTGCATTTATCAGTTTCGCACCCTTAACTGTAGTGGGGTTATATAGTGGTGGAGATGTGGAAGGTTGGGCGAACGGAAAGCTACATTTCACAATCAATCGGTTATTGTCAGGAACCCTCTTCGGTAATTCTACCTGATTTTGGACTTGTTATTTATAGAATGTAATGATATAATGTTCTAAATAATGTGCCAAGCTCGCATGGAGTGCTGCTACATGCCTCACGGCGACCCAATGTTCACGTGTCTCCTGATTTCATGGCGTCCAAAGCGCCTTGTTATTCATTAGATGTGCGTGATTATCTCAGGCAGGGTTCTCGGCCGACGCATAACAGTCGCTGCTCATAGGTTACACGTAGCCATTGACACACGTTGTGTTTGGTAGAACAAAACATGTTGACAGCGTCCCAAGCACCTTGTTATTCATTAGATGTGCGTGATTATCTCAGGCAGGGTTCTCGGCCGACGCATAACAGTCGCTGCTCATAGGTTACACGTAGCCATTGACACACGTTGTGTTTGGTAGAACAAAACATGTTGACAGCGTCCCAAGCACCTTGTTATTCATTAGATGTGCGTGATTATCTCGGGCAGGGTTCTCGGCCGCCGCATAACAGTCGCTGCTCATAGGTTACACGTAGCCATTGACACACGTTGTTTGTGGTAGAACAAAACATGTTGACAGCGTCCTAAGCGCCTTGTTATTCATTAGATGTGCGTGATTATCTCAGGCAGGGTTCTCGGCCGACGCATAACAGTCGCTGCTCATAGGTTACACGTAGCCATTGACACACGTTGTATGTGGTGGAACAAAACATGTTGACAGCGTCCCAAGCGCCTTGTTATTCATTAGATGTGCGTGATTATCTCGGGCAGGGTTCTCGGCCGCTGCATAACAGTCGCTGCTCATAGGTTACACGTAGCCATTGACACACGTTGTATGTGGTAGAACAAAACATGTTGACAGCGTCCCAAGCGCCTTGTTATTCATTAGATGTGCGTGATTATCTCGGGCAATGTTCTAGGCCGCCGCATAACAGTCGCTGCTCATAGGTTACACGTAGCCATTGACACACGTTGTATGTGGTAGAACAAAACATGTTGACAGCGTCCAAAGCGCCTTGTTATTCATTAGATGTGCGTGATTATCTCGGGCAATGTTCTAGGCCGCCGCATAACAGTCGCTGCTCATAGGTTACACGTAGCCATTGACACACGTTGTATGTGGTAGAACAAAACATGTTGACAGCGTCCTAAGCGCCTTGTTATTCATTAGATGTGCGTGATTATCTCAGGCAGGGTTCTCGGCCGACGCATAACAGTCGCTGCTCATAGGTTACACGTAGCCATTGACACACGTTGTATGTGGTAGAACAAAACATGTTGACAGCGTCCCAAGCACCTTGTTATTCATTAGATGTGCGTGATTATCTCAGGCAGGGTTCTCGGCCGCCGCATAACAGTCGCTGCTCATAGGTTACACGTAGCCATTGACACACGTTGTTTGTGGTAGAACAAAACATGTTGACAGCGTCCTAAGCGCCTTGTTATTCATTAGATGTGCGTGATTATCTCAGGCAGGGTTCTCGGCCGACGCATAACAGTCGCTGCTCATAGGTTACACGTAGCCATTGACACACGTTGTATGTGGTAGAACAAAACATGTTGACAGCGTCCCAAGCACCTTGTTATTCATTAGATGTGCGTGATTATCTCGGGCAGGGTTCTCGGCCGCCGCATAACAGTCGCTGCTCATAGGTTACACGTAGCCATTGACACACGTTGTATGTGGTAGAACAAAACATGTTGACAGCGTCCTAAGCGCCTTGTTATTCATTAGATGTGCGTGATTATCTCAGGCAGGGTTCTCGGCCGACGCATAACAGTCGCTGCTCATAGGTTACACGTAGCCATTGACACACGTTGTATGTGGTGGAACAAAACATGTTGACAGCGTCCAAAGCGACTTGTTATTCATAAGATGTGCGTGATTATCTCAGGCACTGTTCTCGGCCGCCGCATAACAGTCGCTGCTCATAGGTTACACGTAGCCATTGACACACGTTGTATGTGGTGGAACAAAACATGTTGACAGCGTCGCCAAGCACCTTGTTATTCATTAGATGTGCGTGATTATCTCAGGCACTGTTCTCGGCCGCCGCATAACAGTCGCTGCTCATATGTTACACGTAGCCATTGACACACGTTGTTTGTGGTAGAACAAAACATGTTGACAGCGTCCCAAGCGCCTTGTTATTCATTAGATGTGCGTGATTATCTCAGGCACTGTTCTCGGCCGCCGCATAACAGTCGCTGCTCATAGGTTACACGTAGCCATTGACACACGTTGTATGTGGTAGAACAAAACATGTTGACAGCGTCCCAAGCGCCTTGTTATTCATTAGATGTGCGTGATTATCTCAGGCACTGTTCTCGGCCGCCGCATAACAGTCGCTGCTCATAGGTTACACGTAGCCATTGACACACGTTGTTTGTGGTAGAACAAAACATGTTGACAGCGTCCCAAGCGCCTTGTTATTCATTAGATGTGCGTGATTATCTCAGGCACTGTTCTCGGCCGCCGCATAACAGTCGCTGCTCATATGTTACACGAAGCCATCTAGTATAGTCCTCCCAACGAAACTATTCTCATGCTTTCGTCATAACCCCTGAGGCCTCGAAGTAAACTTCCGCGGACGGTTTACTGCCTGTGTTCATGCGCGCACTATTGCTGAATACTAAGATGGCGCACGACGAAATTAGCAGCTCCTGCACTGCAATCATGTAACTTTGATCGCTTACGTTGAGGTCTACTTGATCTACGCCTGGCGGAGGCTCGTCGAACTCAGGAGTCCGACGAGCCTCCGCTAGGTGGAGATCAAGTAGACCTTGTTGTGTAGCCAATGAGAGCTCGAGAATTCAAAGAAGTTCACAGGAACTATCAAAATCCAACAAGCTGTGAGCAACATTGGTACTTGGTAGTCTTTTGTTTTTATTGAAAGCCTGTCAAATGTATAAAAATTCACACTTTACTGAGTAGATCCATAGAGCAACTACACGCAGCAAGTATTTATCCTAATATTCCACTGTGTTCTAGAGGTCGGTCTAAACTGTAAAGGTATAGTCCGTCCTACTTTAGTTTTATGAAATAAAGTCGTTCAAACACCGTCGTTTCCGCCATTTTTTGGTATCGAAAGCTTTGAATGGCTGGGTGCCCGGGATCTATTTTCAATTATCACTTCTCTTCAAACATGATTTATTGGTTTTGTTACTACAAATTTATATTTGTATTTAATTTTTAAAAATATTCATCATGTAATATTATTAATAGCAACTTACACAAATGAGAGGATTACCATTTATCAACATCGGACAAGTTGGCCAACTCACGAACTGAGAACAATCCGATGCAATCTTCCATCAAGCACACGGAGGAATGACAAATTAAGTTGCCATTTTGGACATGGCCTGTGATGAAGGCATGAGAATAGTTTCGTTGGGAGGACTATACCTACCTGTTTATTGACGATTTTTGGCCAAAGGCCACTATTTTTACTATTTTGGTGAAATTATCCCAAAATACAAATTTTGATTTCCGGGCAATATCAGAGTTCAAAAATATTGTTAAAGGTAACTTTGTGATTCTAATCACGAACCTGAAATCATATTTGTATTATATTTATTTATTTATTGGTTTGGCTGTAAAAAGAATTATGGTCACAAAATCAGCAAAATTTACCTTGGCCAAGTCAATTTCTTCTTCAAATTGATCACTCTTATCTTAGGCTCAAAACTCCGCATGTTTGTGGAGGGGGTGGGGGGGGGGGGGGGGGGGGAGTCTCCCTAATGGTGGATGCCGCGGTCCAGTGGAGTGGCTCTCTACACGTACAGTACAACTTGAATCAAAACACCCCTTTGAAACACGTATCCCGGTGAAGTCCGTCTACTTACATTCTGTGAACACTGAACAGACAGAATGAGGAAACAAGTGTCCCAGTGACGTCCGTCTACTTACATTCTGTGAACACTGAACTTACAGAATGAGGAAACAAGTGTCCCAGTGACGTCCGTCTACTTACATTCTGTGAACACTGAACAGACAGAATGAGGAAACAAGTGTCCCAGTGACGTCCGTCTACTTACATTCTGTGAACACTGAACAGACAGAATGAGGAAACAAGTGTCCCGGTGACGTCCGTCTACTTACATTCTGTGAACACTGAACTGACAGAATGAGGAAACAAGTGTCCCGGTGACGTCCGTCTACTTACATTCTGTGAACACTGAACAGACAGAATGAGGAAACAAGTGTCCCGGTGACGTCCGTCTACTTACATTCTGTGAACACTGAAAAGACAGAATGAGGAAACAAGTGTCCCAGTGACGTCCGTCTACTTACATTCTGTGAACACTGAACAGA
This sequence comes from Isoperla grammatica, assembly GCA_945910005.1. Taxonomy (NCBI): domain Eukaryota; kingdom Metazoa; phylum Arthropoda; class Insecta; order Plecoptera; family Perlodidae; genus Isoperla; species Isoperla grammatica. The sequence continues at coordinate 4,050,982 of OX246743.1, read as the reverse complement.
CAGAATGAGGAAACAAGTGTCCCGGTGACGTCCGTCTACTTACATTCTGTGAACACTGAACAGACAGAATGAGGAAACAAGTGTCCCAGTGACGTCCGTCTACTTACATTCTGTGAACACTGAACAGACAGAATGAGGAAACAAGTGTCCCGGTGACGTCCGTCTACTTACATTCTGTGAACACTGAACAGACAGAATGAGGAAACAAGTGTCCCAGTGACGTCCGTCTACTTACATTCTGTGAACACTGAACAGACAGAATGAGGAAACAAGTGTCCCAGAGACGTCCGTCTACTTACATTCTGTGAACACTGAACAGACAGAATGAGGAAACAAGTGTCCCGGTGACGTCCGTCTACTTACATTCTGTGAACACTGAACAGACGGAATGAGGAAACAAGTGTCCCGGTGACGTCCGTCTACTCACATTCTGTGAACACTGAACAGACAGAATGAGGCAACAAGTGTCCCGGTGACGTCCGTCTACTTACATTCTGTGAACACTGAACAGACAGAATGAGGAAACAAGTGTCCCGGTGACGTCCGTCTACTTACATTCTGTGAACACTGAACAGACAGAATGAGGAAACAAGTGTTCCGGTGACGTCCGTCTACTTACATTCTGTGAACACTGAACAGACAGAATGAGGAAACAAGTGTCCCGGTGACGTCCGTCTACTTACATTCTGTGAACACTGAACAGACAGAATGAGGCAACAAGTGTCCCAGTGACGTCCGTCTACTTACATTCTGTAGACACTGAACAGACAGAATGAGGAAACAAGTGTCCCAGTGACGTCCGTCTACTTACATTCTGTGAACACTGAACATGCAGAATGAGGCAACAAGTGTCCCGGTGACGTCCGTCTACTTACATTCTGTGAACACTGAACAGACAGAATGAGGAAACAAGTGTCCCGGTGACGTCCGTCTACTTACATTCTGTGAACACTGAACAGACAGAATGAGGCAACAAGTGTCCCAGTGACGTCCGTCTACTTACATTCTGTGAACACCGAACAGACAGAATGAGGAAACAAGTGTCCTGGTGACGTCCGTCTACTTACATTCTGTGAACACTGAACAGACGGAATGAGGCAACAAGTGTCCCGGTGACGTCCGTCTACTTACATTCTGTGAACACTGAACAGACAGAATGAGGCAACAAGTGTCCCGGTGACGTCCGTCTACTTACATTCTGTGAACACTGAACAGACGGAATGAGGCAACAAGTGTCCCGGTGACGTCCGTCTACTTACATTCTGTGAACACTGAACAGACAGAATGAGGCAACAAGTGTCCCGGTGACGTCCGTCTACTTACATTCTGTGAACACTGAACAGACAGAATGAGGCAACAAGTGTCCCGGTGACGTCGTCTACTTACATTCTGTGAACACCGAACAGACGGAATGAGGCAACAAGTGTCCCGGTGACGTCCGTCTACTTACATTCTGTGAACACCGAACAGACAGAATGAGGCAACAAGTGTCCCAGTGACGTCCGTCTACTTACATTCTGTGAACACTGAACAGACAGAATGAGGAAACAAGTGTCCCGGTGACGTCCGTCTACTTACATTCTGTGAACACTGAACAGACAGAATGAGGAAACAAGTGTCCCGGTGACGTCCGTCTACTTACATTCTGTGAACACTGAACAGACAGAATGAGGAAACAAATGTCCCGGTGACGTCCGTCTACTTACATTCTGTGAACACTGAACAGACAGAATGAGGCAACAAGTGTCCCGGTGACGTCCGTCTACTTACATTCTGTGAACACTGAACAGACAGAATGAGGAAACAAGTGTCCCGGTGACGTCCGGCTACTTACATTCTGTGAACACTGAACAGACAGAATGAGGCAACAAGTGTCCCGGTGACGTCCGTCTACTTACATTCTGTGAACACTGAACAGACGGAATGAGGCAACAAGTGTCCCGGTGACGTCCGTCTACTTACATTCTGTGAACACTGCACAGACAGAATGAGGCAACAAGTGTCCCGGTGACGTCGTCTACTTACATTCTGTGAACACTGAACACACAGAATGAGGCAACAAGTGTCCCGGTGACGTCCGTCTACTTACATTCTGTGAACACTGAACAGACAGAATGAGGCAACAAGTGTCCCGGTGACGTCCGTCTACTTACATTCTGTGAACACTGAACAGACGGAATGAGGCAACAAGTGTCCCGGTGACGTCCGTCTACTTACATTCTGTGAACACTGAACAGACAGAATGAGGCAACAAGTGTCCCGGTGACGTCCGTCTACTTACATTCTGTGAACACCGAACAGACGGAATGAGGCAACAAGTGTCCCGGTGACGTCCGTCTACTTACATTCTGTGAACACCGAACAGACGGAATGAGGCAACAAGTGTCCCGGTGACGTCCGTCTACTTACATTCTGTGGACACTGAACAGACGGAATGAGGCAACAAGTGTCCCGGTGACGTCCGTCTACTTACATTCTGTGAACACTGAACAGACAGAATGAGGCAACAAGTGTCCCGGTGACGTCGTCTACTTACATTCTTTGAACACTGAACACACAGAATGAGGCAACAAGTGTCCCGGTGACGTCGTCTACTTACATTCTGTGAACACTGAACAGACAGAATGAGGAAACAAGTGGTCCGGTGACGTCCGTCTACTTACATTCTGTGAACACTGAACAGACAGAATGAGGAAACAAGTGTCCCGGTGACGTCCGTCTACTTACATTCTGTGAACACTGAACAGACGGAATGAGGAAACAAGTGTCCCAGTGACGTCCGTCTACTTACATTCTGTGAACACTGAACAGACAGAATGAGGCAACAAGTGTCCCGGTGACGTCCGTCTACTTACATTCTGTGAACACTGAACAGACGGAATGAGGAAACAAGTGTCCCGGTGACGTCCGTCTACTTACATTCTGTGAACACTGAACAGACAGAATGAGGCAACAAGTGTCCCGGTGACGTCCGTCTACTTACATTCTGTGAACACTGAACAGACAGAATGAGGCAACAAGTGTCCCGGTGACGTCCGTCTACTTACATTCTGTGAACACTGAACAGACGGAATGAGGCAACAAGTGTCCCGGTGACGTCCGTCTACTTACATTCTGTGAACACTGAACAGACAGAATGAGGAAACAAGTGTCCCGGTGACGTCCGTCTACTTACATTCTGTGGACACTGAACAGACAGAATGAGGAAACAAGTGTCCCGGTGACGTCCGTCTACTTACATTCTGTGAACACTGAACAGACAGAATGAGGCAACAAGTCTCGGGCCGTGTGAAGTATGCGCTGTAGTCAGAGAAACACCCGCATCGGCTGCTGTTGCCACTCTCACACTAGTCAATAAGGAAATACTATATAGTTCAATGCCACAGGTTGTTCAGTTTGAACTTCGTCGTCAATTTGGGAACATTTAATTTTACTCCATTTCATTCTTGTGAGAATATCTGCTTTAGGGCGAAAATGTGTATGCACTTAGTTATCTATCTATTTATTTATTTATTTATTTATTTATTTATTTATTTATTTATTTATTTATTTATTTATTTATTTATTTATTTATTTATTTATTTATTTATTTATTTATTTATTTACTTTATTTATTTATTTATTTATATTTATTTATTGATTTATTTATTTAATTATTTATTTATTTATTTATTTATTTATTGATTTTTTAATTTAATAATTTAATAATTTAATGAATACTTTACTATTCGCTTACGAAATTATCTTCACCCCATTGACACATGAATCAGTAAAAAGATATCACCCTACAGAAATAAAGTCAAGTCTAAAATCCCAAACTTCCATAATGAGTTTGTTATTGGGGCTAGGATAGCCCCTTTCCAATGACGTTGTTTGTGTGTTGGCTATCCTAACAATACACAAACAACGTCATTGGAAAGGGAAGACATTTTCAAGAATTAATATAAATTAGATAACTGAGAGAAAAGTGAGTGGATGCATTGAAAAGCTTTCCTAATCTTTAATGATTAGTTCCATGCAAGTTGTTAGATGGGCCTAGTAGTATTAAAGTGAGTCAACCATGGGGTTTGTCTTATTATGATCGAGTAAACCCCGAGTAGAAAACCTTCAACTCACGCTCGTTGGTGCATCATCGACGTTTCATACGTTTCGCGCTAAATTCTTTCAGAAACATACCAACCTTATTGGCTCCCAAATCATCTTTCGTTTATTGTTATTCTATTCTCTATGCCGTCGTGTAGTTTTCCTCGGTCCGGCCACGCGGGTTGCAGCTCTGCTGTCCTCCACGCTAAATGTCAATAGTCTATCTTAGTCACTGCATGCGAGTGGACAGCCAACCCTTGCATATAAGTCAAACGTAACGGATCCAATCAAGAAGCTATCTAATCTATATTTAAGTTTCTTAGAAGGTCTCTTCACTCCACGTTGGTTATAAACCCGGACGTGAAGTGAAGGCTTGTTTTTGTTTTCATGGTTTCAAAGGTCAGACAACCTCTCCGCGGTATCAGGTGCATATGACGTGCTGTCAGTAGACTCGGTTGTCACTCAATGCACGTGTCATAGGACAGACAACCTCTCCTCGGTATCAGGTGCATGTGACGTGCTGTCAGTAGACTCGGTTGTCACTCAATGCACGTGTCATAGGACAGACAACCTCTCCTCGGTATCAGGTGCATGTGACGTGCTGTCAGTAGACTCGGTTGTCACTCAATGCACGTGTCATGGGACAGACAACCTCTCCTCGGTATCAGGTGCATGTGACGTGCTGTCAGTAGACTCGGTTGTCACTCAATGCACGTGTCATAGGACAGACAACCTCTCCTCGGTATCAGGTGCATGTGACGTGCTGTCAGTAGACTCGGTTGTCACTCAATGCACGTGTCATGGGACAGACAACCTCTCCTCGGTATCAGGTGCATGTGACGTGCTGTCAGTAGACTCGGTTGTCACTCAATGCACGTGTCATAGGACAGACAACCTCTCCTCGGTATCAGGTGCATGTGACGTGCTGTCAGTAGACTCGGTTGTCACTCAATGCACGTGTCATAGGACAGACAACCTCTCCTCGGTATCAGGTGCATGTGACGTGCTGTCAGTAGACTCGGTTGTCACTCAATGCACGTGTCATAGGACAGACAACCTCTCCTCGGTATCAGGTGCATGTGACGTGCTGTCAGTAGACTCGGTTGTCACTCAATGCACGTGTCATGGGACAGACAACCTCTCCTCGGTATCAGGTGCATGTGACGTGCTGTCAGTAGACTCGGTTGTCACTCAATGCACGTGTCATGGGACAGACAACCTCTCCTCGGTATCAGGTGCATGTGACGTGCTGTCAGTAGACTCGGTTGTCACTCAATGCACGTCTTCTAGTTTTTTCTTTTATGAACTTAATTATGATATTATAATGTATTGCTTATTAAATTATAGGCTATTTAGCCTACATCACAGGCAGCTTGAAATTTGTGAGAATTGATCAAGTTTGGTCGTATGTCAAATCTTAAGTGAAATTCCACTTTCATCAACCATTTATTTTTTATTATTTGTTGTTTAACGACGTACTCGACAGCTGGCTTATATAACGTCGGGGGTATTTTGGAGGAAAGGGATGGGAAAAGGAAAGGGAACGTAGGACGTGCACTGTCTGCCATCTCGCTCCCCCCTACCAGAAGCATACGCTTCCGCCGGCATAGTCTCGGGATCACCAAAGCACGCAAACCTGTGCAGGATTAACCATTGAACAAAATACTATTAAAAAAAATACTGAGCGATGTTACGGGTTTGAACGAACTGCGAAGTATTTGTGTGTTTCAAGCTCTAGGACTACGTATTACTTATATCCAACTTGAGAGTTATCTCAGTAAATCTAAGCTGTGAGTATTCTGATGGGTGAAGGGAGTCGAACCAGGACACATTCCTCGCGTGAGTCGCTCAGTCACAGCTCACAGTAGTGGGCGGGTCCCTGGCAACTGTGACCAACGTTCACAGTACAGCATCGTTCTCCTCGCCTCTTACAATTGGCTACACTCAGTAACTATTATCATAACAAAACGTTTCGAGAATTAAAAATTAAAGAGCTGGGGTTGGTAACGTAGCGTGTTTTGCTGAATTATTGATTGATTATTTGGTGTATAAGGACGTACTCGATAGCTTAGGACATATCAGGTCTTCCGAATCAGATCCATCATACATCGCGGGGTCGTCATAAGGGGAGTCCAGCAATGACAACTGGGAGGGAGGAGGAATCTAGAGTGGGACAGTGGCGGGGGAGGGGGGAAGGGACTGGTCCCCTTTTATCACCTCTTACGACTGGCAGAGTCACTTGTTCGGTTGTTCCTTTTCTATACCGGGCCCAATCGGGTAGTTTTTCACCAAACTTTGTGTAGATAGTGATACGGGAATAGGGCATTTCAGATTGTCTATGAGGCGGCTAAAAGGCCGACGTCATATGACGTAGTGGTCTAGTACGACGTTCCGTTGCCTGATTGGCCAACGACTAACGCTATACGCCGACGTCATATGACGTAGTGGTCTAGTACGACGTTCCGTTGCCTGATTGGCCAACGACTAACGCTATACGCCGACGTCGTATGACGTAGTGGTCTAGTACGACGTTCCGTTGCCTGATTGGCCAACGACTAACGCTATACGCCGGCGTCATATGACGTAGTGGTCTAGTACGACGTTCCGTTGCCTGATTGGCCAACGACTAACGCTATACGCCGGCGTCGTATGACGTAGTGGTCTAGTACGACGTTCCGTTGCCTGATTGGCCAACGACTAACGCTATACGCCGGCGTCATATGACGTAGTGGTCTAGTACGACGTTCCGTTGCCTGATTGGCCAACGACTAACGCTATACGCCGGCGTCAGAGCATGAGAACCCCGAGTACAGTGGCCGTCACCTAGAGATGAACCCCAGGTATAGACATTTCCCCTAGCAACCTTTCCCCCACCACCTTCCGCCACTCGACAGACCAGACCCGTCCGATCTGTTTACAAACCGCAGAAAGGTTCCACTACCTGCTCAATTAAAAGTGAAGTTGCATACCAAAAAAATTAAAATTGTTATAACAACATTTAACTTCTTGTGGTTATGAGATTGTTGTTTCAATAAAAAAATCACGCAAACTGCAATTTTATTTTTTTTAATTCGTCCATATTTGACTGACAAAATCCGATAAATGTTTCAGCACATTCATTCAAATATGGACGAATTAAAAAAAATAAAATTGCAGTATGCTTGATTTTTTAATTGAAACAACAATCTCATAACCACAAGAAGTTAAATGTTGTTATAACAATTTTAATTTTTTTGGTACGCAACTTCACTTTTAATTGAGCAGGTAGTTGAACCTTTCTGCGGTTTGTAAACAGATCGGACGGGTCTGGTCTGTCGAGTGGCGGAAGGTGGTGGGGGAAAGCTTGCTAGGGGAAATGTCTATACCTGGGGTTCATCTCTAGGTGACGGCGTTCAACACCGAACTAGTCGGGAATACACATGAGAAGCAGGAAATACAATGCGAGGGTTAATCAGCTGGTCGTTACGTCATCAAGCCAGCCAGTATGGTCGACAGTCGCTACACAACAAACAGATTAGACAAAATGTGAGTGAATTCCTCGTTCTTATCAAGAATCAACACTTGTCCTTACAGCTCATATCAGTGGGTTGCAAACATTACTCAATTCAGTCTTACCCACTTGTTAGTTGTACACCCAAAAACACAATTACAAACTTGTGTATGTTGATGCAACATTCCTCACGGCTTTGTGGTATCATTGAACTTGATGTAGTCGCATTCGTTGCATACTAAGGCGATCGAGCTGTTTTAGGTAATGTAATAGCAAGCATAACACAGTCACAACGTGACCTTCACCTTTGAGTTGAGTAAGAGGTAAAACGATGTGTTTGTAGTTTATAAGCAATTAGTGAGCCGGTCGCTTGTGAAACTCTAATTGTCTATAATGTAAGTGTTATGCATGAGAATAAGACATTACGCATGTTAATAGGTTAGATGTATTGTTGTTGTTTTCAGGCACACGGTATTCATTATATACTTGTTTCGTGTTTTGCTAGGTGCGTTTTTATTAACGATATCTACATTCGATGGATGCGTTTATTGATAAATGATAACAAGACTGAGGATATCTGAAAATGATTGCAACATATTGACCCGGCTTCATGGTCATAGTTATCTTGTTTGATATTGTCTGTCTCCTTGTTGACTTTATACTGTCGATGCAAAAAGTACTAAGCCTAGAAATAAACTACTATTGAAAGTGATGTGGATAATGCGGATTATTATAAGAGATAAATGTCTGTAAAGTACACTTTGTAGTTTGTATCAATGAATATTTTGCAAAGTTACGCACGCGATGTACTTTCGCTATCGTGGATGCTATTGTTACGATACAATGCCTTTAAGGCTACGATACCATGCCTCTATAGTTACGATACCATGCCTCTATGTTACGATACCATGTCTATATGGTTACGATACAATCCCTCTATGTTTACGATACCATTTCTATATGGTTACGATACCATGCCTCTATTGCTACGATACCATGCCTCTATAGTTACGATACCATGCCTCTATTGTTACGATACCATGCCTCTATGGTTACGATACCATGTCTGTATGGTTACGATATCATGCCTCTATTGTTACGATACCATGCCTCTATGGTTACGATACAATGCCTCTATGGTTACGATACCATGCCTCTATGGTTACGATACCATGCCGCTATAGTTACGATACCATGCCTCTATGGTTACGATACCATGCCTCTATGGTTACGATACCATGCCTCGCTACGATACCATGCCTCTATGGTTACGATACCATGCCTCTATGGTTACGATACCATGCCTCTATTGTTACGATACCACGCCTCTATGGTTACGATACCATGCCTCTATTGTTACGATACCATGCCTCTATGGTTACGATACCATGCCTCTATGGTTACGATACCATACCATGCCTCTATGTTTACGATACCATGCCTCTATTGCTACGATACCATGCCTCTATGGTTACGATACCATGCCTCTTGCTACGATACCATGCCTCTATGGTTACGATACCATGCCTCTATGGTTACGATATCATGCCTCTTGCTACGATACCATGCCTCTATGGTTACGATATCATGCCTCTTGCTACGATACCATGCCTCTATGGTTACGATACCATGCCTCTTGCTACGATACCATGCCTCTATTGCTACGATACCATGCCTCTATTGCTACGATACCATGCCTCTATGGTTACGATACCATGCCTCTATGGTTACGATACCATGGACTTAACGCAGTTACTATTATAAATCCATGACGATACCATGCCTGTATGGGTATGATACCATGCCTCTATGGCATGATTGATTGTGTTCCAGATATTGACTGTGTTTGCTTGTGTTTACATTGGGTTGACTGTGTTTGCTTGTGTTCCATGTGTTGACTGTGTTTGCTTGTATTCCAGGTGTTGACTGTGTTTGCTTGTGTTCCAGGTGTTGACTGTGTTTGCTTGTGTTCCAGGTGTTGACTGTGTTTGCTTGTGTTCCAGGTGTTGACTGTGTTTGCTTGTGTTCCAGATATTGACTGTGTTTACATTGGGTTGACTGTGTTTGCTTGTGTTTACATTGGGTTAACTGTGTTTGCTTGTGTTCCATGTGTTGTCTGTGTTTGCTTGTGTTCCAGGTGTTGACTGTGTTTGCTTGTGTTCCAGGTGTTGACTGTGTTTGCTTGTGTTCCAGGTGTTGACTGTGTTTGCTTGTGTTCCATGTGTTGACTGTGTTTGCTTGTGTTCCCGGTGTTGACTGTGTTTGCTTGTGTTCCAGGTGTGCACGCCGTGCAACACCCCCGCCACGCCCCCCAACTTCCCCGACGCGCTCCTCGCGTTCTCGCGGATGTCGACGGCGGACAAACAGAGTTCCTCTCCAGCGGCGGCCGGAATGTTCTCCACCTCGCCCAATCAGAACTCACAGCTCCAACAACAGTCGTACCCGCTGGGGCTACAACGCCAAGCGCAGTCCGCGAACCAACAGACCAACGGCGTAGGGTTGGGGGTCGGCGTGGGTGTTGATTTTAAGAGATAAATTTCAACCCTCCACGGATGGACTGAAAACTTATTTAACGCTGTAGAGACGCCCTGTCGAGGGTTACGTTGTATGCATCCCTTGGAAAGGGAACAGCAATGACAGCAACTTATTTAACTTGTTGGAGAGGTATGAATCAGACACCTATAGTTGTAATGTTCCCTGATAGCAACGATTTTTGCATTGTTACGTATGATTACGAGAGAATTTAGACAATAATAGTCCAGTTATTTATCTGCAGTGTGTGTGGGCTAGAGAGCTTGCATAAATGGTTTATTGTATGTATAATATAAAATGTGATGTTGTTTGAAACCAAATATCATGAAAACATGTTCACAAGACCATCCATTACCTGCTTAGCTTATTTAATATTTACATAATAAGCAGAATGAATGGTTCTTTTACAGTAGTATACAATAATAATAATTGTGATCAAGAGTAGTCTGTGGTTATTGCATCATCTTAATGTCTTTGTCCTTTTACAGAGATCTACATGTCTTAAAAACATCATACAGAGTATCACATCACTACACGTATGTTGTCATTTCAGCTTCTTATCATTAAACCGATTTGAAGAGAATGACCGGTTGAGAACCTAGTGTTAACTCTCGTAATTAGTAATGTTTAGAAAAACGACAGTTTATTTTTCTTATTCTCTATACATGTCGAATCATCCTGTTACTATTGGATATTCCTTGATTCCTATTTAAAAAATATCAATTTTATTATGATAATTGATTGATATGATTGAAACAGCAAGGTGCTTTTATAACATTATATTTTCCTTTGAAATTACGGTTTAGATTTCGGAAGTGTAGATGGCGACACTTGCAAGGAAGACAAAATGTAAATATGTATATTTATCAGATTTTGATGTCCTTTAATCTGTACTTTATGTTCGAAAAGTAATAAAGATTGAAACGCAACAGTGATGGTTTGTCTATTTTGCATGTCCTTGAAAGTGTTGGAAGTGGCGAACCACAAGGAAGTGGATTGATAAGTTGTGTGACGCAAACTGTAGCGAGTTGTCTGATACAATGAACACTATCACGTGTAGCTAATTGTGATGCAAACTGTAGCGAGTTGTCTGATACAATGAACACTATCACGTGTAGCTAATTGTGACGCAAACTGTAGCGAGTAGTCTGATACAATGAACACTATCACGTGTAGCTAATTGTGACGCAAACTGTAGCGAGTTGTCTGTTACAATGAACACTATCACGTGTAGCTAATTGTGACGCAAACTGTAGCGAGTTGTCTGATACAATGAACACTATCACGTGTAGCTAATTGTGATGCAAACTGTAGCGAGTTGTCTGATACAATGAACACTATCACGTGTAGCTAATTGTGACGCAAACTGTAGCAAGTTGTCTGATACAATGAACACTATCACGTGTAGCTAATTGTGATGCAAACTGTAGCGAGTTGTCTGATACAATGAACACTATCACGTGTAGCTAATTGTGATGCAAACTGTAGCGAGTTGTCTGATACAATGAACACTATCACGTGTAGCTAATTGTGATGCAAACTGTAGCGAGTTGTCTGATACAATGAACACTATCACGTGTAGCTAATTGTGATGCAAACTGTAGCGAGTTGTCTGATACAATGAACACTATCACGTGTAGCTAATTGTGACGCAAACTGTAGCAAGTTGTCTGATACAATGAACACTATCACGTGTAGCTAATTGTGATGCAAACTGTAGCGAGTTGTCTGATACAATGAACACTATCACGTGTAGCTAATTGTGATGCAAACTGTAGCGAGTTGTCTGATACAATGAACACTATCACGTGTAGCTAATTGTGACGCAAACTGTAGCAAGTTGTCTGATACAATGAACACTATCACGTGTAGCTAATTGTGATGCAAACTGTAGCGAGTTGTCTGATACAATGAACACTATCACGTGTAGCTAATTGTGACGCAAACTGTAGCAAGTTGTCTGATACAATGAACACTATCACGTGTAGCTAATTGTGATGCAAACTGTAGCGAGTTGTCTGATACAATGAACACTATCACGTGTAGCTAATTGTGATGCAAACTGTAGCGAGTTGTCTGATACAATGAACACTATCACGTGTAGCTAATTGTGTCGCAAACTGTAGCGAGTTGTCTGATACAATGAACACTATCACGTGTAGCTAATTGTGACGCAAACTGTAGCGAGTTGTCTGATACAATGAACACTATCACGTGTAGCTAATTGTGATGCAAACTGTAGCGAGTTGTCTGATACAATGAACACTATCACGTGTAGCTAATTGTGATGCAAACTGTAGCGAGTTGTCTGATACAATGAACACTATCACGTGTAGCTAATTGTGATGCAAACTGTAGCGAGTTGTCTGATACAATGAACACTATCACGTGTAGCTAATTGTGACGCAAACTGTAGCGAGTTGTCTGATACAATGAACACTATCACGTGTAGCTTATTGTGATGCGTATTGTAGCGAGTTGTCTGATACAATGAACACTATCACGTGTAGCTAATTGTGACGCAAACTGTAGCGAGTTGTCTGATACAATGAACACTATCACGTGTAGCTAATTATGACGCAAACTGTAGCGAGTTGTCTGATACAATGAACACTATCACGTGTAGCTAATTGTGACGCAAACTGTAGCGAGTTGTCTGATACAATGAACACTATCACGTGTAGCTAATTGTGACGCAAACTGTAGCGAGTTGTCTGATACAATGAACACTATCACGTGTAGCTAATTGTGATGCAAACTGTAGCGAGTTGTCTGATACAATGAACACTATCACGTGTAGCTAATTGTGATGCAAACTGTAGCGAGTTGTCTGATACAATGAACACTATCACGTGTAGCTAATTGTGACGCAAACTGTAGCGAGTTGTCTGATACAATGAACACTATCACGTGTAGCTAATTGTGACGCAAACTGTAGCGAGTTGTCTGATACAATGAACACTATCACGTGTAGCTAATTGTGACGCAAACTGTAGCGAGTTGTCTGATACAATGAACACTATCACGTGTAATTGTGACGCAAACTGTAGCGAGTTGTCTGATACAATGAACACTATCACGTGTAGCTAATTGTGACGCAAACTGTAGCAAGTTGTCTGATACAATGAACACTGGCTCTTATCTTGGAAAGTTGTGTGAACTTCATGATGCTACTGGCTTGATTCAACTTTGTTTTAACCCATCTTAAAGATGATTTGCAAAAAGAAACAGTAAAATAAATCTTTATTGACACAGGTTGAATCTTGAGTTTAGAAAACTCTTTACAGATTCCTTAATTTACATTTACAATCAAGAATTGGAATTATGCCAACTTATATACTAACTGAGTACTAATAAATAATGAACACAAAGTAGGAAGAAACATGATAACATACATGATATGGTACATGATGATAGTACAGCATAGAAACATGTTGATAAAGAGTTGTTTGAGTAAGATATTACATCATTTAGATTACATATAATGTGAAAAGTAGATACAAACAGATTATTACTAATAAATAGGACTAATGATACCATGGAAACACTAAACAGTAAGATTATAATAACAATGTCAATAGTAGCCTAATTGTACTAATTGTAGAAATAATAAGTGGCAAAGAAAAAAGAAAGAGTAAAGAGACTGTAAAGAGACTGTAGTAAATCCAACGTTATTTTTAACTTTTTAGCGATACGATAGTATGAATTTTAATGTGTTGACCGTTCTTTTTAGAACCTCCGAACAGACGGCCAGCCCAGGGAATGGCAGAATGGAACCACTGGAGAACCTTCAGCATAGTAGGTTACCGTAACTAGATGATATACAACGGTCACGTAGGTCCGCTATAGTCCAAGAAGTTGGAGTTTAAGTTACTGGAAGTGTTACTTTGTGGTAACTTGGAATGAATTTTAGGTTTCCAGTCGATCACGGAATACCTATCACAATTATTACAAACTTAATTTGCTTCTTTTCGCAGTTGTTTCATAGAATTAAAATAATTACGCTGCAGTTCTTGGAACATCTCGTAATTCCGAGAATGCCTACCCCCTCGCCCCCTACAGCACATACACACTCCTTCCTCAATCACACAGAATATACTTGACTCAAGACTATCTTCTCGAAATAATAAGATAGGAATCTGAGTATAACTTATAATAAGGGGATGAATTATTAGGGTCATATCCACAGACAACAGCTCTCAAGTTAAGTACAGGATTTGTTGCCATAGCAACCATGAACAATTAATGCTTTGGTCGCTAACGTTAAAACCGTTATTGTGTAGCCAAAGAGTCAGAGAATTCGAAAAGTTCACAGGAACTAGTTAAAATCCACCAAGCCTGCGAGCAACGTTGGCAGTCTTTTGTTTTTATTAAATGCCTGTCAAAACGCATCAAAATTTACACTTTACTGAGTTTCCACTGTGTTCGAGAGGTAGGTCTTAACTCTAAAGGTATAGTCCGTCCTACTTTAGTTTTGTGAAATGAAGTTGTTTAATCACCGGCGTTTTCACCATTTCTTGGTATCGAAAGCTGTTAATGGATGGGTGCCCGTGATCGAGAGGTGCGCACGATTTTCGTGATGATGATGATAATAATGATATTTGTGGTTTATATCCCATATTTTTGCAACTATGGCTAGTTGTCATCCCCGGGATGAGTGTTCAATGTTTTAAGAGCTACGATCGTTCAAACGTACAATTTTCAACGATGTCGAACGTCCTGGCCATGAAACGGCCACTTTGAATTTATGATGCCACTTGCTCAATATGGATAGACCAAAAAAAAATATATATATCCCATCACTATAAGTTTTATGAGACAAGACGAGGTGTACTAACTAGTTAAATATTGAATTTGAGAGTTTGAGTTCCCGCGCATGCTATGCACGGTGTCCACAGCCTTCGTTGCTTTCGCAGCAGTGGCGCGCTGTAGCGGCAGTTTCCGGTACAGCAGACAGCACAGCAGCCATCTTCGATTTTAGGTATCGTCGCTCCCCATACAAACTTGTTATTGTAATCGTGGTGACAATTTTAATTAATTTCCGCTGATCATTCCTTGAACCGTGGCTAGGTAAATATATCACTACTTTTATGTAAAGTTTGTAGAATATCTGTAGATTATCGTGATCAAATGTATATGTAACGTACATCATGCACGCGTGATATTTTTACTGGGCACACATTTTGAGGTTATGTTATGCTTTATACACGAAACACGTTCATCGTTCGTAAAAATAAAAGCTTATTTGAATCTGTCTCTACGTGTTATTAAAATGAATAAACCAAACAAAGCCTTGTGTACGAGCTCGTCCTCGTTAGGGGTTGGCTTAGACCTTTCGTTACAGCCTCCAGTAGAAGTACGTGGGATGAAAACACTAGATCGAGACTTATTTTCTAAAAGTATTGTAGTCCCTGTTTTAGAAGTAGACGTAAACGAAGTAACGATTTTGTCAAAAAAGGGGCTGCTCAAGAAATACTTGTTAAGACTTCTTAATTTTAGACCAGTCCAAGACAAAATTGACCTTGATTCCTCCAACACAGACTTAGCTTTGTCATCTGAGCAGATCAGCTCCGGACATGTCAAAAAAGTAGTTCACCTTAACCCCTTGATGATAAAATCATTCAATGATTTAGAAGAACGTGATAGAGATGTGCTGAAAAGTATGGGTATCACACAGTTGGCAATGCATTTTGTGAATTTGACAGTGACTTATGCAAACTGGAGAGCTGATGAAGCTCTTAAAGCCATCTTACCGGAAGATACAGACAATGTAACAAGTTTTTCCAAAATTGGCCACATAATTCACCTCAACTTAAGGGACCACGCTATGGAATACAAGGAAGTTATTGGACAGATTTTGTTGGATAAAGTTAGTGGTGCAAAGACTGTGGTTAACAAAACAAATTCTATCAGCAACACATACAGAAACTTCCAAATGGAAATTATTTGTGGGGAAAGTAATATGATGACACAAGTTCGAGAAAACTCTTGTATTTATGAGTTTGACTTTTCGTTGGTTTACTGGAACCCTCGTTTGTGCACTGAACATGATAGAATTGCTAAGAAATTGAACGAAGGCGACGTTCTGTATGATGTGTTTGCTGGAGTAGGTCCATTTTCTATCCCGGCATGTAAGAAGAAATGTTCTGTTCTTGCCAATGACTTAAATCCAGAATCTTATAAATGGCTTCAACACAATGGAAAGCTTAATAAAGTGCTCCCATTCCTACAAACCTTCAATAAAGATGGTAGTGATTTTTTAAAAGAAGATGTTAAAAATGACATCCTTAAAAGATTGAAGGACGGCAGTTATAGAGATATAACGATGCACATCACAATGAATCTACCGGCATTAGCAGAAACATTCTTGTGTGCTTTTAATGGCCTATTTCTGCCCGAAGAAATCAGTTCTGTTGAAAAGTTCCCTATTGTGCATTTGTATTGTTTTACTAAGGGAGATGATGATCCGTTCAAAGTGGCATTGAACATTGTTGAAGAAAACTTGGGCTCTAAAATTGACGAAAGTGATATTCTTGAAATTATTCAAGTTCGTAGTGTTTCAACTAACAAGGAAATGATGCGTGTATCTTTTAATCTCTCACTGGCTATTCTTATTGGTTGCCCAAACACAAACAAACGGCCATCTGCGGAAGAATACTCTGAAAGTCAACCACCTAAGAAAACTTGTTTTGATGAAAATGGTGAGAACATTAATTTGGCAGGCTCGATTAGCTATTTTTAGCTGATTGAAGGCTGTGCGTTCATCTTGTGGAGTTTGGTAGGCCTACATAAGCAAATTCCCCTAATTATGCTGTCTTCTATTTTCAGGTGACCTGTGTTTCAAACATGGGAAAGCAGAAGGGAAACAGCTTTCAGAACAACAAGAAAAATACCTCAAAGAACAAGCATAACAATGTCTTTAAAGTAGCTGGGTCAAGATGTCTCAAAATCAAGAATAAAGCTAAGGCCGTTACAAGCCAAGTTAAGAAGGTACAATGCAGTATTTTTTGTTGTGTTTACTAGAGAGGGAAAAAGCGTTTAAAATCGTAAACGCTCAACCTCATTTGAAAACAACATTAACCGTAACAGCGCCGCCCTGCGAAGTTAGGCTACACATTTAGGCCTACCTACTTCAATCAATCAGTTAAATAATTTTTAGCTTCATTTTCGAGACCAATAGAGTACACCTTGTGACTAATAAAAACCTCAGGTAAAACCTTCAGTCAGGATTTTCGGTGACCGGAATTGAACTGTAGCTCGTCAAGTTTTAGTCTTGCATCTTACCACTGAACCATCTCTTTCGGTTTTCCCAATTACTAACCAAGAAGCCTGGGGGGTTTTGACAACCCTCAAACACGAACAATCTACTTGATAGCTCGCTAATCTAAGGTGCTTACGTTTACCTGGATCAATTACCTCGATCAGTAGGCCTAGCTTTTAGCTAGGCAAATACACTTGAAAACTAACTTCAATTTACATTTTCCTAATAGAAAATTATAATTTATTTATGATTCATGCTTTAACATTTAGCTAACTAATTTTTTCCCATTTAATTTTCAGTTGAATGAAATTAATCGAATGAAGACAAAAGAAGTAGATTCTCAGCTTTCACAGTTGCAAGAACAGCTGTTGCAGAAACCACAAACAACAGTCACAAAACCCTCTGAAGAAGATGAAAAAAGGATCGAAAAGCCTGCACTCAAACAAAATGTTGAACGTGATTCCATAGAAGCTATGAGTAAACTATCGTCTATGCAAATGTAAATAAAGTATTTCTCTTATTAATATTTTAGCATGCTTTTATCAGTGAAGTCTCACGAGCCTACAATTTTAGTGCAAGCAGGTCCTACTTTGAAAAGGTTATCCTGTATTTTAATACCATAAGCATATTTTTTTTCAATTTAGGAGGCACATGATTTGTGTAAAGCCACAAAGTTAGAAAAACCTGGCGCCACACCCAGCCTCAATAGGCCTACTTGTAAAAACAACCTGGCTACGTAGGCCTACTTCGTACGAATTACTATTATACCTACTGAGTGAACAACATTGTGTAAGACCGAAACGTCGTGAAAAACTTGTTGGGTATTCTCTTTTTTTATGTTTTTAGTTACATAGTATTTAATTTCTCAACTTGGTTAGTCTGATGTTTCATTAAAGCTGTTGGGGTCTATCCTACCTGGGTACCAATCCTACCAAATAGATACAACTATTTCCCACATTTCATTAAGACCGTAATGACGGTTTTCAGTTTTATGTATATTTTTATATAATGGGATTTTATGGTGATGTTATTAGCCTATGATGGTATATAACTTTATTAGGCCTAATGTAAACCAACCAACCCCACTGGGAATCAAAGCTTATCACTCAGGTGGGCACTCTTGTCGACTGAGCTGCAGAGACCTCGTAGACCCCGTTTTTATTACTAGCTTCGAACGGGGGTTGGCCATTAACGCCGGTAATTTTTGTAATGTGAACGTGCAAAGTTGCAACACTAGTTGGAATTTCAACCCACGTCGGAACTCAAGTTACTCGAATAACTCCGAGTTTTTCTGCAGTGTGAACGCCTGCTAGTTAACAACCCATGTGGAAACAAATTGCCAGCCAGAAATACAAGCTAAAACCGATGTCTATGACTCAAATTTGACGAGTGACCAGTTCAACAGTTCAATTCCGGTCACCGGCAATCCTGACTGAAGGTGTTTCCCAAGGTTTTTCTCAGTCACAATCTGAATTCTATTGTGTCTTGAAAATAAATCTAAAATTGTAACTGATTGAAGAGGGTGGAGAAAGAAGCGTGTCTCTACTGGTTGACCAGATCCAGCATGATGGCATAATAGCCAAATGTGGGCATTTGAGAAGAAGAAGAAGAAGTAACTGATTGAAGTAATTGACTAGAACAAGACAAAAAATGTAGCCTAACTTTGCGGGGCAGCATTGTTACGTTTAAATATCGTTAGGATAGACATTAAATAAATGTCTTCTTTTATTTCATTAATGTCAAGAAGCCATATGGTTTGCAGCACTTCAGGTGCTAAGTTTAACAACGTATCAATTACGTTGGTCTCTGAGTACTCAGTTCAAACGTAACGTGCGTCGCTTCAACCCGCGTTCGAAGCGAGTAATAAAAACAGGGTCATAAAGAGGGCCGTCTCTGTAGCTCAGTAGTCAGAGTACCCGCCCGGCAAGTGGGAGACTTGGGTTCGATTCCGAGCGGGGTTGATTTTTATATTCTGTGTCATATAGCTAGGCTAGCAACATGGAAGCTGCCGCAATATTTTTCAGTGGGGGAGGGGCAAGAGCTCCCAATTTGCCCCGCAGGATGTTTTGTGCATTTTCAACACTTAAACAAAAACTATTTTGGGATTTTAAAGAAGGTTGTACTTTTTCAAAACAGGGTTCCATTTGGATTCATTAACATATTACCATATAGATATAAAATATGCTGTATGAGATGGAAATCATTACAACATAAAAACAATATCTTGTGGGATGGAAAAAATTATAACTGGCCATAATTGACTAGTCACAAATATATAAAATTCCCATTAAATTTATTTTATTTATTTATTTATTTATTTATTTATTTATTTATTTATTTATTTATTTATTTATTTATTTATTTATTTATTTATTTATTTATTGTAACATAAGTTCAACAAAACATAAGAAATAGTAGTAATACAAATGAACGTAAGAAAGTAAGAGCAGTATTTGAGATGTATGAATGGTAATTGACCCATCGGACCATGATTAACTGGAAACAAAAAGTGAAATAAATATTTTATTGCAATATAAGTAGTAAAAAAAACGTAAAAATAAATAGTAGGAAGGTAGCTATAGTGAGTACGTGACGAGTGGTGCGGGATCTGGAGTAGCGCGGTCATATTTCCTCTGCTCGTAACAGTCGGTCAGTGGTGCTTTCATTTATATCTTCAAATAATGAAGCCTACTATTCTATCGGTGAATATCTGAAATCTTAAACAATTGACTGTACTTTCCACAACATTAGTTACTAGTATTTCTTTTCTTTACTACATACAAAGGTCTAAGAGAAACATGATCACGAAGTTGCATGACCCTTCATGATCATGAGCCTCTTAGTAAGTATGTAGTAAAGAAATACTAGTAATTATATCATATGTTGAACAGGTAATATGGAAGAGTGTTATGCAAAATGAATATCACCTCTTGCAATTATATTTACAATAAAGGCTTTTAAGGGAAGGATTAAGTATAAAATTTAATGTATACCTATTTGTTTTTATTTTAATACTTTATATGGAATGGCGTGTATAGCCAGTTAAATTTTAAAATTCCTGAATTCCAGGAGAGGGAAAGAAGTGCCCTGCTTGTGGCTCCAAGTAAGAATCTTTATTATGATTGGTGCATAAGTGATGTTGATAAGTGAAATTATAACTTGTTTTTATTTTACGCTTGCGTTTTCGGCGTGGATTTTATAAATGAAAACGTCTTGGCTAAAAGTCCCTTATGGCCAATACCATTGATTAAACAGGGAGGAGGCCCACCTGTTTAATTGTGAGGTCTGTTCGTTCTGTCTACTACAGTGTGCGACAGTACTACAAAAGTGTTCGTATTATGGGAGCAGGTGCTTTGGTAGTAAGTCGGCGCTACTACAAAAGTGTTCGATTACGAAATGGTAGCTGCTACACTCTACTAAAAGTGCTCCTACTCGAGAGGTGGAGCGCTTTCAGTAAAGTTGTACAGGTTGCAAAAAGGCGCGTAATTATGGATGGAGAAGTGTGCAAGATTGGTTGTGGAGAGAATGGCCAAGAAATAGTGGATGGCCATTACATATTTGATAGTCCAAATGAGTCTTATGCTTAGTATACATTTTAAATTGATATAAATAGTGTTTTCTACACTCTAGGCCTAGTGGATTGTCCAAAACCTCTCACCGATGAGTTGGCCTAGGTCTAGGCCTAGCCCCTACTGTAAATGACTCTCCTTTCGAGTTTAATAGTGTGATACTTGGCCTTCAGGGAGTCCATGGACATTTGAATACTATTATTCTATGAAATATTCTATTCAGTAGCTCGAGATTGATGGTGGTATCTCACGGTAATTGAGAACTTATTTGCCGCGCAACAAAATCTGCTACAAGACCGTTCGTTTTTATATACTACTCCCATGAGCTACCAACTCCTATGACGTCTTATGCCTTTGCTCCAACTCGCCTCCTATTTCAAGTTTCCCTCCCATTCCATCAATCACTGCCTGCTGGAATCATCGTACGATTCGTGCCTTGATCTTTTTAGCAGGCTGTGCTTAACATAACTCCAATATGGCGCCGTTGATGTTATCTTTAGGACGTTAAAAAAATCAATAAAGCCACGTAATTTTGTTATGTAACTTGTAAGTATATCAAGCGAATACAATATTTATTACATAATAATTGTTTTTTTGAAGGTGCCGTGTCAGTATTTATGTATTTCTCATTTGCAGAAGTACAGAAGTAAAGGTCTGGCAGACTCGCACCGAAATTTCTAGGTTATGTGTCGTATTTACGCCGTATAGGGCTAAATATCACGTCAAACGTAGGTTACTTAGGCCTTAGTTAGGCAATTTATCTATCTTGAATTAACTCTTAAATAGTTAAACAATGTCATCATTTACAGCAGGTATCGTTATGATAGGTGACGAGATTTTAAAGGGTCAAATAGTTGATACAAATTCAAATTTTCTAACAAAACGTCTCCATTCTTTGGGTGTTAAGGTGTGCAAAATTGTAGTTGTATCGGATGATGTTGAAGAGATAGCCCAGGAAGTAGCGCAGTTCTCACAAAAGTACAATTTTGTATTCACGAGTGGCGGTGTTGGTCCCACACATGATGACGTTACATATTGTGGTGTAGCCAAGGCCTTTAACGAACCTATCATTCTTAATACGGAAATAGCCCACGTAGTACATACATTTTATCCCGGAAGTACTACTGACATTGAAGTTAACCCAGCTCTCAAAATGGCTCAAATACCTAAGTGTGGTAAACTGCTGTATTTAAAAAAATCGCCATCACCAGATTCTTCACACTCTTTTTCAGAGAACTTTCCTATCGTACAAGTAAACAATGTTTACATCTTCCCAGGGATTCCAGAGCTTTTTGAATACTTTTTTATTCACCTTGAGTATTTATTCAAGAGTGCAGCTAATTGTACATTTTATACTCGACAACTCTATCTCAATTTAGGCGAGGTTCAAATTGCACCCGTTCTCAACCGTGCTGTTGATAAATACACACCTGCCGTAGTGTTTGGTTCTTATCCTAGTTTAAGTAGTAACTACTATTCGACACAACTAACAATAGAATCCACTTCTAAAGATCAAGCACAAGAAGCAGAAGACTTCCTTCGAAGAGAACTTCCCACGGAGTCAATAGTGGATTGCGGTCAAAATCATCCAGCCGGTGCTATGGAATCTGTTTACGATGTAGCTCAAACGATGACAAAAGGAAGTTTTTCGTTTGCCTTAAAAAAGGCTTTGAATGTATGGTTGTATAATACCTATTTCTTTTAATTCCACTTAAAAAGTATTGGGTAGGCCATAAAGGCCTACTAGTAAGCCTATAATGTTTAATATGTTGTCATGTTTTTAAATAGGTGTTAGAAGAATGCTGTGATAAATATAAGCCATCGGAGATTTTTCTAAGTTTCAATGGCGGAAAAGATTGTACAGTTTTGTTACATGCAGCTTGTGCTGTTTTTAAACAAAAGTTTCCCGATTACAAAGATAAACTACAAGCAGTGTATATCAAAGGCCAGAATCCATTCCCTGAAGTTGAGACTTTCATTGAAGAATCGTGTACAAGGCATGTCAAGTTCCTTTCTCTTTATTTACTAATGCCCGGTTTTGCACAACTTTTTAAGGTTTATGTTTCTAACGGTTTTAAGCGGAGCAGTATAGGCCAATACTGCACAGGCACACATAAATGGAACTTTGTACATGGCCAAAAAACTAATGTAGGAGATACCACCACCATCACTGCAAAGCTATTTGAAATTATCAGGTGCCGCAGCCTAACGGAAAATATGAGAACTATAAAATGGTTAACTATGGTATGGCCCATATATGTAATACAATGCTGAAAGGGATCGGGTCTTATTTAGTTGAAGCAAGAATTCATTAGTTCTATTTACTCGTTTAGTTGCAACCAGGCCTCAAATTTTAAATTATTTAGCACTCGCTCATCCGGCGAGTGGGGTTTCTAATTTACCAGCACGAAAATAAAAACACTAGTCATATCATTTCCTTATCTTCTAAATTATATCAATATCTCACTTTACATTGTCAAGTTGAAGAACACTGTTTTGACCTAGTTGCTGAAATTATCGGGAAGAATTATTGGTATCAAGAACACCGTCTGTATTTTGTAGCTTGTGGTAATGAGGTGTCGCATTTTTTAAGGATTTATGTTTGTTTAACAAAAGTTGCCCATCAGGCGAGTGAATTGAAAACTTGGCTCGCCTGAGTAACAATTTACTCGCCTCGGGCGAGTGTTAAATTCGAGCCCTGGTTGCAACACTATTGGCCAAACACTCATGATGTAGGGATGAGTCCAACGGTTTCTGTTGGTCGAGTCTAAGGATGTAAGGTGACTAAGGTCTAAGGTTTAAGAGATAGGCATATAGTAACTGTAAGTTAACTTAAACATTAGCACTAAATCTTAACACCACGTAGCTGTGAATGCTAAATAATGGGTTTCACTATCACAGTGGCCATGATTGTTGATTCAAGCATAGCCTAGCTAAGATATTAGCGGGTAGGTGTTGGGTATTATTTGCAAGTTGTCTAAAAGTAGGCCTAGTATTAAGAATAAAAAAAAAATCAGTAATTACATAGTTAGCATACCAGTTTTATTTCTGAAATATGCTGAATTAAAAATCTAAGCTTTTTTGTGGGCTACCGTTCAACAGGTTTTAATTATTTTGTGATGGCAACTTTGTAAAGATAGCTAATTATGGGTGCCGCATGCACAGATGTGGGTATGGGATGTGCAATGTATGAGTACCGGTAGTCAAATAATGTTCAATCTTAAACCTTAAAATGTTGTGTAAACTAACCAAGCTTAGGTACAGAGTAAGTTCGTTTGTTTATTAAACTTATGTATTTATTTTTATTTAAGGTACAATCTTAATCTCGTGACAGAGCCAGGCCCCATAAAGAATGCACTTGGAGTTGTTTTGCACCAAAAACCTCATTTGAAAGCTGTGCTTATGGGAACAAGAAGGACTGATCCGTTTTCAGAACATTTACATAACTTTCAGGTAAATTATGTAGTTTCATGTACTAGAACAGTTGATTGTTTGGCACTTCGTTGTCAAACGCCAACCCGAATTTTTCGGTTTCAATAATGCAAAGTTTCAGTTTCTTTAAATGTATATTGTATTTATATATATATCTTGACCCCGTTTCCAACATTAATTATCGGGTAGGGGGGAGTAGCGAAGTACTCCATGTCTTGGGCTAATGTCTTCTTTGCCGGCTAGCCAGGCCTGCCACAACCACCTCCTCAACCTCTTCCTCGATCACTTCTTCCGTTACCAGAGGGCTGCTTAGTAGTTCCCTCAATCTCTCACGGTTTTCCCATAGTCTCTGCTTCAACTTCGTTCCATGATCTTCCTCTATTCTCCACACTGTCTTTGATTTAATTTATTTATTATGAGCAGCCAGAGGAAGTTAACATGAGGGAAGTGTCAGGCATGGCCAGCCGGCTTCGATGTACCTAGGGGCCAGAATATGATGGGATTAATTTCCTATCCCCTACCCGACTTCATTGTTGGACACAGGGAGCAGATATAAAAAAAAAATGTATTCATTGTTATTTATAAGGTGTGACCTCCGCAGACGGAGTGAAACAATTTATAATCCAGGGATAAAACAATTATGATGTACCGGTAATGAGTTAAATATTAAAAATAACTGGGCATATAATGATAATAAATGAATATGTAATAATAATAATGCAAGAAAAGGTTTGTGACAACGACATGTGGATGTTTGGCAAACTTAAGGCTATTCCTCCCATTTGCACACAGTCTAAAAATATTTTTTTTACAAACTATAGGCCTAACAACAAAACATCTTTACCTGAGTCCACCCGAGTGTGATCAGAATAAAAATAAAACGTTATTTCTACGCGTACCGGCCGTTTACACTTCCGACTTTACGGTATAGGCTCCACGGTTACAAAATAGTACTGAATGTGACGTTTTAGATATTTTTCTCGATTTGAATTCCTTACGAAATAATGCCTGTAAAATTACTTAGCTGTAGCATAAACAGGGATTTAACTACAGTACTACTATTTTTGTGTAGGCCTATCGATAAAGAAACGAATAAAAATAGGACATTTTTTAATTAACAATGTATGTGGAAAGAGCAGAGACCCATGCCTCAAAGTTAGTCATTATAAGGCACCAGGGTGGATGATTTTTTTGATTTTAATTAAAAAAATCAAAAATCATGATTTTTTTGGTTTAAATCAGATTTTTTTTATTTAAATCGATTTCTTGATTTAAATCAGATTTTTTTTATTTAAATCGATTTGAATCAGATTTAAATCAACAATAAGAAGTGTTTCACAAAAGGGATAATCAACTGGTAAATTGCAATTGCCAACAAACAATACTAATTGACAGTAAATAAACAAATAAATTTTCATTTTTCATATAATATGCGATTATGGTCTTCGAGGGAAATTGAAAATGAGATTTATGCCTAGTTATGCTGGTAAGTTTTTTGTTGATTTAAATCAATGATTTTTATTAAAAAAATCATTTGATTTAAATCAATTCCACTCTGTAAGGCACCCTTTAGGTATAATTAATAATTAACTTATGCCTACAACACTGTTACGTATCAAAATAAGACGTAGTAGAGAGAGTAACGTATGGAGAGAGACGGAGACGTAGTACCGCTAGCGGGGGGAAGATGCTTCTCCAGTGTCTCTAACTCGACTGCCGAGTTACTCGGGTGCAGCCTGGTACCTCGGCTCGGCGGGGTGGGGGGATGTTAGTAACTTAGTGTGGTCACATTGCGTCATAAGTACTCATATCTCAACAGCTGAGAATGATCAAACGGTGTGTATATTTTATAGCGGGCTGGAATAGCCTTTCCTCCAATATGTAAGCCTACTGCAGCTAGTGTAGTGATTGAATTAGAACAGTACCGTAGGGCTATGTAATGTGTAGTATCTTGTAGCAACTGTCTGTAAGCTTATTTAACTCTACCTATGTTCCCATATTTAACACACACTGACTTCCTACCAAAATCTCCTGATTTAAATTACCGTAGCAATTGGGGAATGAATCCAGGGGATGTTTATAAGCAGGCCTGGCCTAATATACTTGTTTCTTCTAGATGACCGATGAGGGTTGGCCACAAGTAATGTACTTGTTTCTTCTAGATGACCGATGAGGGTTGGCCACAAGTAATGTACTTGTTTCTTCTAGATGACCGATGAGGGTTGGCCACAAGTAATGCGAGTGAGTCCTCTGCTCGATTGGAATTATGATGACGTGTGGACATATTTACGGATGTTTGGAGTGCCTTATTGCAGCCTGTACGATCAAGGGTAAATATTAAATAACACTTTAAATAATATAATTGAAATATTAAACACATGGACCTGTGTGCGACCGGCCACAGCGTCGACCGACGGCGCCGCTGAACCAACATCGCACAGGACATGCATGTGTACAGTGCACACCCTGTATTGGGTAGGCAGGCACAAACATGTACACGTGTACACACCTTTCACAGTGAGAGGTTACACTTTTACTGAAATACACGTTTTGGCCCATCCCTAGAACATACTAGTAATACATATTATTCATACAAAATCAATCAACATTTATTCCTGCTACATATGACTCTTAAAAATCGAGATCAAAATGGTTTAGCCGATGAATGTATGTCTGAAGGCATTTGTTTTCCACACGTCACTATAACCAAAATTCTATATTTTAAGTTGGAGTGCTAGAATTTAATGTGTTTTCAGTATGATGGTTCAGTATTCGTGTAAGTAACAACATAACGTGAATTTTGGCTAAAAAAAAAATGATTAACAACTCTAAAAGTAGGCCTACCTTAGTTTGAGTAAACAAGGTTGCGAAAACACTGTTATTCCAGATGTAGGCCGGGGCTAAACCTCGAAAAACAATAATTTTATAAAATAACACGTTTGTTGTAATCATTACTCTATGACAATTTTTGTTTTTGTCTTTCAATAATTTTATTGTTTGTAATTAATTAATTACCAGCATAAAAATGAAAAATAAAGTAAAAACACGACTCCACTTTATGGACTTTATACAGTAGGACTTGCCAAAAGTAATAAAAAAAAAAAAAAAATTCAAATGCCACTCAAATGTCTTCTTCTTCTTCTTCATTCGAACACCCAGAGTTGGAACTTATGCCATTCTCTGCCTAGTTGCCCAATAAAGGTTTGCCACATATTTCCTCCTTGCTATCTTTTGCCCCTCCATTAGATCCCTTTCTGCTGTCAAAGAGACACATGTCGTAAGATGTTCCGTCGTAAAAAGTTTCATACAAACACAGTCAATCATAATTTGCTGGCTCTCGTAGGCCTAAGAGATAAGAAGTGCATCTCCCATTTCTTGAAAGAAAGTGCTTATAGCTCAACATAATATATTTCTATTTATTTATTGGCCTCAGTATGTTAGTTTTAGTCAAACAAGATGGCACTGGTAGATGGATAGTAGGCCTACTGTACACTGTACTGTACACTATTTTTTTTTACTAAAATGTCAAGAGACTAAAATTAAAGATCTGTTAAAACATGAACCAAATTTAAATTATATGGACATCACTATCACTGTTCTTGACTTTATACTGTCAGAAAGTATTTTGGGTATTTAGAATCCTTTTATATTTATATATGGATGGTTTATTCGCAAGAGATTTGCAATTATATTAACCGAGACAAGTAACACACACAAAGTGGTTGTGCCCTTGTGGGTAGATAGGTCTATGCAGAGTAACAGGAACTGTCACCATACATTAGTAGGGTATGTAGCCAAGCCTACTTCTGAATCAATACTAGAAATCAATAACATTGTTGTACTCTTGGGTTTATATTTCATGACATGCTCAATTTATTGAATAATTATATCTTGGTATAATCATAGTGACATGCTAATCATTTCCTTTATCAGATGATAATTCGAGGCACCCTTTTGTCTGCTTACTTTGGATATACGTCACATCCACTAACTAATCCATAATTAATGGCATTCCACAGTGTGGTTTAGCATGGGGGTTGCTATGGTTTCCTTTGGGGCACCTTGCATTGACTGTACATAATTCATTAGATTAATGGCATGATAAGTGATAAAAGGCGTACATAATGTATAATATAGTAGTCCAACATGCCATCTGCATTTTAAAGTGACATGTTGAATATCTAGTTGATGGTTTGTATTGACTGAATATCAACTGAGGTCATTTCCCAACCGTCGCCCAAGTAGGCTACGTGACGTAACAAACTACATACCATAAACTATAAAGCCATGCGTTGCAAAGTGTAAGGATTATCCGTTGTACATCTTACCAATTGGAAAACTGAATCCTACTAATCCATGTGTATAAACTTTTGTAGTGAATTGCTAAACACATTTAAGTGGAAGTGGACACATTAAAACAATTGTGTGTGAATTTTGAGTCCAAGTTGTGTATACAAAGTTGGATTGAACATGTTTAGTAAGTTATAGAAGATTGACAATGGGACAAGAATGGGTTGGTTGAGAGAGTTTGAGGCTCGCGTTTGTACAATATTAGCACTAATTAGCTTCACGTTGGCAATAGTTTCGCTTGCCCTATTTGCCGATCCTGCTTTTCTCACGTTATTTGTCAAGTTGAAACCCGCCACCTGCGAAGTGACTCAGTTTGAGATCCTCCACGGCGCCTCCAAGTGCAATTGGACTTCGTGTAAACAGAGCTACACCCAAACCATTTTCAACTGTACACACATTTTGATTAATTACACTCTTTATACGGGCAACATTGAAAGCAACTACAACGAAAGTGAAACGACAACTAACTTGACAGACGGCAAAAATTCTTCACAGTTAAGTGATCCGTCAAAGTGCTACGAAGGAAACTTCACGTTGCCGTTGTTCGTCAATGTCCTGGGCTGGGGTTACGAACCTCAGGTGTCTTGCGCCAAGTTTTTCCTCGACTACGGCGACGCGAATCAGACTTTCCGATGTCAGGTGAATCTGGAGTCGGACTTTCCCGTAGCAATTCCAGACGCGTCGATAGACGACGACATCAATACCTCTATTCGATCGTTATTCATTTCCCTGGTGCCCCTTGCCGTTTGTATAGCGAGCTGCGGATACATACGACTCCGGAAATTGTTTAAGCAAAAGCCGAAAGAAGTGTTAAAATTGTACGTTGTGAAACAGAACGACGGGGAGCCTAGGACCTTCTACGAAAAGAAATTATTAACCGTAGAGAGACTGAAGAAAAAAGCTGCGGAGACTCCGTCGTTCGGCCCGGAGATTTGTCTGGCCGAGAAAATGGAGATGAGCCCAGTTGCCGAAAGTTTACCTACTCCACCAAAGACACCAACAATTTCTGATGCGGCAGAGGAAGTAACCGCTGAAGTTACTGCAGACATTGTTGCCCCGTTGTTAGCTTCAGTCATTTGTGAAACGGAAAGTTTGGATACGCCTCTTATTGCAAATGAAGAAAAGTCCGAGCCATCCTATATTAAACTGCCAGAATGTACAGTACAGGTTGAAGTGAATAATCACGAACAATTTCTTTAACCTTGACAAACCTAAGCCAAACCTTAATGTTTTCAAATAATTTAGTTTGTGGACATAAATAATGCATATTGTACATTTATGTTAAGGAAATGTTTTCTTTGAATTATGCATGATTACTTTGTGGATAATGAAATCATCCTGAATTTTAAAATATGGTAAGTGACAAAGGCTAGAACACTAGAGTAAGCTATTAAACATAATGAGTGGAGTTGAGTAATTAGTATGAGTCTAAACTAGACTCCGTATGAAACTGGCAAACTGCTTAGAAAATGAAAAGTAGGCTACAGCATTAATTAGTGTTTAACAGCAAAGCTCGGCGCTACTAGCGGCCGAGCGGAGAAACAGTATCGTTGGGATACTTGAAAGCAGTCCGGCCGCATTGTCAATTAACGCGCGGCAGTTTGATAGTTAGCTAAGTTTGACATTAAGGATTTAAAATACCACAACTATTCATTGACGAGCGAAGGAGTCAAAACAGCCAATATTCGATATTGTTGTGTACCTCATTAGTCATTACCAAAATAAGGTCCGCAGTCTCATTTACTTGCGCAAATTTCCCCAAGAAAAGGCACTGCAATCAATTCATAGGTTGCACGTACGTCACATCTTTGCGCATGGCGGCCACATATGTGATCAAACTTTGACGTTGCCATGGAGAAACAATTGAAGGTGGTTGTGGCAGAACACTGAAATTCTCAGCTCTTTAAAATTCAGCGTGTTTTTTTAAATACAATTGGTATGTCTCGTAATTTTTCATTTTTTTAATACTTATGGTTACTTTTTAAATTCTAAATTAGGTTTATTTATCGAATTTGAATAGTATTTGCCAATGATACAGGATTGGTCATCATCAATTGTGTCGCAATCATGGCCGCTGTGACGTCACGTGGGAACTATGAATATGCGTAAATACTCTCAAGGTGGGGAAACAAATGTCAAGACTATTTACCAACTAGGATTAGGCCCGGTATTATGAACCTAGGATAAGATATTAATATTTAGTAAGCTACTAACTTGTTTTTACCATGGCAACAAGGCTTGCCATTGGTTGTTGGCATGGTGAAAACAAGTTAGTAACCAAATAAATATTTCATTTTACTGGGCCTTACTGTCCCAGGCAATACCAAATAAAATTGTTGTTTTGGCAAATTGTATGTACAGGCCTATTTTAAAACAAATATTTCCAAAAATCTTAAATCTTAATCAGGCACATAGAAAGTAGCTAAAGTAATTTTTACTTACAATAATGGGCCTCACTTTACTGCACTTGACTTACACTACTGCACACTGTTTATTACTGTTTATAAACTATAGACAACAGAAGACACATCCTAGCTATTTTTTCACTAAATGATTATACCCGTATTAAATATAAACATGGGAAGTGTTTTGTTCTAGATCAAAACGTGTACCAAGTAGGCCTAAGAGATTGAACCATCAGAACCGCCATTGTGTTTAAAATACCATAAGGTATTTTAAACTCAATGGTACCGCCACTCAAAAAACTCAGCAGATTCTGATACCACAACCCTATAATAAATAATCACTTATATTATCATATTATCATTTTGTCTGAAATAACACAACAACTTTGTGCAGATCATCTCATAATACATCATTTGAATCACTGTTTCTTTTCAAAGTAATAACAGTTTTTAAACATTAATTTATAGCATAATGTTAAATATTGCCAATAACTGTATATTTTTATTTTGGTTATGTTTATACAAAATTAATTTTCTGAAGAAATCCTTAACAATAACTACATTGTTGTTATATGGCGCAACCGTCTACATTGCATTCGTATACTACAGCGCATATATGCAAGAATCTATTGTATCCCAACGATGCCCGCCATGTGGAAGTTACGCCCCCTTGATTGTGGTGCGCTTAGCTGGACCGTTAAATGTGTGGTAGCTGGTTAGGGATGGGCAAACACGTGTACTTCAGTAAACGTGTAACCTCTCTCTGTGAAAGGTGTGCACACGTGTACATGTTCGTGCCTGCCTACCCAATAGATTTTGCTTGTGAATTAGGGTGTGCACTGTACACATGCATTTCGTGTGCGATGTTGGTTCAGCGGCGCCGTCAGTAGACGCTGTGGCCGGTCGCACACAGGCCCATGCGTTTAATATTTAGATGAACGCTATCCCAACCCTATAGCTGGTGCTGGACAGGGTAGAATTTTACCACCTAATCCATCTTGGCACATTGTTCTTACAGTGTGCACCAAGCTTAAAACACACAAAGCTTAAAATTGGTTGTGGGTATCCAGTTTGTAATGAGACTCACAAAAATTACGATTTTCATTTTTACCAAAGGAAAAATGTACTCATCATAACAGAGCATGTTTGATCTTTGTTTCAGTTACACATCACTTGGCAACCGCCACAACACGTTACCGAACCCTGCACTGAGCTTCATGTCCAGCAACGGCAGTGTTCACTACCACCCAGCCCACATGCTCCTAGACGGGTCGGCCGAACGTAATGGCAGAAACTAGCTCGGCTCGGACGACCAGAGCCGCGTTCCGTTCCGATCTGCAAGAAATCGAGGATCTTCTAACGGGAGCTTTCGGTCCGGAGGGGAGAGCGGTTCTAATCCAAAACTCGACCGGTCAAATGAACATCACTCGTAGCGGGTTCAACATTCTGCGAGCGGTTTACGCCGATAATAATTCGCCAAGTAAGAAAGTCTTGCTCGATTTTGTGGAAAAACTGCACGAAGAATGTGGTGACGGTGTAAAGAGCTTCATATTTACAACTGCTGCAATGCTGAAATGTTGTGAGTGTTTGGAAGGGACCCCAAGGTTATTGCAACAACTTGGCAAACTCCAGTGTCGCCTTTCTCAATTGAGAGCGAATCTAGAGAGTACCGAGTGGACCGGTGGCGACATAAAATATTGTAGCAATGCAAAAATCCTCCAAACGTTCCTGGGAACTCGTTTTCCTACCCTGGTAGCTTCGTCCGTCGCCACTTTGCTTCACGAGTGGGTCTGCAAGCTCTCCTCTTGCGTTTGTAGTAACGGCACACGAGTCGATAAAACTCAAAATGTTAATTCTTTAGTAAAGGATTTCTCGATTTTGTGCCGTTACGATACTGGCTCGCAATCGATTTCCGATTCCCGTGTTAAAGAAGGCTTTTTGCTCGGTAGAAGTGCAATCAATCTGTTCAGATCGGGACAACGTAAACTACTTATACTAACATTAGATGATGAAGGTTCCTCTAAAGGTAAATTTGATCAGTTAGATATTATGTGTGAGATTGGAAGACTGTTGAATGACATACACAAATTTAAAAAGGAGCTCAAAGATGGATCTTGTGCAGAGTTTTTAATATTAACACCCACAATGTTGCCCGAGGTGGCAATATTCCAGCTCAAGCGCGAAAACGTTGCTATAATACACGGTGCCCCTATCGACGAAGTCAAGTACCTTTCGTGTGCGATGGCACGGTTTCAAGTGGAGCTTAGCACAGACTTCACATACTGTTTAGTGGATGTAGTTTATGAAAACGGTAAAGACTATACCTTTTTCAACATACCTTCTTTGTATAATGTTTTTATATGTGGGCCAACAAATGAACTAAGAGCCGAGTATGCTCAAGCCTGCCGTTACGCTCTCAAACTTTTGTCCGAAGCAAATAAAATTACGCCCGCAAATCGTGCCGTCGACGGCGGTGGGGATTTTGAAAGAAATCTTAACTCGTTTGTTTTGGATAAGTGTGATCTCCGTAATAATGCAGTACCTTGCCTTGGCAGTCGTATGGAGTTACTTCATTGGCACAGAGAGAAACTCAAAGGCAGTCAACGTGCAATAGAATGTGCTGCGGGTAGCAGATTGTATGAGGAGATATCTGAGGCATTCTCTGGCCTGGACAAAGACGTTGTGGCAGGTGTGCTTACGGGTTTGATGTCTGTACCCCGTAAGTTGCCAATGCCTGTACCAAGGTTGGCGAAGTCTGAAGTTACTGAACCCATTGCTTTAAAACTGTTAATATTACAATGTGCTTTAGCATCTGTGATTACTATAGTTAAAATTGATGGCACAGTGTACACAAAAAATGAGCCAAAGTAAAATATGTAGGCCTACTTACCAAATAATATCTTGCATGTTTTTGCTTGATAATCTTGTCTGTGTAGATTTGTACTAATGTGCACTTGCAACAGTATATTAGCCATGCAAACTATGTTTCCATCAATGTCCAATGTGCTTGCAACGTTCAAGTAGGCCTACATTCAAGGGACAGGGTTCCCACCAACCTACAATGTCTGGAAAAGTCAAGGAAATTGATCATTTTCCTCCACATGTCATGAAAAGTCAGGGAATCACAACAAATAGAATTTCAAAATAATGTTTATTCAAATGAAAGAAAAAACTGCACACGAGAGAGAAAACATAAGCCTACATACCTTGGCCCCTTATTCAATTTCATATTGGGTTCAGGACTTGTTAGGGTCAGCAGTGTGATACCAATTTCTGAAGAAATTGTGAACTTGTTAAATGTTGGGGATGCGTTATGATTAGTGATGCGGACGATAATCGTGTATCAAAATGATATGTATCGATAATATCGTATATCGATACGATACGATGTGTGACATCATATCGCGATATTATTTGGCACCCAGTATCGTGATAAATTGTTAATACGTAGTGTTATCGTCATAGTTTAGGCCTACAACTTTACGTGATGGTTATTTGATTATTTTGATTGATGTTAGTCAACCATCCCTTGGCAAAGCTTTCAATAATTTCAAATGATGACAATGATATCGTATCAATCAATAATTAACCCATCCGCACCAACACGCTCAATCCGTCGTGCTACCCCCGGGAACCGCGGACTTTTCAGGCGCGCTACACGTTATTACAGCGTTCCACTAAAAGCGTCATAACTTCTTAAATTCTGCTTCAAACTTGTTCCAGTAAAAGGATGAAATTCTGGATCTTCAACTTCCCGTTTCCAATTCCATTCCAAACGATCGCCACCACCCAAAACATCCCTAGCCCTAGGCCTACCCTTACGCACATTCACAACAGGCGGGTCTGTAACATCATTGTCAATGTTTACATACACCTCATCACTATCACTGTCACTTACAGCCCTCACAGCCTTATGTTGAAGCACACACGAATTGTAGTCCACACTTTCACTGTCACTGTCACTAAAATCCGAGCCTAAAACATCCAAAATATCTTCAATATCGCTTTGTTATTGCCGCAAACCTAACCCGCGTGTGCCAAAAGACGCCATATTTGACAGACAGAAAACGCTCAATAATAAAATCGATGTTATTGTCGATAAAAAGTAGTTAAAAGTTCAAGAAAACATGCTAGGTGTCGCCACATGCTGTACAGTCGAGATAAAGAAGCTTGTTTGACCTTGCAGCCAATAGAATGCAGCACATACCAATTTGAATTGAAGCGCGCGCACTGGCGTACCAGTACGTCAATGGTTATAGTGTTAGGTAAAACCTACGCGTACCAGTACGTCAACGGGTGCGGATGGGTTAAAGGAGTGTATTTAATAAACTATAAACCAGTTGTCAAAGATATTGCTAGACCAACTTTGGAAACATCTCCATTCGGCATGATTTCTCGATATGATCGCGATAATATTGTATCGCGATATTGTTATATGCCACGATATATCGCGAAATATTGTGAAAAAAATGCGATTATCGATATGAAGTTATTTACCGTAACAAAACATGCGTTATGAATTATGATAGATAAATTCATATTGATGATCACATTTTTTCCACAATATATCACGATATATCGTGATAATATCGTGAACATATAGTAATATTGTGCTACAATATTATCGCGATAATATCGAGAAATCATGCCGAATGGAGATGTTTCCAAAGTTGGCCTAGTAATATCTTTGATAACTGGTTTAAAGTTTATTAAATACACTCCTTAAGTTATTGATACGATGTCATTGTCATCATTTGAAATTATTGAAAGCTTTGCCAAGGGATGGTTGAATAACATCAATAGAAATAATCCAATAAACGCCACGTAAGGTTGTAAACTACGACGATAACACGACGTATTAACAATTTATCACGATACTGGGTGCAAAATAATATTGCGATGAATATCGCGATATGACGTCGTATATCGTATCGTATCGATATACGATATTATCGATATTCGATACATATCGATATACGATTATACCATATAACTATAAATAACTATAACTATAGTTAATAATTGCAAATGATGTAATGTAGTAGCTAGTGCAGCTAAAATAAAGAACATTATTATTATTATTATTATTATCTGCATCACTATTAAATGTGTGTAGGCCTAAACTGTTTATTGCTTTGGTCAAAAAATATTCGTGCATTACTAAAAAATGTGGCTGAGTCCATACAAAATAAAAAATTCCATTCCACATTTTAGTCTGGAATGCATTCCAAGGTTTCTGTAAAAGTGCTTTATTGTAGTTCCTGTTTAGGGTTTTGCTTGTTTGAGTTTGACTGTTATATATTCTTACATTTGATAAGTACGGGCACCAAACATTAACTGCAAGCTTGAAGTTTCGTAGAAGCTTAAGTTTTTGTAGAGCCTATACCAGTGATAGCAAACCTTTTTGGAGTGGTGGCCAAATATCAAGATGGAACTCGCCTATTCCAACTGCGTTGCCACTTCACTCTGCCGTCGTCGTTAGGGTTGTCATATTTGAAACTGAAGCTGGAGGGACTCATCTTTCCAGGGGGGAAAAAGCACAAGGGGTTTGGGGGGCATCAACAATAGTGCCGCTGGTAAAATTGTTTAAAATCGGAGTGCGTTGTGATCGTGTCAGAAAAATATACCGGGCTGCAGAATGCAATACTGAAATACGTACTGTCTTTTTTTGTAGTGCAAAAACCTGAAACCACCAAAAAGATTTGGAACACTGACGAGAATGCAAGTTAAAGTCATGTTAAATTAATTTTAACTTAGTAATTATGTACTGTATGTTTATATTTTGGTACCTGCAAGGATGTTAATATTACAAAATCAGAATGTACTCTTGCCTGTTTTTTAGGGAAATCGCAATAAATTGTGTTTCGTGCTGGGCACTAGACACTTTTCAGAAGCCCCACAGTGTAAATCAAGTAAACCTCATACATAACAAAGTATTTTTCTGTGAATAATTTTATTACTGTAAAAATGGTTCTACGTCCTCCATAGGAAAACTGTTCTTATAACTGAGTGGGTATACAATAAATACAGATGTATTTTATTTATTTTCTATAGCCTATAGGCCTAGTTTTCCTACTACATTTTTTATAATATAAACAAAGAGAAAATTACATACTTTAGAAGATTGGCAATTGGCACCAAACGGGAATCAACCCTGGATCCCTGGCTTTATGTATCAATGCTCTTACAATCTGCGCTTACAAGTCCTATCACAGCAATTAAGAAAGAGTTTTCTTGGTACTTCAGTTACAGTTAGTTCGGATGGCAAGAGTGTCAGTACCTATGTAAAGCCGGAAGACCCAGATTCGATTCCCGGTTGGGGTAGATTTGTAAAACTACAGTACTGCTATAATTCCATTCTTATTTTCATTCAATGAAATCATTATTATTATTATCACCATATTTCATTGTTACGGTATAGTATTACCAAAGTCTTACATATACACCCGGTCACTCAAAAGCAGTGTTAAAATGTTGTACGGACATAGATGTCAAATACTTTCATGTATTAACCTTATTTAACTGTACTTAATTTTAAGTTTAGATATACCGTATGTACATTCGTATGTCACATACGTAGTCATAAACAATCATCAATTGAAGTTTGTTTAAACAAACTTGATCATTGTTTACATTTTCTCCAAACCAAACGTTAGATTATATAGCGTAATCATGGACTTATAATAAATAGTACGTAACTGCATTACTCGACCTGCGTCTGCTGCTAATTGAGTGCGTCAGTCACCAAACTAGCCCCGGAAGTTGGATGTGGCCCGCCACGTTTGCACTTTGGTTACTGTTTCAGGCTTCTTTTACATTATTGATGTATGCTGCCTAGCAATAGGGGCTAAATGGCCGCCAATTTCCAATACCGGAAATGAGAATCGCAGATGCACTCTCCAACTATGTTGCAACTTGCCTTTATAATTATATGTCCATGGTATAATAATTTATACGTAATGTATGCGGCCGTGACCGATTTGTATTACTTTATTATCTTTTGTTCTATCAGATGCGTGATGTCAAAGCCAGTGTGAACATGTTGTATGGCCAAAACATGTGTTGACTGTGAACCTTATTTATACAGTAGGCCTATTGACTTTCAAATGAAACACAAAACTATTTTGGCATCAATATCATAATTTGATATTGCTTTTATGTATTGTTCTAAGCATTTTCTTGTAGCAATCATAGCATTTTTTGTTGTTTTGTGTAAAATCTAGGGTTGCCGTTGATAATCGAAATATCGATCGATAATCGATTCAAGTCATATGATATGATAATCGATTCAAGTATTATGATATGATATGATTTGATTATCGATTTGAATAATATCATCGATGTTTAAAACTGCCGCGCTGCTGTTAAAATCGTGATTGGGCGGTTCGTAGCGGTGCGCGGAGCTGACGATAGAATGCGCGCTCGCTAGGTCGGTAAAATAGTGGATACTACTTTACCGACGGGGATAGCGCGCTCTCTAGGGGTAACGGGCAACTATTCAGTTTGTCACGCACACGCCGTGAGTCGTAGTCTCTTCTCGTAAAGTTGTGAGCCGGTCTGTATTGTTGATGCCATTATTGCGCTGTTGGGGGGGGGGGGGGGGGGGCGTAGAGCGATAGCTGTTCTATATAATGGCAGCAGCTGGGATAGCGCTATCTCTCTCGCCCCCTTACGGAATGTGTTTATACCTGACTCAACCCTCGCAAGGCACGTCCGCGTACAATCAGTCCGTGAAAAAAGTGGCACCCCAATGACCAACCAAGCAATTGCATTACCTTATAATAAAAAGTGCGTGGATTAATAGTCCGTGATTTTAACACATTTCTATCCTTAAATACTCCTTTTTATTGGTTTTTGGGATTGTTTTCAGTTTGATATCATTATTTTGGCATTTGATTTGATAATCGATTGAGGTCTACAATATCGATATATTTTGATATGATTATCGATTCCGCTCCGCCGATTATCGATGCCGATTTTCACATCGAACGGCAACCCTAGTAAAATCACATCACAGTGGATGTTGTCTTGAAGTTCTTATTAATATTATTGTTGTGTAAAACACCTGGTGCATCATTAACAAGAGCTGTGCTGTTAGCACTAGCTACTAGCAAAGTGGTACTTGTTGAGTAGTTGTTAGATTCTAGAACATTATGGGCATTTTATGTTAATGTTTGAAATCTGAAGCCAATTATTGCCATATTGTATTATATACCTACATGATATCATTCAGTACTCGATGCCAAAGAGACCGATGTAATGGCTATAACATCTATGGATATGGTACAATTTATTAGGGTAACAGGAAGAAGTTTCTTTTTCTAGATTAATTTAATACCCGACGTCCATCAATCCGCTAGCAGAGGTTCGATAATACTAAAATTCAGGTTGTTTCATGGGCACAAAAATCACCATTCTCATGCCCACTACAGATACGGTTTGCTAATTAGGTGTACTACTTTTTAATGTAAAGTTTGGATTAAAACATTTATTAGGAAGATGTATATATATACAGAAATCAATAATGAGTTAAATATTTCAGTATGATACTTTCACGTTTTAAGCCAGAATTAGTTTTGACTTTTGACAGATCAGTTCATTTGTTTTACCGAATGCTGATTGTTATTTTTAACGTAGGTAGTGTTAATGGATGCGACGACCTGACTTAAAAGTCTGACGAGCGCATAACCACTCGTATAAGCTTTAAATGTGTGTGATATTATTTGAAACTTGCCTGGCCAAGTGATCATGATGTAAAAATTACTGATAGATTAGCCTATTTTGATCAGAATATTTAAATATTTTTAAAGAAAAGATTACCAAAAATTGTAGCTGTTTGCTACTAAGATTCAGAGTGTATTTAAATACAGAGTATTAAAGATGAAGTTGGATACCATGTTGTTACTAAGATGGAGAGTGTATTAAGGTATTATGAATGATGTTGGATACCAAGGCATGTGCTTGCTTTTATGTATAAACATCGATTTGATTATAATGTGTATTGCAATAAAGTTCGTAACATAATGGTGTAATTAATTACATAGTAAATTTGAGCAATGAGCAAGGCAATGCCTGATGAGTGATGATCAATACAAAAAAATTACTTCTGTGAATTCAATAAATTATAAAACTAAAAAAACCTAAGCAAATTATTATTTTGTTTATCCATAAAATTAAGGATATCAGCGAGCATTGTTTCCAAACCAGGTTCCCCACTTTAAAGACCATGTTTGAAACTGGTTGCCTGCTTTTTTTTTAACTTCCTTCAAAACAACAAATATTTATAGAAGTGCAAATATTTGCATATGTGGCAAATGTGAGAGAACTTGCACAACCTGTCTGCTGGGTAATGCGGTCTCTTTCTCGTTTACTTTCTGTGTGGCGGGGTCATTGGACCTCAGGGCCCAGATTCACATCCTAGTTTAGGCAAATCTTAGTGATATAAATCATGCATGTCGTTCTGAAATATGATAAAGATAAAATATAGTAATGTATCAACAATTTATCTAGTACATGTTATTTGTGAATGTGTAGTAGTAATACCCAGCGATGATTTATCTGGCTAAGATTTGCCTAACAGGACACCTTAGAGTAGGCATCTTTGTGAATCCAGGCCCTGATATCTTGTTATTGGGCAAGATGTCTGTTAACTGCCGCTCTGACCAAGTCTGTTATCTACAGATTCTTACCAGTTCCAGGAGGGAGAGGAATTTTTTTGGTTGTGAAATGTGGTAAATGGTAACAATTTACAGTTTAACCAATCAATAAGAAGGCTTTATTTCACAGCAAAGCATATCCTTGTTTTGAGGCAGATGACACCCACTCAAGTCAAGTCGCAAGTAGGACGAGGTATAACCGTAACCTCACATCAAACAGCAGCATGTGCGTACATTTTTGATGTCCACCACTGCAAATCAGTTCTTGTAACTGAGTGTTGTTACCCTACAATGACAGTAAATACAAGTGTATTTATTGTATTTATAAGAGCAGCACATTCACCAGCCAATGCAGCGTAAACTTGTAGGCCTGGTGCAGCGGAGTTGGGGTGAGGGCACAGCTTACTCGATGGGATGCAGTACCGGCGCCTTTTTCACATGCTATATAGGTCTGTTAAAAAGAATTAAAAAAATGATTATGGTAATTTATTCTCAACCCTATTTCATTCTAAATTTCTTCTTTCATTAGCTTTGTATTTCAAAGTTATTTGCGATACAAATTCAACTTAAATGCATCCAAGGCACTAAAAAATAATCCAATTCTCATAAAATTGGTCTACGATGAAATAGCCTCCAGCAGCTGGGGCTTTGCTCCAGACTCCAGCTTTAATTCCAAACCAACTCGTCGCACTTCAAAGGCGGACCGAGTAGTGATCATTTCTCCATAGGAGAAAAACGCACTGTAGGCCTACATAGGCCTTAAATCCACGATGGTTTTCTCTTTTTGGGGCGTTAGGCAGACGCAGCACATTATAAATCAGCTGGATGCACACAAACAAAACTCATGATGCAAATGAAGACACATAACCACACCACACTTTAACCACTCAACTCTACTTGCGTGCTTGTACTGCAACATACTATTTCATTAATTATATACTAGGAAATCCCTCCGGGTTGCCAGATGAGCGATTTTGTTTTCAATGGATCAAACAAATCTTTTGCATATCATATAATGCTTTAAAAAAATATATAGGTACCTTCATAATAAACATATATTTTTTTTACAAGATGGCGGTTTAACTTACAATCTTAGAACGTGTGTATATTATTTTTCGACACGTTGCCTATAATTGCAAGAAATATTATTTAAATCCGTTAAAAAGTTTTCTTCAAATAAATTAAAACCTTCAAGTTGATTTTTCAATGGATTTCCGTATAATTTCATTCAACCGTGGTCTACTCAATAGGCTCTAATTCATAAACTATTAAACCTATCAGTGTATGGAAAGTTCCATAATGTAGATACAGGCTAGATCAAAAATGTGATATAATTTAATCTTACAATAACCGCATTTAAACCAAAGTAAAAGCTTTTTAATTTGTTGACCAAGTTCATTGTTAACATTTGCATGTTTGCCGTGATCATCATAAAACATAACACGTCATTGTAGCCATTCTATGATAGCTATCAAAATTCCAAATACATAGTGAAAAAGGTCTGAATGCGCACGCCATTTCTGCTGCATACTATGTGCATCTAACTTCAATGGTCCGCAAATGCGAATCATATCAGCAGAACACTGTACAAATGAAGAAAATTATTGCCTTAAATAAACAATATTTAAAATGACGGTTAAAGCTACAATTTTGAAACTATTGTCAAGTGTTGGTACCATTGATGTGAACCTACATGTAAAAAATCATTTATATCTGCGTGTAAGTTTCAATTAAATTAAATAAATAAATAAAAAAAATGTTTTCAGTAATTAATTTTTTTTAGGTTGGCATCTTACGTCATTGTAGCCATTCTATGACACCTATCAAGATTCCAAACAATAGTTAAAAGGTATGATTACGTACGCTATTTTTGGTGTAAATTATGTGCATCTAACTGCAATAGTCCGCAAATGCGAATCATATCGGTGGAATACTGTAAAAATGAAGAAATTATTGCCGTAAATATACAATATTTTTTTATAACATGGCGGATAAACTTACAATTTTGAAACTATTGTCAAGGGTTGGTACCGTTGATGTGAACCTACAAGTGAAACATCATTTAAATCTGTGTGTAAGTTTTAATTTAATTAAATAAATAAAAAAAATGTTTTTCAGTAATGAATTTTTTGTAGGGTGGCATCTTGACGAATTTTGCTGGTTATGTTAACAGCATGGAGTTTAGTGGTCACGAATGTTGACAGAAAATTTCAGCCAAATACGTCAAGCCGTTAGACCTGTGTGCGACGAACAAAATTTAGCGCACGCACATACATACATACACACACACACACATACATACACACACACACACATACAAAGTGCCGATCGAGTTGTATGGAGAGATTCACTCCGCTTCGCTACGCTCATCTAATTACATAATAGGAATGCAGCCGATTGATCATTAATTGATTTCAGCCGATTTCATAGTTCAAATGGGCGTGTGAATTATTTGACTTCCCATGTTTTCATGGGGCGTGAGCTTCTTCTCGCTACACTGGCATTATTCTTGTAGCATGCTCTTGCTACGTTTTGCTACATTTATAGAGTAGACCGCTACTGGTTCCACTACAGTAGAAAGTAGTGTGCTACTCCCCAAGACTGATTCTTTGTTCTGTTTTTCTTTTGCCTCGTTTCTTTCAGCACACATCGAAAAAAGTGGCCCGAACTGAGTTTATAGGAGAACAAGCAGTGGTGTGGTAGTAAACACGTGTCCATATTTATAGCAATTATATGGAGTTAAGTACTTACGTGTTATAATGTGTACTGAAATAGTAGTAAACAGCTAGTTTTGTATTTGGTTGTCCATAGTCAACCTTCATATTCTCACTGAAAGGTATCTACATCTATTCTACTGATCCACCCAGCTAATCCCTGTAAGCTCTGGTGGCTTGTGCATTGCATGTTTCATGTTTTTCCTAATCCTATTTATCCCATGTAATCTCGATGAAGCCACAATAGTGCTACAGTATTTAACACATCGCGTATCCAATAATACATAAAAAAGATTGAATCAAAGAATCGGAAATAAATTTTGCTGACACGCTGCCTTTCTACAGCTTCTCCTCTCACCTTTCATTAAGGAGTTCTCAAAGATAATTGTATATCTCACTGGAATTGGATTATTGATGGGATTGGGAGTGAATTATATATAAAGGTGTGTTTGTGCAAACAA
Organism: Isoperla grammatica; assembly: GCA_945910005.1. Lineage (NCBI taxonomy): Eukaryota > Metazoa > Arthropoda > Insecta > Plecoptera > Perlodidae > Isoperla > Isoperla grammatica. The sequence continues at coordinate 4,007,029 of OX246743.1, read as the reverse complement.
CCTCCAGAATGCAGGATGGAGCTCCACAGTGGTGATGTTTTCTCCAACACAACCGTGTTGTACCCTGATGCTAGGTAAGAATATTATTTACTCAAATCATAGAACTTGTAAATGTATAGTTGAACTTGAAAAAAAATATGACATGGCACAAGTTGTGCTATAAAAAATATAGTACCCTACAGTAGTTACAAAATAATGAATACATAAAGTTTTTTCAAAAAGTTGCACATTTTGTATTTGCTTAAACTATGAAAACGCTCTGTGTGATGTGTTGAAAAGCAAACTCGTCCGTATCTACGAACTTTCTGGCGAAAAGTTCTCATGATAGTGGTAGGTTGTGATTTACATAGTTTCTTGTTCACTTGCTAACGCTTGCACAGCATTGGCCAAGATCTGGACGCATGTCACAAGGTTCTCATATTCTTATACTGTAGTTCGTAGCAAACAGTCTCATTGACCTTCGAGTATGTTCTAATTTCAAGCAATGGTGATGCTGAAGCCTTATAAATGCCGAACTCTCCGTCTTACACTAATGAACTGTGATTGAAGTGCAATAAGTACATGCGTGTCACTTTTTATTATCCAAGACGTAACAGAAAAAGAATAATGACAATCTATTGTATGGGCTCATTCAGGGTTGCTTAGTTTCACAGTTGTGTTTTTATGCATGCAATAGCTAGGTTCTCTCTTTGAGTCGTTTGCATTTCACTCTGTAAGGGCATTCACAGCTGATCTGTAAAAATGCAGGTAATGCAAATATAGACTGATAATCTAGTTTACTAGCTCATTCAAATTTGCTTTGTTTTCAATTGAACACCCATTACTAATTAGTAATTACTATCACTAATTGGGTAATTGCACATGTATTTTTTATCTATTTTAATGTCAACTTTCACGTATTAAATTTGACTTAGTGGCTTTAAGGACTGGTGTTTTGGTTGTAACACTGACTTGTTGACTGAATAACTCCAACCATTGAGGAAAATAAGTAAACTTAAATAATGGCAAGGTGCTATACCGGAACACGTGGACCTTCACCAAAAATTAATAACTTAATACTTACCTATAGAAAATACAAGTCAAGTAATAGTGTAGAACACAAATGCATGAATCACTCACTAACTGGCCTAAACTATCTATAGATACAATGGACTTACATATTTTTAAACATGCATGAGGTATTAAAATCATTTGTAGGCCTACCAAACTTACAAATATTCAGTGTTGGGTAAGTTCCTTAAAAAATGGACCTAGTTCCAGTTCCAGTTCCACGCAAGGAAAAAGGAACTCTTTCCAGTTCCAAGTTCCTCTAAAAAAAAAGGAACTGGGGCGTTCCTTAGTTCCTTTCAAAATGGAACTAAGTTCCTAAATAGTTCCTGTCCGCAAACAACCACTTTTCTTTGGATATTGCCGAGCGGGATACTAGCCATCGACTCAATGGTTATTATCCGGGTTTATGCATTATATACCAAGAACACTGACTAAAAGTAAGAGGTTATTTTATATTGTCAATTCTTAATGCATTACAATTTACATTAATTATTAATTACTATTATAATTAATTTAATTACAGTTTTTAAATTAAATTCAATGCCAAGGGTCCGCAAATAACGCCTAAAATATGGTTGAGATTTGTAGGAATCAATTAATGCATGTGCTTCTTTAGATTGGCTGGCGATGACCTCGAAGCACCGATTACTTTATTAACTGGTAAACAAAGCATGCATTTTGCCGAAAAATGTTCTTCGTCGCCGAAATATCACTTTCGCCCGAAAAAAAAATGGCCTGTATTGTTTAAAGGGCAGTATGTTATTGCCACGAACACCAGACATTATAACAAAACGATCGAAAGAGACAGCGATGTTGTCACATGCACTTGTCGCAAAGAATTGAATAGATCAGTGAATATTGAGATAGCTTCTTGCCCCTAAATAACTTCTCCCCCACCCCACTCGGACCACATCTTCCATCATCAAAGCCTTCCCGTTTCCAATGAATTCGAAGTGATGGGTTGACAAGTGATATATTTCATGTTTTGTTTGATTTCGGAATGACAGTCTGAGTTGCTCCCACACTTGTGTATAGGAGGGGTTGGACGGTTGGTCAGTTATAAGTGACATGACACGCTTTTTCCGCACGAGCGATTTGGGATTAGTTACCGGTTTCGGGTCTTCAACTTGTGCCGGTGTGCGACTAATTGGAGACCCCACGCGGGGGTGGCGTAGCAGGTGGAGGGTTGGGATGGGTAGACAAGAATGAAATATTACAAAAAAAGTTGTTTTAGATTTCTCGTTTCTGTCTTGTAAGTAAACTATGTTTTGGCGCTTTGGTCCTTCAAGCTTATACAGTCAAGTAAAAATAAAAGGAACTGATGAAAATAAGTTACAGTTCCTGGAAAATTGGAACTATGGCGTTCCACAGTTCCTGGTTGGAAAAAAGGAACTATACCGTTCCTTAGTTCCTTAAAAAGGAACTAGTTCCAAGGAACGGAACTAAAAAAATCCGTTCCTACCCAACATTGCAAATATTCATAATAGAGGAAGAAAAAGAACAGTACAAAATATAACATCGTAATGCACGTGTAGCTTTCAATTGGCTGTAGATAGAATATCCCTGAGATTTCTTATTTTAAAATTTTAGTTGGGAACATACTAGAAATATTAGTGCAATTACGAGTGTGTGAAAGAACACAGGGATCTGTTGATTTTCATTGAATCACCATGTATGAAAGAGGCAGTAGATAAGGGTCTGAGGTTGGTCTGATTTGCTTCCAGGGTCGCGCCACGGATGCTGGGATGGAATGTGCCTGCTGAGGAGCTTATCCACATTCCTTCCCATTGGCTTTCGTACCCCGAACCCAACCAAGGCCTGAACTACCTCCTTGGTCTTCTCTACTGTGCGTTCTGCTTCTTTGCACTGCTCGGCAACGGTCTTGTCATTTGGGTATTCAGCTCGTACGTCCACATATGTAGTATTATTGTTTATTATATATTATTGCTTACTGGAATTAGTCACTGAGCACATTCTTAGCATTTACGGTACTTGTTTTTATTGAGTTTCTTTAAAGCATATGCATTTTACATTTTAAGAATATATAGTAGCATTTTCCACCTAAGAAAGCCGAGTTCAGTTCTATCAAAGCCATCGAGTTGTGAGGATAGGTTTATGGACTCACTGATGCAGACTGGAAGGGATGAGTAGCAATTCAGGTCTCAGTCCCTGTCTTAAATCTTTTTTGTTTATTACAAATACATTATGATAAGTGAACATCAGGTATTCATCAAAATGACTGCCCTTGATGCATTTATGTTGTCTCTTTAGACATTGCTAACACAATGTAACAACGGTACCATTTTATTAATTTATTTCAGAGCAAAATCATTACGAACTCCATCAAACATGTTCGTAGTCAATTTGGCATTCTGCGACTTCATTATGATGTTAAAGACACCGATCTTCATCTACAACTCGTTCAAAGGAGGCTTCGCATGTGGCTACCTTGGTTGCCAAATCTTTGCTTTCCTAGGATCCTGTTCTGGGATTGGAGCCGGTATTACCAATGCGTTCATCGCTTACGACCGATACAAGTAAGTAGACGTCGAGTCTGTCGTCAGCTTATCACGAGGGAGCTGATACCCCAATCTTGCGCTCTAAGTACGTACTGTAATGTTTTGTGTACAGGTCAGCCAGATACACCGGCACAGTCGAGTTATGTACGGGATCTGTTTATGGTTGCTATGGAGTTTGTTTTTCTTATGGAAAATATGTAATAGAACAATAATATAGCAACGAATCCTACACTCAACTTGACAGTTGTCTCTGCATACGGCAGCTGGCTCGAGTGAACCACGGACGCTGATTGGAGGACGCATCTTCCATTCGCTCGCAATGCCGAACTGTAATTCAAACACAATATATTTCGTTTTACTTTTATGTCATTATCTTATGTCACCACTAACTCGACGTTTGGTTGGCAGAACATAGTACACTCTGATTGTTCTTTGTCTTTTCTCTTACTGTATGATGACTCTTGATTGATCTACTGCTTATGGTCGGTCTACACACATGTTTAAGAATTTTGTCTAAAGATTTTTGGTTTAAGGGTTAACAGAGGCGTTCACACACATGATTATGATATGTTATGATAATTCCCAATTCACTCCAGTGTTCACAACACCATTGGCTAGAATGCTTCTGACATCAAAACTGTATTGAGAATTGATTGGTTGGTCTAAGGTTTGTCTTATGGAGTGTCTAAGAAATAAATTTGGTCATTTCGTTAAACCTGTGCAAGTCTTAGCCCCGTGTGCGAACGCTAGCGTTGTTTTCCTATTGTTCAATACAAGGTCTTACGCCGTGCTTAAGCCTTAAACATGAGTGTAGACCGACCATTAATAGATTTCAAATGTGTATTCAATTTATCTTCCATTTCCTTTGATGTACGTACTTTTATGGTCTTTGAATAGGGTTAACTTCTACAGATAACTGAGTGAAGGAGGTTTCAATTTACCCTGCCAGCCCCACGTTTAGGAGAGTCACATTCACCATCATCGGAGGCCTACTCTGTTATGTCTAGGCTAAGTTGGCCTCTCGTAGTTGTTCAGCACACCAAGTGAGGGGTTATGACACAACGTCAGGCACGGAGGACCTCCTTCACTGTTATGTGTGGAACTAAACCCTATGCTAAGACCACACATGTATGTGATGGAGTTTACTTGGTTAGTTGAGATAACTACAAATTTACTGGGTGGGAAAAACTGATGAGTACACAATACAACTCATTATTATCATTTATTCATCATGTAGGTAGGGCTGAATCGTGTAAACGTTTAAACGCCCGCGTGAAAGGTATACATGTACAAACATTCATGCACGTTTAATCGCGTCTTATACCCCGCCTGACCAATCCCCTTCTCCCGCCACCCCCACCCAAAACCCAAACTCGCAGATTTTTCTGATGTCACAGCTCTTCAACGAGCCGACGAGGCATAGCAGTCAAATGACTGTGGACAGTTGGACACAAAGGTGGAGAATATAATCAACAATGAATATAATATGCACCCGTGTTATTTCGTTGAACATTTTGTTTCCGCGAACATAACAACTCATTTTTTGTTATCATTTTGTGAACAGGAGGGGTGTTACGTTTAAAAATGCGAAAAATTCGGGAAAAGAAACGTTTACAAAACTAAACGTTTTCTCCCAGCCCTATCGTCATGACTGTGTATCATGAAATGTGTTGTTTTATGTATTCTTAATTCTTAGTTCATCCATTCAACCCAATCTACATATTGGAACGTTATTGAGTAGTCATAAATCGGTTTTTCAAACAGAGGTCAACCAAATTCCACTTACCTTTTTTACCCTCCATCTTTTTAAATTGTAACTTTTATAATATTATATTTCACACTTTGTTTGTATATTGAACCTTGTATTTATTTCAATGATGCTGGATAAAAGTGATCAACATTACTACATACATTGTTAATGAGTTATGTTCTATTCTAGTGTAATTGCAAGGCCATTTGATGGGAAAATGACACATGGAAAAGCACTGTGCATGCTTGCCATAGTCTGGTGCTACACATTGCCGTGGGCAATATTACCACTGCTGGAGATCTGGGGTAGATATGTTCCAGGTGAGACTTCACTGTAAACCACGTAGAGTAATAGCAACAGCTTACATGCTGTTGTTAACTTGTAACAAAGTAGGTGGGTACACGCAAGCAGAGTAGTCAAACATCATTGTGGCTGGGAAAACAAGGTTTAGTGCTGTGAGATGTATTGTAAACCAGGTAGCGTAATAGCAACAGCTTACATGCTGTTGTTAACTTGTAACAAAGTAGGTGGGTACACGCAAGCAGAGTAGTCAAACATCATTGTGGCTGGGAAAACATGGTTTAGTGCTGTGAGATGTACTGTAAACCAGGTAGCGTAATAGCAACAGCTTACATGCTGTTGTTAACTTGTAACAAAGTAGGTGGGTACACGCAAGCAGAGTAGTCAAACATCATTGTGGCTGGGAAAACAAGGTTTAGTGCTGTGAGATGTATTGTAAACCAGGTAGCGTAATAGCACAGCTTACATGCTGTTGTTAACTTGTAACAAAGTAGGTGGGTACACGCAAGCAGAGTAGTCAAACATCATTGTGGCTGGGAAAACATGGTTTAGTGCTGTGAGATGTATTGTAAACCAGGTAGCGTAACAGCAACAGCTTACATGCTGTTGTTAACTTGTAACAAAGTAGGTGGGTACACGCAAGCAGAGTAGTCAAACATCATTGTGGCTGGGAAAACAAGGTTTAGTGCTGTGAGATGTATTGTAAACCAGGTAGCGTAACAGCAACAGCTTACATGCTGTTGTTAACTTGTAACAAAGTAGGTGGGTACACGCAAGCAGAGTAGTCAAACATCATTGTGGCTGGGAAAACATGGTTTAGTGCTGTGAGATGTATTGTAAACCAGGTAGCGTAATAGCAACAGCTTACATGCTGTTGTTAACTTGTAACAAAGTAGGTGGGTACACGCAAGCAGAGTAGTCAAACATCATTGTGGCTGGGAAAACATGGTTTAGTGCTGTGAGATGTATTGTAAACCAGGTAGCGTAATAGCAACAGCTTACATGCTGTTGTTAACTTGTAACAAAGTAGGTGGGTACACGCAAGCAGAGTAGTCAAACATCATTGTGGCTGGGAAAACAAGGTTTAGTGCTGTGAGATGTATTGTAAACCAGGTAGCGTAATAGCAACAGCTTACATGCTGTTGTTAACTTGTAACAAAGTAGGTGGGTACACGCAAGCAGAGTAGTCAAACATCATTGTGGCTGGGAAAACAAGGTTTAGTGCTGTGAGATGTATTGTAAACCAGGTAGCGTAATAGCACAGCTTACATGCTGTTGTTAACTTGTAACAAAGTAGGTGGGTACACGCAAGCAGAGTAGTCAAACATCATTGTGGCTGGGAAAACAAGGTTTAGTGCTGTGAGATGTATTGTAAACCAGGTAGCGTAATAGCACAGCTTACATGCTGTTGTTAACTTGTAACAAAGTAGGTGGGTACACGCAAGCAGAGTAGTCAAACATCATTGTGGCTGGGAAAACAAGGTTTAGTGCTGTGAGATGTATTGTAAACCAGGTAGCGTAATAGCAACAGCTTACATGCTGTTGTTAACTTGTAACAGTAGGTGGGTACACGCAAGCAGAGTAGTCAAACATCATTGTGGCTGGGAAAACAAGGTTTGGTGCTGTGAGATGTATTGTAAACCAGGTAGCGTAACAGCAACAGCTTACATGCTGTTGTTAACTTGTAACAAAGTAGGTGGGTACACGCAAGCAGAGTAGTCAAACATCATTGTGGCTGGGAAAACATGGTTTAGTGCTGTGAGATGTATTGTAAACCAGGTAGCGTAATAGTAACAGCTTACATGCTGTTGTTAACTTGTAACAAAGTAGGTGGGTACACGCAAGCAGAGTAGTCAAACATCATTGTGGCTGGGAAAACAAGGTTTAGTGCTGTGAGATGTATTGTAAACCAGGTAGCGTAATAGTAACAGCTTACATGCTGTTGTTAACTTGTAACAAAGTAGGTGGGTACACGCAAGCAGAGTAGTCAAACATCATTGTGGCTGGGAAAACATGGTTTAGTGCTGTGAGATGTATTGTAAACCAGGTAGCGTAATAGTAACAGCTTACATGCTGTTGTTAACTTGTAACAAAGTAGGTGGGTACACGCAAGCAGAGTAGTCAAACATCATTGTGGCTGGGAAAACAAGGTTTAGTGCTGTGAGATGTATTGTAAACCAGGTAGCGTAACAGCAACAGCTTACATGCTGTTGTTAACTTGTAACAAAGTAGGTGGGTACACGCAAGCAGAGTAGTCAAACATCATTGTGGCTGGGAAAACAAGGTTTAGTGCTGTGAGATGTATTGTAAACCAGGTAGCGTAATAGCACAGCTTACATGCTGTTGTTAACTTGTAACAAAGTAGGTGGGTACACGCAAGCAGAGTAGTCAAACATCATTGTGGCTGGGAAAACAAGGTTTGGTGCTGTGAGATGTATTGTAAACCAGGTAGCGTAATAGCAACAGCTTACATGCTGTTGTTAACTTGTAACAAAGTAGGTGGGTACACGCAAGCAGAGTAGTCAAACATCATTGTGGCTGGGAAAACAAGGTTTAGTGCTGTGAGATGTATTGTAAACCAGGTAGCGTAATAGCAACAGCTTACATGCTGTTGTTAACTTGTAACAAAGTAGGTGGGTACACGCAAGCAGAGTAGTCAAACATCATTGTGGCTGGGAAAACAAGGTTTAGTGCTGTGAGATGTACTGTAAACCAGGTAGCGTAATAGCAACAGCTTACATGCTGTTGTTAACTTGTAACAAAGTAGGTGGGTACACGCAAGCAGAGTAGTCAAACATCATTGTGGCTGGGAAAACAAGGTTTGGTGCTGTGAGATGTATTGTAAACCAGGTAGCGTAATAGCAACAGCTTACATGCTGTTGTTAACTTGTAACAAAGTAGGTGGGTACACGCAAGCAGAGTAGTCAAACATCATTGTGGCTGGGAAAACAAGGTTTGGTGCTGTGAGATGTATTGTAAACCAGGTAGCGTAATAGCAACAGCTTACATGCTGTTGTTAACTTGTAACAAAGTAGGTGGGTACACGCAAGCAGAGTAGTCAAACATCATTTTGGCTGGGAAAACAAGGTTTAGTGCTGTGAGATGTATTGTAAACCAGGTAGCGTAATAGTAACAGCTTACATGCTGTTGTTAACTTGTAACAAAGTAGGTGGGTACACGCAAGCAGAGTAGTCAAACATCATTGTGGCTGGGAAAACAAGGTTTAGTGCTGTGAGATGTATTGTAAACCAGGTAGCGTAATAGCAACAGCTTACATGCTGTTGTTAACTTGTAACAAAGTAGGTGGGTACACGCAAGCAGAGTAGTCAAACATCATTTTGGCTGGGAAAACATGGTTTAGTGCTGTGAGATGTATTGTAAACCAGGTAGCGTAATAGCAACAGCTTACATGCTGTTGTTAACTTGTAACAAAGTAGGTGGGTACACGCAAGCAGAGTAGTCAAACATCATTTTGGCTGGGAAAACAAGGTTTAGTGCTGTGAGATGTATTGTAAACCAGGTAGCGTAATAGCAACAGCTTACATGCTGTTGTTAACTTGTAACAAAGTAGGTGGGTACACGCAAGCAGAGTAGTCAAACATCATTGTGGCTGGGAAAACAAGGTTTAGTGCTGTGAGATGTATTGTAAACCAGGTAGCGTAATAGCAACAGCTTACATGCTGTTGTTAACTTGTAACAAAGTAGGTGGGTACACGCAAGCAGAGTAGTCAAACATCATTTTGGCTGGGAAAACATGGTTTGGTGGTGTGAGTTGGGGGTACAGTTCTGCACTATTATAAATCCGTGGTGAAAGAACTATTTCAACCACTGCTTTTTAAACCTACCTGAATCCAAGTTGTACTTTTCACTAACAATGCTTATAATGACTATTTCAGAGGGATTCTTGACAAGCTGTACATTTGACTACCTAACTCCCACCGATGACATAAGACTGTTTACGGGTACGATATTTACGTTCTCGTACGTTTTTCCGATGTCCATGATTATCTACTACTATTCCCACATCGTAAAACACGTCTTCAACCACGAGAAGGCGTTGCGAGACCAGGCGAAGAAGATGAACGTGGAATCTCTCCGAAGTGGACAACAGGCAAATCAAGAGTCGGCAGAGATCCGCATTGCAAAGGCAGCTATCGGCATCTGTTTCCTGTTTGTGGCTTCGTGGACACCATACGCCGTCGTGGCCATGATTGGTGCATTTGGAAACAGGCGAGTTACACAATTAAGATTTACTTTGTGGAAATGTTATTGAAAATGTGTTGGGTCCATTTTTATTATTCATGAGCAATAAGCATATTATCTAATTCACCTTGTCACCAACTTACATAAGCATATTGTATTCACCTGGTCACCAACATGCCCAGAGTATTTTATAGAAGATCTCTCAACATAGGCGACATAGTGAAAACATGAACCACAGAGCTAACCTGAGTTCCTCAGATTTATTTACTTGGGCAGAAAATGATATGACATATCTTCATTATGACTATTTACATAGCAATATAATTCATTATCTAAATTAGTAGTTTGTTTTGTTTTGCAGTACAGTAATTTGTTTTGCTGTGTTGTTATTGCTAATTATGATTTCATTATTATTAATTGTTTGCATAGCCTAGTTCTATTTATTGTCCTCCTTTCTAAATCAGTTTTTATAACTGAATAGGATAGACATTAAATAAATAAATCTCATAAAACTTGTAACTAATTTGACTTTGGAATTTAGCTGTGCCATCTTCTAATATTTAGCTGCCCATAGTCGTCTCGTCTTTTTTATAATACTATTCTAAACAAGACAATGAATGTCCTAACATATTGTTGGCTCTTTCTGCAGATCTCTACTCACACCTTTAGTGACAATGATTCCTGCATGCACGTGCAAGGCAGTGGCGTGTCTTGACCCATACGTTTACGCCATCAGCCATCCTAGATACAGGTATGACATATTCAATAGGTAGCAATTTATTTATACAAGCAATTTATCTTTCATAAAGTAATGAGTCTTGGTCCTATAGCAACATTTAAGTATAATACTTTTATATTTAAATTAATACATGTTAGTGGTGGAGTTTCACTTTGAAATGGGCTTCCTGGTCATGTTAAAGAAAAGAAAAAGTTAGAAGAAAGAAAAACTCTCAATGAATTTCTGATAGACAAATACAATACCTTTCTGCCTGGCAAGTGGCAAGCAACCCATCGAGTCACAGCCAAAGACATTGAGTAGGTAGGTTATATAATTCTGTCTGAGCACTTCCCTTATTAATAAATAATTTTAAATGCATTGTTGGCATTCCTAATATTGCATGTTTCCTGAATGGAAACAACCACCCACATACAGGCAAGCCAATTTGAGTTTCATTTCCATTTCTATTACTACGTTTACATGCAGGTTTGAAATCGATTTGAGAACGTTTTGAGTTTTCAAAACAGCATATAAACACTTCGAAAGTGGGTTTGGATCGGTTCGAGTCACGCCTGTTTGCTCGCAGGGGTGACTTGAAAACTAGTTTTGGAAACTGCCATGTAAACACCCCACTGCCGCCAATACGTTTCGACTTGGCGGGCTCATTAGCAAACTAAACCGGCGGTGGCAGTGCAAAGTGAGGTTAGGTTCTCACTTTTCTACCGCGCTTGTATCTTCTAGATGGTAATATATTATATTTTGAAGTCGCAAGTCTTAAAATATAACAAATGTGTGAGGATTACATGTTGTGACAGCTAAATGTGACAGCTTTGTTGTTTTGTTGTTGTTGTTGTATAGATTACCCGCACTGCCCTCTCTGTTGTTCCAATGTCTCTTTAGAAAGCAGTGAAATGTCTTATTGTAAGTGGCGCTGTATACCGGGAAATGTACGAACTAAAAAATGGTTTGAGAACGTATTCAGATCGATGGCATGTAAACGATCGACGGTTTTGGTTTGAATTGAGTCAAAACTTTTTCAAACCTGCATGTAAACGTAGTAATTGTCTCAAGCCTACAAGCTAAAGTACTTGTAATTTGTGAAAATATTATCGTGTACATATTACTTTGAATGCGTAGACCTACTACAGCTGTGTTTCCTACTTAGGGTGGAACTCCAGAAACGACTTCCCTGGCTAGCGATTAAGGAAGCAAGCGAGACTGCCTCTACGGGCACCGAAGCAACAGCTGCAACTAACAGCTAAACTACCGACAACCTTCCGATCCATGTCTTATAATATGATGACCGCAATTCATTTCGTTTATACTCTTGGGGATTTCAATGTCTAGTTTCAAACTTTTTGTATTCCTCTTCCTCACCAGTTCACCTTTGCAAGACCGAACTGGATATAGTCATCGTACAACATCTTCGGTAATGCTTCCGTCACGGGTGGGTGAGCGGCAGCCAACCAGCGACCGTGGCCCATTCAAATGCCTGCTCGGGTTGGCCGAGACTGTAAACACGTCATTGATTGATGACGATAGCATTATCAAAGTTATTGTAAGACGACTTTATAATGCAGTATGCTGTGGGGAACAATGATTTTAATTACCAATCATTTTCATTACAATTCTTCTATATATTGTATCAATGAATAAAATCTGTCCTACCAGTGCAAAACTAATCTGTCTTGATGCTTGAGGGTAGTAACACCACAAACGAGTGGTCTCCACACGTATCCTGACCAACACTCGTCACATCCTCAACACATATACGTTCCGGCCAATATCCCTGGCCGTTTTGTAACAAAAGAAAACATAAATAAACGAGCCACAGGGTGGATGATTTTCATTTTTATTAAAAAAATAAAAAATCATGACTTTTTTTATTTAAATCAGATTTTTTTTATTTTTTTCGATTTAAATAAGATTTTAATTGATTTAAATCAACAATAAGAAGTGTTTCACAAAAGGGATAATCAACTAGTAAATTGCAATTGCCAACAAACAATACTAATTGACAGGAAATAAACAAATAAATTTTCATTTTTCATATACTAATATGCGATTATGGTCTTCGAGGGAAATTGAAAATGAGATACATGCCTAGTTATGCTAGTAAGTTTTTTTTTTGTCGATTTAAATCTGGTTTAAATCAACGATTTAAATCAATTGATTTAGATCAATTTCACTCTGACGAGCCATGTAAACAAAGAGTACAAAACCATGTCACTGCAACAAAATACAGTATAACAAACAGTTGAACATAGGGTCTAGTGAAGTCTTAGCAGTGATCTCAGTTAGCAACAAGAGCTTCTGATGGCTTCTTTTGCTTCCTTCTTAGCTATGGGGAGGGGAGCTTGTGTACAAGAACATGAAGACTAGAGAGTACATTATTAAGTACGTAGCTTTAATTATATTTCTGAGGCTTCCCAAGCAATACACGATACCTTATGGTTATGGTACACCCCAGTCCGCCACAGGAAATTAGATCTATTCAACGATTTTTACTTAAGGTGTTGAAAGAGTTGACGAGGTCCCCCTTTCATCGCGTTTATTTTAATATGTTAAGTTCAAAATATCAAGGTGTCTACTTCCCGATTTGTTTTGTATACACACTCATATTCATTTTGATGAACATATTTTTGGCATGGTTAGAAAGTATCATATGGTTTGTAGTTTTTGAGAAAGAGCTTTATCCTATCCCCTTCTCCCTACTCACAAAGAACGAAGCAGCTGAGAGAAAAATTAACTGCCGACTAAATTACTGAATTCTCCCCGTCACCAAACTGATTACTTACATTATAGGTGATAAATGGCTGTATGTCAGTATGAAAATATCTTTCGTTTCTCTTACCCGTTTCCAATGTTGTCGAATTCAAATTCAAAGCACTTGAAAAATTAATCGAAACTGTTTTCTTTAACAATATTATTGAAGAGGAAAGATCACAGAACAAGAAGAGGCCGCTTGTTTCCAGAGAGTTCTTCAAGGCGCTGGCCCCATAGTTTGCCATAGCAACCGTTACATCACGATTGGCCGGTGTGCACGCACTCACCAAAACTTTGCTCATTAAAATGTTGTATTACTAACTTCTGGTACAAGCTAGAAACAAGCGAGTTTTTGCCATACACCACTAAAAAAAAAATACATTTTACTGTGCCGGAAAATCTCAAGTGTTGTGATGTCCTAAAATGTTTCCCTTTCCCACTCTCCCAGACTTGATTCACTAGTAGGGGCTCAGTAAGTTACCATATAATTACACCAAAGGTATTGGAAAGCAACCTTGGAATCAAGGATACAGATTATAGGTGGCAAGGGCATGGCAGAGTAGGTTGGCTGCCAGAAACAACTTTCTGCAATTTTACGTGCCTGGCCACTATTTTGACATGCCCCGGGCATTTTTTTAAAAACCTACATTATTAGTTAGACCCAGGACCTAAACTGCGATTGAATAGCAACTCACTTATTTCTAATTAAGAGAGCATCTCAATTAGACTTTTATGGCACTTCATTCTGTTTTTTTTGTCTGTCGATAGCGGTCGAACGGAAAGTCCGATCGACTTGAAATTTGGACCATCAGTACCGGTAACTGCAAAATGTGAGGTGCCATATTATTGTAAATTTTTGTCCGGACACAAATATACTTATCTAATCATGATCTGATACGTATTAGAGGCCGAAATGACATTTCTTTTGCTGGATCAATAAGTGTTAGTAACGGTGGCGGACCGTGTCGAAAACTCGTTGGTTTTAGGTGGCTCGTTGGTCCAGTGGTTAGCATCCCTGCTTCCAATGCAGAAGGTCCCGGGTTCAAATCCCGCTTCAGGCAGAAGTTTTTTAACTTCTAAAGTGGATTCAATTCCATTACTTCTTGGCTTAGGAATAAGTAAACGTAGACTTTGGAGCCGTCCTAGCAACGAAGCACTCAATAAATTCAAAGTTGTTCTGAATTGGCCTTGTTGATTCTGGCATCTGTCCGCAGGTGTTCGCACTGTCCAATCACTGATTCATGTGTTTCATATTTGAAATATCGATCTTTGATTGATTATCGCTCACTCGTCGATGGTGTTCGAAGCCTACAGGGTTGGTTTAGTCACTTTAGTCACCCTTAGTCACCCACTTTTTAGTCACCCCACTGCAAATCAGTTTAGTTACTGAGTGGGTAGACTCTAAATGTGAATTTATTTATTTTATTTATTTACACTATACGAAATTACAACGAAAAATCTTAGCAACGCACATTGCAAAGCATTTGCCGGGAAGTATGTCGTGAAGTATAGTATACTTATAATATAGTATAATGTCGGGAAGTATAATAAAGGGAAATTAGAAAAAATGTTGCAATGCAAATTCTTGAATTGTTGTTTTTATTAGCTTTGAGATCTTTTCGCCAGAAAGTTCGTAGATATGGGCGCGCTCACTTATCAACGCGTCAAACAGAGCGTTTTCCTAGTTCTAATATATGTACGGGTAGTTTGTTAAACCTCTAACTCTAAACGATGAAATCATAGGCTTATTGAAATCATACAACGGGAAAGAGACCAGCAGGACAAATGGAACTGACCAGTAGACATTGAAATTGGTTAGTTCAAGATTTATTGTGTGATTACAATTTTCAGTCTTATCACCTAAATAAAAATTCTTGAATGTTGTGTTTTCAACTGAAATATCATTTACTGGTAACACATTTTACCAGCGACTTACTTGAGTTAAAATACACAAACAGGGCATTACGTAGTTAAGATTAACCAATTTTAAAAGGTTTCGGAGCGGACGATGAATAGTAAGCTACACAAGCAGACAATGACAAATGAATTAGGCCTTACGTCATTTTATTCTAATGACACATCAGTAGAACAACAAGAAAGCAGTACCGGTATACATTAATAAATTACAACCTTTCAGTACTTAAATCTTTGTCATCAGATATTCTAGGGTCAAAATTTGGCAGAACAATGGGTGGAGATGCAAACGAAGCCAAATCACGTTTCATGGCGTAGGCGTCTTCTCCGTCCGCATAATACTTTGGCTCGATTTCCGAGATTGTGAACTTCAGTGTCGTCGTATAAAGATTTAATGCGGCTCTGTTGCTCTTCCTAACGTGTAGAGAGACATATTTTGCATTAAAACATTCTACCATTGCCCTCGATGCCTGGTCCATTAGCTTTTGAGCCAACCCCAGTCGCCGGTGAGATCGTTTGACGGCCAGAGACGTGATGTGTCCGTGGGGATTGTCCTCGCTGTCTTCTTCCATCTTGGCAAGGACGTACCCGACGATCTGTCCCTTTTCGTCTTCCGCCACGTAACTCAGCTGGGGCCACGATAAACCGTGATAAAAATAGTACTTCATTTGGTAGTTCTCGGGCAAACAAAGCAAATTGCAATGTTGCATGTTCATTAAGTCGCTAGGTTTAGCACACCTTATGTTCATTTTGAAGGGTATTTGTGTTTGATTGGTTGTGAATGACAAAATACTTTGCTAATGCCAAGTAGAGAACGGTACTTCTTACTTGGGCAGTGAGTGATCAAAACAGTATCAATAAACGTTGATTTGTAGACCACACACTATTCTAGACGTGTTTTCTTGATACGAGATCGGCCGTTTTTCAAATCAGTAACAGACTTTGATTCAGACATTCCACCAAGCAGTTCCCGAACGAATCTGAACTTCGACAGGAAGAACTTCCATATAAGAAACCAGCCTGAAAAAACAAAGTGTGTATTAGTCAAGGTACGGCTTAATGAAAAATGCTGACTAAAAAACTCAAAAGTTGCATTTTCTGTGATTAGCCAAAATGTATTGTGAAGGTTACTCGAACAATAATATAGGCCTTGTTTTGAAGGAAGGCCACAGATCAATCGACTGATAAGAGCATTTTCTTCGGTGTGACTGTTGACGAATTGATAAATCTACTGATTGTGTCCGCGGTCTAAAATCGCTGTAAAATAAACATTAATGAAATTTCTTCATATTTAAATTGAATAAAAATATTAAATCTAGTGTAGGCCTACAGAGTAGTTTTAAAGCAGTTTTAATGTTTAAATTAAGTTTGTAAGTACAGAAGAGATGACAGAAGGAAAAAAACTAGTCAGCCATTAGCCCATTACTGATCGCCATCTTTGACGTTCCGGAAGTGTTGCCAACCATTGAAAGTTACAAAGAACTGCTGCACAATCTGACAAGGGACAAGATCACTGTAATTTGAAGGCGTAATTTATTTGGGTGATACAATTTTAAAGTGTAATTTATTTGGGTTGTAAACGAAAGTAGGCGTACGTGATTCTAGCTTAACCTAGGCCATAGCGCGTTCTAGGCCGTTGTCAAAACCCGACCCAATAACCTTCTTTCTTCTGTGGTGGGATGTCAGGCAGCTGGGCAAAGTCACTTTTAAGATTGTCATAACCTGACCCAATAACCTTCTTCTTTTCGTGCGATGTCAGGCAGCTGGGCAAAGTCACTTTCAGTGTATTTCACTTTGGTAGGCCTTACGTTGGTATCATGGCGACAATGCGAAAATTCGTTGTTTTAGATCGACCAAACGCCGTTTTAGATCATCGAAAAAGGTAATTTTTAATGTTGTAGCAAACACCAAACTTTGTTTGGGTTAATTTTAAACATTAATTTGTCTATTAGTAAGTGTTTCAGGTACTTTCCGGGACTGCATTCGTGCAAATAAGCAGAGGATCTATATGGGAGAATTACCAACGAATTATATGCCTAACTAAATTTGTTCAAACGGGTTGTAATTGGATAAACAGAACAGGCACAGCCACCATAGCCACCCTCTCACCTATGGCCTAGCCTAGCAAAAGCAGTGTTGTTAAAGCTACTTTTTAAAAGTAGCACTGTTACAGCTACAGCTACTTGATCTTTGAAAGTAACTTAGCTACTTTTCAGGTACTGTATTTTGTAAGTAGCTCGCTACTTGTACAGCTACTCAAAAAAAGTAGTGACGCTACTTTACAGCTACTTTCATTCTTTATAAAGGAACAAGCGTATGAACTATTTACTGAAACGACGGTACGGTCCGGAAGTGAGTCATACGTTCATATTAGGCCTACTGCTCACGGGGTGAATCAGCAAACTTAGCGATGGGGAGGCGGTTTTGGGGCTATAGAGCAAGAAGGCCAATGTCAGTCGTCATTCCGAACCTGTGACAGGGGGAATTGTGTAAACGGGGAAGCAAACGCGTGTTTGTTTATTGCAAAAATAGAGTAGCGGCGATTTTTCCCTACAAATACTCGTATATAGTAGCTTGCTACTCGCTACTTTACAGCAGTTTCAAATGTAGCGCGCTACCAGTCTCGCTACCAAAAATAGTAACATGCTACAAGTAGGCCTAGCACGCTACTTAACAACACTGAGCAAAAGCAACAAAAACACTGACCATGCCTAGGCCTACAAACCAGATCCATAGACCTAGGCTTAGATCTTTTCATTTGTAGGCAGCAGAAACTTGCTTTGTCAACAGCAGCCTTTATTCCAAACGGGCAATGCATAAGGACATGACAGGTAGAAAGGTTTCTAAACCTAGAGCCTAGGCCTATTTATAGCCCACATAGGGCCTAGCCTAGCCTAGCCTAGGCCTAGGGTAGGCCTAGGCCTACTTTGTTGACATCTTTCCTAAATGGTTTAGCTCTAGTATTTTAGATATGGGATTAAGGGTAGGGCCTAGGGCCTAATCCAGCATTACTGGTAGGGCCTAGGCTAGGCCTAGCCTAGAACAAAGCTTTAAAAGTAGTGCCAAGGGGCAATGAAGTGATTTCAAAATCCTCACCCAAAGCTACGAGAATCACAACTAATCCAAACGAGAACACGATAGAAATTGCTGCCAATAGTATCTCCATCACATGTGGTTACGTGTAGGCTAGGGCCTAGTAAAGAAAATATACTAACTACGTATGAAATAAGAAATGCGCTTCAACTCACGAAAATGGCATTACGCCATCTTGGTTGTTGAACTTTGCTCTATGGAAGGAAAGTGAAATTCATCGTTCCTTGGCCTTGAATAGCCTACAATTACTTATATCAATTAAAACAAATCTAAAATGAGAAATGTAACCAAAGCACATACGTAATAGGTTGTTAGTCAGAATGTTAGCAGGCAATTATAGCTTTTAATGGCTTACTTCAATTATTTATTGAACCATCTATGCACGTGCGTAGGCCTACTTCACTTGATTTAGATTGGCTAACCTGTAAAAATGCCGGTGCGGTGCCGACTGTCGAGGACGTGAAGAGGGCGCTGGAAAGCCACGTCACAAGGCGGCGGATTTATATCGAAAAGTTTCCGACACTGTAAGCTGAACGCGCGCAATAAAACACCAAACTCGAAAAGTGAACATAACCTAGATGTAATTTGTCGGGTTAATAATTACTAGGCCTATACTATTAATAATACTATTACAATACTATTGCAACACACGTGCGAAACCTAGTTTCAGTTGCAGATGCGTCGATCTGCAGCACCATCTTTTCGGCGAGTTGCTGATCCTCGCAGCATTGCTGTGAGCTTCACTGCTCCCGACGCAAATCAACCTGTAAACCATGGTGAGTTATTCATGTATGTATGCATGTGCTAGGTTCAAAAGCACGCCTTTGACCTGTGTCCTTGATCATGGACCTCCACCTATTTTTAACTTACTTTACTTTTTCTTCTCATCTGCGGCGGCACTAGACCTAAGCCTAGCCCTAGGCCTACCTCGTCATTGACAGAGAACCGCTCCCCCCAGTGGCGGCTCGTGGTATAAAATAATAGGGAGGCCAGGACAATTCAAGAAAGATCGAATTTGGAAGCAATGGAAATTAGCTGCAGTTCAGGGGGGTTCGGGGAGCGAGCCCCCCAGTTTACACCGCGGGGCGATTTTTTTTTAACTGTATTTTTCTACGTTGTTTTAGTTGTTATAGCCTAATGTAGTTGTGGATATGGATTTAAGTTGCCAGATTTAAGTTGACGACACTTGCCGTTAACCATAACAATCTCCATACCATAACGAACAAAACTCGCGCTGTTCCTCTCCATCCCTTTGCAGTTAATGGCAAAGCTGGTTTTAGTCTTCCGTCTTGTTTTAAATCTTTATTTACTCTTTCCTCGAAGCATGTCTCGTTAATGGTCGCACTAATAACTCCTCCACTATATTTGACTTCATTGAATCAAGCAACAACACAGGAAGAACAACAGCAGAGAAAACAACCGACATTCCCCTGCAAACTGCAAACTTCTGAGTATGAGATATTATGGAAAGCGGCCACTCGGCTATTTTCGTGAAAAATCCGAAAAGAAACGAAGTGGCCGGCCTCCTCTGGCATGTTATAACAAACACAGGCAGCAACTTGGGCGGGGCAGGCGGGAGTATGCATACCGCATTCCCCCGCACACCGCTTAGGTAGGCTACCACATAGCTGAACGACTGGAGGCCCGGACTCACAAAGTTCCTCGCGTTTCTACTGGTTCAACGCGGCTAGCAGCCACATTCTGAAGAGGCGAAATTTTGAAACGTTGAACATTTTTTGTTTGACAACTTTTACGATAAATATGTATATTATCATATTATGTAAGATTAACATTAAAATACATAGAAGAATTTTAAACAAGATCACAAACAAGATTAATCCTCCTCCCTCCGGAAATTTTTGAGGAGGCCCGGCCTCCCTTGCCTCCCCCCACCAGCCGCCACTGGCTCCCCCCTCAAAGCCATAGGATCACACTCTTCATTTTTTTATTTTAACTCGTTCTATAGCATCGACGATCTCAACGATTTCTTTTAGACTTTTAACTTTTTAGCTAACAGAGTGTAGCGAAAATATTGGCTGAGTTGTCTTTATTAGGCCTAGGGTCTAGGGCTAGGGGCCTATACTAGGATTAACCCTGAGTCCCTGACTATCTATAATAGGCTATCACATGTATAGGGTCGTCGGGGAAAGAGACACCAGGTGTTGTCGTCACGGATTATGCAATAAACGATGCCAGGTAGGCCTATCAAGCATTTTCCCCTCCACCACCTCCTAGGCCTACCAGGTAGACTGCAGACCCATCAAGCCAGGTGTCATTGTAAAAATAGCAACCTTTTGATGTAGGCTAGTTAACTGCTACAATTTCTCAATTACTTTTCAGATATATGGAATAATCACGAAAAATTGATAAAATTAACTTTGAATTTCAAAGATGGCTAAAATATTAACGATTTTGGCATAGGCTAGTCAATAATGACGAGAACCAAAGGGCTAGGCTGGACCCGAGCGCCTATAGGGCTGTCTTGGTTAGTCTAGAGCAGAGAGGGTCTAGCCCAAAAAGCAGCTCCGGTTACGGCAAAATAGCGGTTGTAGGCCTAGGAGGTGGGGGAGTAGATCTAATATTTGGGGAGGTGTAGGCCCTAGGTCAGTATTGAAACCACGCAAGGTTGACTTAGACGGTTGGGTACCGCCACGCGAATACAGCCGAGCAGTGACCATGGGAACTGGTTATCACTATGAAAGTTAAACTCATCTTGAAGTACTGGTAGGCAAGTGTTAATAATGTTTCTTTCTGTTAAAGCTGTTACCTCGGCACGCAGCACAGCAAGTATTCTTGGCCTCTTATCAAGGAAGCCAGACTTGAACAACACACAGAGAAATAGCATTGACTCTGTAGTATCGAGTAATGGTGAAGAATGCAAACATATGTCTACCGGCACTACTTTCAAGGAGAACAATATATTCCTAACCAATTCACCAAGTTTGCCAAGGCAGCCAGCCATACCAAATGCCGAGCCCAAGACAGTGACTGATACTGCAACACAACCCATTGACTTGAAGGAAGAACATTGCCAAGGCAGAGACAAAATGTAATGTATGAGTTGTACCCAGTGTTCAAAATCTAAAATTTTAAACGACTGTCTTTTGGGCTGCTCTCTAAATGTTTTTGATAGCCCAGTACCATATTAAATTGAGTAGGATTCAATTCCATTACTTTTTGGCTTAGAAATAAGTAAACGGTGACTTTGGAGCCGTCCTAGCAACAAAGCACTCAATAAATTCAAAGTTGTTCTGAATCAGCCTTGTTCATTCTGGCATTTGTCCGCAGGTGTTCGCACTGTCCAATCACTGATTCATATGTTTTGTATTTGAAATATTGATCTTTGATTGGTTATCGCTCACTCGTCGATGGCGTTCGAAGCCTACAGGGTTGGTTTAGTCACATTAAATTAAAGTCCCCCACTGCAAATCAGTTTAGTTACTGAGTGGGTAGACTCTTTATTGTGAATTTATTTTTTATTTTTATTTTTAGGACAAATTTTAATAACTTAACCTTTCTATTAACAAATAAATTAGGCCTAATAATATAATATCCTACATTCATCATTATTATCCATCCCTGTTTACTGCCTGTGGCAAGGTCGATTTGGTTCCACTATCTTCTCATGCTCTTCTCTCTTCCACATCCTTCATCTGCTCTCCTCTCTTCTGCAGGTCTTTGTAAACTGTCTCCTTCCATCTCTTCCATGGTCTTCCTTCATGCCACCTTCCTTCCATTCTTGTCACACATTTTTCTTGGCAGTCTTTCTACTCGAATCCTTCTCACATGTCCAAACCATTTCAATCTTGTCTTTCCAATTTTATCCCAAAGTATTCCAACCATTTCCCATATACATATGGTCTTGGATTCTATCTCTTCTTGTTTTCTCCACCGTGCTTCTTAGAAACCTCATTTCTGCTGCCTGTATCTTACTTTCTTCCCTAACTATCTTACTCCTTCCTTTCTGCATTAAGAATTGGTGTGAAGTAGTACGGTCTTGAACTGTAGTGGCACATATTTACCTCACACCAACTCCTTAGGCCTATAGCAGATTACAAATTACAAACCCCTGCTACTCGACCCAGTTTATGTCAATTTTATCAACCTCACCTAATATAACTTGAAACATTTGCAGAGTGTACACAGTAGTTTGGGGAAAGCAGACAACCAAAAAGCACAAAACTTATGAGTTTGATGGAACTCTCGAAGTCGGAGACAAGAGTGTCGTGTTGAAAGTAAGTAGCCTACTCTTGAATCATATATTTATTTACTCTCATACGAAACATATATAAATATGCTGATTGTAGGCTAGGGATGTACATACCATTTGGGGAGAAAGAACTTCTAAAAAAATGTAGACCTACATTTTTTTTTTTTTTTTTTATGAAATTCGATGATCTTATTCCTCTTTGTAGGCCTATGAAGGGACTTGAACTTTTAATTTAAGTTATTTGTTCCGGTACTGCACCATACTTTTAAGTTATTAGAATGTTCTCTTTGTGCGTCGTGTGCTGTAGTACAGTAGGTATTAAATTTGTTCATCATTTTAATACTAGCTATTAGTTTATGATGGTCTTAGTGTTTTTGGTTGCAGGTTTTTGCAAGCTATAAGGGAGCATTAACATAGGAAGTAGGCCTAGTGACAATGGATGGTTGTATTGAAAATGTACACAACTCTACTACATTGTATTTATTGAGTAATGAGTACTAATACTTTTAGCATGAATATACAGAATTTAGTGCTCTTTTGAATGGAGTATTTAAAATGAATCAGTTGTAGGCCTATCTAATAAGTAGGGCTGCCCAACGCTAAAAAAAATCATATCGATATCGCGAGAAGAAATATCGATATCGCGTCGCGATATCGAAGTTTTCAAGTGACGTATCGATATCGGCGATATTGCCACATCGAAACTTTTCTCGTCTGTTTTTAGGATTTACAGGCCAGCTAGAGGTCATTCTTTAAACAATATTACGTAAAGAAATATTTTAGCTTTGAAATGTCTTACTATGTGTGTCAATTTGTTTGTTGTACTATTCAAATTGTAAAATATCCACACAAAACAGCGATGGTTTGGTTGGCGTGACGTGATACGTAATCGGTTTTTTGTATCAATTAGCTTATTAGGAACAAGTTCGATATCGTGGTATGTACGATATATTAATTCTATATCGATATCGAATTATTTATCTATTATCGATATTGTATCGAATTATCGATATCGTTGGGCAGCCCTACTAATAAGTACAAATTAAAATATGTGCCTACCATTAATATTAACCTTGACGTTATTCTAATAGTAATATCATAAACAAGACAGCGATGGCTCACATGTAGTGGGAAATGCCTTCTTAAACATTGATTTTAGAATGAATGAGGAATTTCCATTTTCTAGGACGACGGAGGAAATATAATTGGTCGTGCTTCCGTGAAGGCGGAGACCATCCAAGAGGGCTCTCGCCTTAATGTCGGCAGCAAAGCAGTGGAGGTCATAGAACCGGTTTCGGAGCTCCGTAATAACGATGCTGTTAAGAGACCGACGGCCGAGGCAGAGAGAGAGAAGCCGGCGCCACGCCCCTTCAAGAAAATAAAGCGAGCGTGCGTTCCATCCAGCGACGTTACGCCGCACAGACGCAGTTTTCAGTTAGATTATGAACCTCTCGTCATGACGAAGCCTCCTCATGACCATCAGGTGACCTATGACTCGGATTAATTCCTGGGCGGGTATCTCTCCCCACTTCGGCGTTCTCGTTCCAGTTGCCAAAATGAATAACCTTACTCCTTACATACTCTGTCAAAATGTTATTCTTTTTGCTCGTTAGCCTTTGTCCCTCATCATCTCTTAAAACTAAAAATGATTTACAGTTTGCATAAGTTAAAAGTGTGATACAGTGTATATAGCTAGCTAGCACACGGTACCTCACAAATTCTTCTTCTCACATGCCCGCCATTGGCCTATTCAGCCACTATGCGTTGTCTTGTTATCCAATGGAGACGGTACTCCTTCTGACGTGTCATGCCGCCATGCGTTGTCATGTTATCCAATAGAGACGGGACTCCTTCTGACGTATGTCATGCCACCATGTGTTGTCATGTTATCCAATAGAGACAGGACTCCTTCTGACATATGTCATGCCACCATGCGTTGTCATGTTATCCAATAGAGACGGGACTCCTTCTGACATATGTCATGCCATCATGCGTTGTCATGTTATCCAATAGAGACGGGACTCCTTCTGACATATGTCATGCCATCATGCGTTGTCATGTTATCCAATAGAGACGGGACTCCTTCTGATGCATGTCATGCCATCATGCGTTGTCATGTTATCCAATAGAGGCGGGACTCCTTCTGACATATGTCATGCCATCATGCGTTGTCATGTTATCCAATAGAGACGGGACTCCTTCTGACATATGTCATGCCATCATGCGTTGTCATGTTATCCAATAGAGACGGGACTCCTTCTGACATATGTCATGCCATCATGCGTTGTCATGTTATCCAATAGAGACGGGACTCCTTCTGACGTATGTCATGCCACCATGTGTTGTCATGTTATCCAATAGAGACAGGACTCCTTCTGACATATGTCATGCCACCATGCCTTGTCATGTTATCCAATAGAGACGGGACTCCTTCTGACATATGTCATGCCATCATGCGTTGTCATGTTATCCAATAGAGACGGGACTCCTTCTGATGCATGTCATGCCACCATGCGTTGTCATGTTATCCAATGGAGACGGGACTCCTTCTGACGTATGTCATGCCATCATGCGTTGTCATGTTATCCAATAGAGACGGGACTCCTTCTGACATATGTCATGCCACCATGCATTGTCATGTTATTCTGTTAATTTTATTCTAATTCATTTCTAATAGTGATTGTAATTCTATTAATTAGATATATTTAAGAGTAATTAAAATGTAATTCTATTAATTAATTAGTCATCATCATCATCATCATCATCATCATCTGTTGCCACGTCCAACTCTGCGTTGGGTCGGCATTGAAGATAAGACTCTCCATCTCATTAATTAGTAATTCTATTAATTTCAACTTTTGTTTTAGGAGAGTATCACCTTGACTATTATTTGCTGTACTTCCAAAAGTGGCCTGTCACTTTGGTACTGACACTGACATCTTTCTTTATAACAGTTACTAATAAATGCCCACATTTGGCTATATTGCCATCATGCTGGATCTGGTCAATCAGTAGAAACGCTTCTTTTTCCTCTCTCTTCATGCCGCACGGCGGTGCGTCCCATTCACCTGCCAGCTCTGAACGTCCAATTACGTGTCTCCTATCTTGTTCCCCATTCCCACACACTTTACAGACACCCCTATTTGGTGGAGATGGAGATAACAGTTATGTGTGCAGATCTTTCTAAAGACATCTATCTCATTTCAATTAACACATTCCCAGAAATTAAAAATACACCATTGCTGGACTCATTTAAGTACACATTAAAGTCTTCTCTTCTCTTCTTCTTCTCTCATGCCCACATTGACACATTAATATCATCATGTGTCTCACCAACCAATAGAGACAAGCCTGCTGCTCCTTCCTGTCCAGCCCTCCTGGGAGGCAAGTTTTTAAACACACGTTTGCAGTCACTTCCTAAAAAAAGGTGGCTTGGCGGCTCACGTGACGATCAAAACGTATGTTTTGCGCAGAATGCAAGTTTTTAAACCACAACGCCAACGAATTCACGTCTCGAAACGTGACGTTCCCTCCCGCCATCAAAATACTCGTGGTTGGATAATTTTTCACGTTTTAAATCACTGCCCCCATGATTCAATGTACTCGATGGCAGTTAACGTTTCTTTTCAGACAGCCGTGGTGACCACAAAAACAACAAACAATTGAATACGTATTTCCGCGATGAGATTGAAAATGCCGCAGATGAAGGAGACAATAATGATTTAGACAATAATGATTTAGACAATAATGATTAAGATTGGTTTAAGGAGCGCGTAAACTCTTTTCAACTTTCGGATGCAAAATGTATTAATATAAACATGCTCTAGAGGTAGGCCTAGGCCCTTACTTACGAAATCTAGGCTTAGACCTTACCTTTTGACACATGTGAGGATAACAAAAGTTTGACAACTGACAGCTGGTAAATAGTTTGTGTAGTTGTCGTTGCTAGCGCTAGGCGTAATGAAGCTCGTTTCTGATTGGTCAAAGAACGTTTACAATCACAAAGTATGAGCACCATGGAACAATCGCAACGGGAATAAACAGCAATACACATTTAGATCACAACGTACGTTTTGGTTTTAAAAACTTGCATATTTTCCAAGCCACCAAAAACGAGTGGGATGGATTCACGTTTTGACGTTACGTTGTGACTGCAAACGTGTGTTTAAAAACTTGCCTCCCTGGCATTCCTTTGTTGTGCTCTTTCAGTATCGAGCAATGGAATAGATGTTGCCTGTCCTGTATGCCATTCCCACAGAGCTTGCATGTACTGCTCTCTGCCAACCCCATTCTATGCAGGTGCTTTGCTAGTAAGTCATGGCCAGTATCTAGTCGGAACTGTGCTGTCGTTGTCCTTCTTCGATACTGGTCCGTTCTTCCTTTTTTCCTTCCTTTAACTAGCTCACTCCACATTTTATCCTTGCCTTTCTCTTTCCAGGCTTCTTGTACTACCGAGTTGCTGGCCGATCTCAAGTGTGCCTTGGCTGATCTGTATGATGTTCTCTTTATAAATTGTTTGGCTCTAGTACATACATAGTTTGATGCTAATCCTGTACGCAAATTACATAACAGCTATTATAGCAGATGCAATGCTAATAGGGGCAGAAGAAAAAGCAAATGCTATTGTACTTTTAATTTATAACTTGCTCTTAGCAAATAAACTGGCCTCGAACGATCTCAAAACTAACTTTATCAAATACCAACTTATATCTAATAAAAAAGAAAAGATTACAATAGAGTTAAACAATACTTAAACCGAAGAAGTTGACCAGGCACGACTTCTTGGCATTATCACAGATACCGGTAAAACGTTCTCTTGGAAAAATCACATACAAGTATTGTGCTCGAAACTAACATCTGCATGGCACTACAGGTAATAAAAAATGCGATAGGAAGTAAAACAGCAAGAACGGCATATCACGCGTATTTCGAGTCACAACTTCGGTATGGGATCCACTTTTGGGGTAACTCAACAAATGCTGTAGATGCGTTTATCATGCAAAAAAGAGCAATACAAACACTTAATAGCCTAAAAAATACAGATTCCTGCAAGGAATTATTTAAAAAGCTACACCTACTATCCCTGCCTAGTTTATTTATATTGGAAACATTAAAATAATAATACAGGGCAGGACAGTATAATAAATGAAGAAATTCACCAGCACACAACAGAGAGAACACCTTCATAAAGAAAGAAGCAATACAAAAAAAGGACAGACATCATCATTAAATATAGGAAAGGGCAAAGATTACTGAGTGGGGAAGATAGTTCACTCTTATGGGAAATCGTCTGAGCGAAATATTCTAAGTCCGACCTGTAGTTCGAATTCTCACCGCAAGAGCTCGCTCTTCCAAAAGTTTAAAACTGAGCCGGAACCTCGGTCGTTCGACTCAGCGCCTTCTCAGCGTCGGGGGAAGGAAGTGTCCGAGCCGAGTTCTTCCGATGCCAGAACTGAGTTCAAATATATCCCGCCAGACGGCAACGAAGTTCAAACGTGCTGAGCTAGCGCTCCTTGTGGTGAGAATTCGAACTAGTGGTGAGACTTAGAAATTTTTTAGAAAACTCGTGCAGATATTTTAACATGGCGATTAAACATCTTCCCTCACTCAGTAATCTTTGGAAAGGGCTGATAAAAGTTATACAATAAAATACTTATTCAATAATCTACCAACCCATATCAAACTAATACCGGATACAAGTAAACAACTGATGCCATTGAAAAAGATTTAATTGATAATTGTTTTTCAGTGTGGAAGTGTACATGAACAAAGGGAAAAATCCAGTTTTTACATACCTACCATTAAGGATGGTTTTTCTAGTTTTTTTTTTTTACAATGTTTATGATAGTATTATAATATCTGTTTGTTGTTCTGCTAGGTTAAGTATTTTAAATAACTTGTACAATTTTGTTATTGTTATTGTATATATGTATAGATGAAATGTGCAAACCTGACAAATCCTATGTTATTACCCATACAGCACAGCCATATTCATAGAATATGCTATACATATTGGCCCTGGATATTTCAAATATTCACACAATGTTCAAAAATATTGAGAGATATTCAATACATATTGTAGGAATATCCCAATGTCACCAAATTTATCATTCAATGAATGCTCACAGAATATCATTTTATGACCAAGTGAATCTTAAAATAACATTTATACAACATTACTATATGAACATTGTTAGAATATGAAATGAACATTCACAGAATGTTAAATAAATATTCATATAACTGCAATAAATATTCAAATTATGTTCTTTGAACATTAGATAAATGTTCATTTTACTAGGGCTAAATATTTAAAGAATGTTTATTGAACATTCAAAAACAGGATGGATATGGATATAGTATATTCATTGAAGCTAGACCACAGGGAGCTGCTGCATTATTGAATATGCTATTCTTAGGTAAACTGGATATGGACAGTCCAATTTCCATTAAACCTAAAATGGACTACGCAAACAGCAGAACAAATCATTATAAAGGCAAATGACAAAATGTAGCAGCTCAAATCTAGTTTTAAAGAATTACCAGGTCATAAAATCAGTTGGATAAGAATGATTAAATGATTGCTTCAAATTAAATTTTTCTCAAAAGTTTCATTTGTCCAATGATATACATACACAATAATTAAAAGGCTATGCACTCAACACGTTTCAAATATCATATAATCGTTACGGTTGCCATTTATACCCCGTTTCCACAAGTCATTTCAATAGCAATAGACAACATGGGTTGTGGTACTATAGACAATTGATTAACAATGTTTTTCCTTATTTCAAGTTATTTCACATTACGAGTTACGACCAACCAATCAGATTGTTTAAACACCTACATGTAATAACAGACAAATCACACACTTAACTCGACTGTGCATGTGGTAAGGGATTCGCGCTGTCTACGACCTAGAATGCATCCCTGTGAATCTATACTTCAACAGTTAGACCTATAGGCGTGCTCTAGGCGCCAAGTTGTCCATGGCATGTCCCGAAGGGAATAGGCCCTATCTAATATCAATGTTAATTTACTGGCAAAGCATCAGTTATCCTAGCTAGGCCTAGTAATCTTGTTTCACTCTTGACACATATTATCCTTCCTTGGGCTAGATCACTTTAAATGTGTAGATATCAATAATTACAACTGTACTTACCCAGGGGCGTAGGAACTATTTTTGTAATGGGGGGGTCAGGATATTTCAAAGTGACTTTAGGCAAAAATAGCTGGGGGGTTTGGGGGGCGCGCCCCCAACTACAGCGCCGCAGGCGATTTTTAAAAAAATCAGGGTTTTTTGAGTGATTTCTGAGCGTTTCAGAAAAAATACCGGACTGAATGCAATACTGAAATGCTGTCGTTTGTGTAGTGAAAAAAAAAACAGAAAACCTAAACAAAAATGGAACACTGAAGGTAATTATTAGGTATTGAGTTTTGGAGTTTGGAAAGTTGGGAGTAAGGTAGCTGTTGATAGGTAGGCTACTTGGCTAGCCGTGAAATTTAAGCTAAAGAAAGCAGCTATGGGCCTATATTATAATAAATACAAAATCGAATGATTTTACTATATTTATTTTTTGCCTATGATTTGTTACATTTTTAACATGGCATGGCTTTATGGAGCCCCAAAAACGTTAACTCTTTGCGCGTTAGCGCTACATTTGATAAACTCGCCTCGCCTCGCGAAGACGGCAACGACGTCTAGCGGAGGTATCCCAATGGGCGCACAGGTTCAAACTGCTAGCGGCTGGGACGCTGCCCATATATTAAATACCCAATGCCCCCAGTAATCTGTAGGGGCGCAAGTTGAAACTTGAGTGTTGGCGGCCGGAATGATGATAGCCTAGCCCACTCGTTGGCTTGACCCCCCCACTGGGGGGGTCAAGCCAACAAGTGGGGGGGGAGTTTCCCCCCCATCCCCCCCGTTCCAACGCCCCTGTACTTACCACTGTTTGACGCTGAGATATCAAGCCATCACTTCACTTCAACACCGCTAGTCTGACTGAGCTTGTTGAAACTTGTTGAGTCGAGAGACGCGTCGATTGTTTGCGCAGGCATGAGCGCAATGTTTAAATAATAGTTTCTACGCATATTCATAGAATATATAAATACAATATTGATAAAATATTGTTAGTTAAATGTTCTATGAAAATGCCAAATCGAGTGTCGAATGAATATTTTACAACGAATGATCTCAGAACGTTTTATGAATATTTATCTTTTAATGTTAATTCAGAAATATTCTGTTAACGTTCATACAATGCAAATATCGAAATATTAACATTGTGTACTTGACATGAATATTAAGAGAATATTTTGTGCTGTATGGGTAACATGTAACCCTACAGGATCCTAATAAACTGAACTGAACTGAACTGAACTGCTATGTGAAATAAAGACTTGTTGTTATGACTGCAGTGGAGGTGCAACGAGGCCAGGCTGCCGGTGGTGAACGTGAGATAAGACTTGTTGCTATGATTGCAGTGGAAGTGCAACGAGGCCCGGCTGCCGGTGGTGGACGTCAGTGTGGACCCCTGCCTGGCGAGAGTGTTGCGTCCTCACCAGCGAGAGGGGGTGGTCTTCCTCTACGAGTGCGTGATGGGAATCAGACGGGCCGACTACCACGGAGCGATCCTGGCTGACGAGATGGGACTCGGCAAGACTCTGCAGTGCATCACACTCACGTGGTACGCATACCTTACACTTAGCCTTCAGTTATGTATTCAGAGAAATGTTTTCTTGCGTTTTAGGTTTTAGATGCTAAATCAGTATACATATATTTTTGAAAACGCTACAAAGTGCTTATTTTGCAAAAAATTAAATGTTCCCATTCCTATTGAGGTTTAGTTAAGAATTACATTCTAACCCTTTAAGTAGTTGAATTGATTTTATATATCTGCTCGTATATTGCCATTACAATGCAACAAACCCCCTCATATTCAATTTCAATGAAAAGAAAAAAACAGATGCTGCCAAGTGCTAAATTTAAAAAATAATGTAGAGAAAATAAATGCTAAAAATACGTATCTCTAGTTCTATTCTTTATTATTATAGTGTGTTCAGAAAAGACATGCCAGGTCTAGTTGGTTAATTGCAGTACATACTTTGCGTGGTTGATCGTTATGATCGAGGCCGATTGGCTAGGTTACTTGAATTGTCTTTGGGGAAAGGAGCTCGTCTTTAACGTGGTAGGCTGCCGCGTGAAAAGTAGAACTCGTGGGGTGGAAACAGTTTCGACGTTCTGTATACAGTCTCGCATCTCAAAACATTAGATGCCCAGGGTGACTCTGCCAGTCGTAAGAGACGACAAAAGGAGACCTAAGTCCCTTTCCTTCCACTGTCCTAAAGATTCCTCCCCCCTTCTTGGCCCTGCCCTCCGCTTATGATGACCCCCGCGATGTATAATAAATCTGATTTGGAAGACATCATATGACCTGAGCTGTCAATTACACCGTTAAATAACAAATAATAATCAATCAATGAATGCCAGGTAAGCTGTTGGTTATTAGTGATGTGTGGTTGTCCCCCAGGATGCTACTGAAGCACGGTCCGTACGGAGACAGCGCCAGGTAAGCTGTTGGTTACTAGTGATGTGTGGTTGTCCCCCAGGATGCTACTGAAGCACGGTCCGTACGGAGACAGCGCCAGGTAAGCTGTTGGTTACTAGTGATGTGTGGTTGTCCCCCAGGATGCTACTGAAGCACGGTCCGTACGGAGACAGCGCCAGGTAAGCTGTTGGTTACTAGTGATGTGTGTTGTCCCCCAGGATGCTACTGAAGCACGGTCCGTACGGAGACAGCGCCAGGTAAGCTGTTGGTTACTAGTGATGTGTGTTGTCCCCCAGGATGCTACTGAAGCACGGTCCGTACGGAGACAGCGCCAGGTAAGCTGTTGGTTACTAGTGATGTGTGTTGTCCCCCAGGATGCTACTGAAGCACGGTCCGTACGGAGACAGCGCCAGGTAAGCTGTTGGTTACTAGTGATGTGTGGTTGTCCCCCAGGATGCTACTGAAGCACGGTCCGTACGGAGACAGCGCCAGGTAAGCTGTTGGTTACTAGTGATGTGTGGTTGTCCCCCAGGATGCTACTGAAGCACGGTCCGTACGGAGACAGGGCCAGGTAAGCTGTTGGTTACTAGTGATGTGTGTTGTCCCCAGGATGCTACTGAAGCACGGTCCGTACGGAGACAGCGCCAGGTAAGCTGTTGGTTACTAGTGATGTGTGGTTGTCCCCCAGGATGCTACTGAAGCACGGTCCGTACGGAGACAGGGCCAGGTAAGCTGTTGGTTACTAGTGATGTGTGGTTGTCCCCAGGATGCTACTGAAGCACGGTCCGTACGGAGACAGCGCCAGGTAAGCTGTTGGTTACTAGTGATGTGTGGTTGTCCCCCAGGATGCTACTGAAGCACGGTCCGTACGGAGACAGCGCCAGGTAAGCTGTTGGTTACTAGTGATGTGTGGTTGTCCCCCAGGATGCTACTGAAGCACGGTCCGTACGGAGACAGCGCCAGGTAAGCTGTTGGTTACTAGTGATGTGTGGTTGTCCCCAGG
This sequence comes from Isoperla grammatica, assembly GCA_945910005.1. NCBI lineage: Eukaryota > Metazoa > Arthropoda > Insecta > Plecoptera > Perlodidae > Isoperla > Isoperla grammatica. Next base: position 3,973,955 of record OX246743.1, on the reverse strand, counting down.
ATGCTACTGAAGCACGGTCCGTACGGAGACAGCGCCAGGTAAGCTGTTGGTTACTAGTGATGTGTGGTTGCCCCCAGGATGCTACTGAAGCACGGTCCGTACGGAGACAGCGCCAGGTAAGCTGTTGGTTACTAGTGATGTGTGTTGTCCCCCAGGATGCTACTGAAGCACGGTCCGTACGGAGACAGCGCCAGGTAAGCTGTTGGTTACTAGTGATGTGTGTTGTCCCCCAGGATGCTACTGAAGCACGGTCCGTACGGAGACAGCCCCAGGTAAGCTGTTGGTTATTAGTGATGTGTGGTTGTCCCCCAGGATGCTACTGAAGCACGCTCTGTACAGCGCCAGGTAAGCTGTTGGTTACTAGTGATGTGTGCTTGTCCCCCAGGATGCTACTGAAGCACGGTCCGTACGGAGACAGTGCTAGGTAAGCTGTTGGTTACTAGTGATGTGTGGTTGTCCCCCAGGATGCTACTGAAGCACGGTCCGTACGGAGACAGCGCCAGGTAAGCTGTTGGTTACTAGTGATGTGTGGTTGTCCCCCAGGATGCTACTGAAGCACGGTCCGTACGGAGACAGCGCCAGGTAAGCTGTTGGTTACTAGTGATGTGTGGTTGTCCCCCAGGATGCTACTGAAGCACGGTCCGTACGGAGACAGCGCCAGGTAAGCTGTTGGTTACTAGTGATGTGTGGTTGTCCCCCAGGATGCTACTGAAGCACGGTCCGTACGGAGACAGCGCCAGGTAAGCTGTTGGTTACTAGTGATGTGTGGTTGTCCCCCAGGATGCTACTGAAGCACGGTCCGTACGGAGACAGCGCCAGGTAAGCTGTTGGTTACTAGTGATGTGTGTTGTCCTCCAGGATGCTACTGAAGCACGGTCCGTACGGAGACAGCGCCAGGTAAGCTGTTGGTTACTAGTGATGTGTGGTTGTCCCCAGGATGCTACTGAAGCACGGTCCGTACGGAGACAGCGCCAGGTAAGCTGTTGGTTACTAGTGATGTGTGTTGTCCCCCAGGATGCTACTGAAGCACGGTCCGTACGGAGACAGTGCCAGGTAAGCTGTTGGTTACTAGTGATGTGTGTTGTCCCCCAGGATGCTACTGAAGCACGGTCCGTACGGAGACAGCGCCAGGTAAGCTGTTGGTTACTAGTGATGTGTGTTGTCCCCCAGGATGCTACTGAAGCACGGTCCGTACGGAGACAGCGCCAGGTAAGCTGTTGGTTACTAGTGATGTGTGTTGTCCCCAGGATGCTACTGAAGCACGGTCCGTACGGAGACAGCGCCAGGTAAGCTGTTGGTTACTAGTGATGTGTGGTTGTCCCCAGGATGCTACTGAAGCACGGTCCGTACGGAGACAGCGCCAGGTAAGCTGTTGGTTACTAGTGATGTGTGTTGTCCCCCAGGATGCTACTGAAGCACGGTCCGTACGGAGACAGCGCCAGGTAAGCTGTTGGTTACTAGTGATGTGTGGTTGTCCCCCAGGATGCTACTGAAGCACGGTCCGTACGGAGACAGCGCCAGGTAAGCTGTTGGTTACTAGTGATGTGTGGTTGTCCCCCAGGATGCTACTGAAGCACGGTCCGTACGGAGACAGCGCCAGGTAAGCTGTTGGTTACTAGTGATGTGTGTTGTCCTCCAGGATGCTACTGAAGCACGGTCCGTACGGAGACAGCGCCAGGTAAGCTGTTGGTTACTAGTGATGTGTGTTGTCCCCCAGGATGCTACTGAAGCACGGTCCGTACGGAGACAGCGCCAGGTAAGCTGTTGGTTACTAGTGATGTGTGTTGTCCCCCAGGATGCTACTGAAGCACGGTCCGTACGGAGACAGCGCCAGGTAAGCTGTTGGTTACTAGTGATGTGTGGTTGTCCCCCAGGATGCTACTGAAGCACGGTCCGTACGGAGACAGCGCCAGGTAAGCTGTTGGTTACTAGTGATGTGTGGTTGTCCCCCAGGATGCTACTGAAGCACGGTCCGTACGGAGACAGCGCCAGGTAAGCTGTTGGTTACTAGTGATGTGTGGTTGTCCCCCAGGATGCTACTGAAGCACGGTCCGTACGGAGACAGCGCCAGGTAAGCTGTTGGTTACTAGTGATGTGTGGTTGTCCCCCAGGATGCTACTGAAGCACGGTCCGTACGGAGACAGCGCCAGGTAAGCTGTTGGTTACTAGTGGTGTGTGTTGTCCCCCAGGATGCTACTGAAGCACGGTCCGTACGGAGACAGCGCCAGGTAAGCTGTTGGTTACTAGTGATGTGTGTTGTCCCCCAGGATGCTACTGAAGCACGGTCCGTACGGAGACAGCGCCAGGTAAGCTGTTGGTTACTAGTGATGTGTGTTGTCCCCCAGGATGCTACTGAAGCACGGTCCGTACGGAGACAGCGCCAGGTAAGCTGTTGGTTACTAGTGATGTGTGGTTGTCCCCCAGGATGCTACTGAAGCACGGTCCGTACGGAGACAGCGCCAGGTAAGCTGTTGGTTACTAGTGATGTGTGTTGTCCCCCAGGATGCTACTGAAGCACGGTCCGTACGGAGACAGCGCCAGGTAAGCTGTTGGTTACTAGTGATGTGTGTTGTCCCCCAGGATGCTACTGAAGCACGGTCCGTACGGAGACAGCGCCAGGTAAGCTGTTGGTTACTAGTGATGTGTGTTGTCCCCCAGGATGCTACTGAAGCACGGTCCGTACGGAGACAGCGCCAGGTAAGCTGTTGGTTACTAGTGATGTGTGGTTGTCCCCCAGGATGCTACTGAAGCACGGTCCGTACGGAGACAGCGCCAGGTAAGCTGTTGGTTACTAGTGATGTGTGTTGTCCCCCAGGATGCTACTGAAGCACGGTCCGTACGGAGACAGCGCCAGGTAAGCTGTTGGTTACTAGTGATGTGTGTTGTCCCCCAGGATGCTACTGAAGCACGGTCCGTACGGAGACAGCGCCAGGTAAGCTGTTGGTTACTAGTGATGTGTGGTTGTCCCCCAGGATGCTACTGAAGCACGGTCCGTACGGAGACAGCGCCAGGTAAGCTGTTGGTTACTAGTGGTGTGTGTTGTCCCCCAGGATGCTACTGAAGCACGGTCCGTACGGAGACAGCGCCAGGTAAGCTGTTGGTTACTAGTGATGTGTGGTTGTCCCCCAGGATGCTACTGAAGCACGGTCCGTACGGAGACAGTGCCAGGTAAGCTGTTGGTTACTAGTGATGTGTGTTGTCCCCCAGGATGCTACTGAAGCACGGTCCGTACGGAGACAGCGCCAGGTAAGCTGTTGGTTACTAGTGATGTGTGGTTGTCCCCCAGGATGCTACTGAAGCACGGTCCGTACGGAGACAGCGCCAGGTAAGCTGTTGGTTACTAGTGATGTGTGGTTGTCCCCCAGGATGCTACTGAAGCACGGTCCGTACGGAGACAGCGCCAGGTAAGCTGTTGGTTACTAGTGATGTGTGGTTGTCCCCCAGGATGCTACTGAAGCACGGTCCGTACGGAGACAGCGCCAGGTAAGCTGTTGGTTACTAGTGATGTGTGTTGTCCCCCAGGATGCTACTGAAGCACGGTCCGTACGGAGACAGCGCCAGGTAAGCTGTTGGTTACTAGTGATGTGTGGTTGTCCCCCAGGATGCTACTGAAGCACGGTCCGTACGGAGACAGCGCCAGGTAAGCTGTTGGTTACTAGTGATGTGTGGTTGTCCCCCAGGATGCTACTGAAGCACGGTCCGTACGGAGACAGCGCCAGGTAAGCTGTTGGTTACTAGTGATGTGTGGTTGTCCTCCAGGATGCTACTGAAGCACGGTCCGTACGGAGACAGCGCCAGGTAAGCTGTTGGTTACTAGTGATGTGTGGTTGTCCCCCAGGATGCTACTGAAGCACGGTCCGTACGGAGACAGCGCCAGGTAAGCTGTTGGTTACTAGTGATGTGTGTTGTCCCCCAGGATGCTACTGAAGCACGGTCCGTACGGAGACAGCGCCAGGTAAGCTGTTGGTTACTAGTGATGTGTGCTTGTCCCCCAGGATGCTACTGAAGCACGGTCCGTACGGAGACAGCACCAGGTAAGCTGTTGGTTACTAGTGATGTGTGTTGTCCCCAGGATGCTACTGAAGCACGGTCCGTACGGAGACAGCGCCAGGTAAGCTGTTGGTTACTAGTGATGTGTGGTTGTCCCCAGGATGCTACTGAAGCACGGTCCGTACGGAGACAGCGCCAGGTAAGCTGTTGGTTACTAGTGATGTGTGGTTGTCCCCCAGGATGCTACTGAAGCACGGTCCGTACGGAGACAGCGCCAGGTAAGCTGTTGGTTACTAGTGATGTGTGGTTGTCCTCCAGGATGCTACTGAAGCACGGTCCGTACGGAGACAGCACCAGGTAAGCTGTTGGTTACTAGTGATGTGTGTTGTCCCCAGGATGCTACTGAAGCACGGTCCGTACGGAGACAGCGCCAGGTAAGCTGTTGGTTACTAGTGATGTGTGGTTGTCCCCCAGGATGCTACTGTAGCACGGTCCGTACGGAGACAGCGCCAGGTAAGCTGTTGGTTACTAGTGATGTGTGTTGTCCCCCAGGATGCTACTGAAGCACGGTCCGTACGGAGACAGCGCCAGGTAAGCTGTTGGTTACTAGTGATGTGTGGTTGTCCCCCAGGATGCTACTGAAGCACGGTCCGTACGGAGACAGCGCCAGGTAAGCTGTTGGTTACTAGTGATGTGTGGTTGTCCCCCAGGATGCTACTGAAGCACGGTCCGTACGGAGACAGCGCCAGGTAAGCTGTTGGTTACTAGTGATGTGTGGTTGTCCCCCAGGATGCTACTGAAGCACGGTCCGTACGGAGACAGCGCCAGGTAAGCTGTTGGTTACTAGTGATGTGTGGTTGTCCCCAGGATGCTACTGAAGCACGGTCCGTACGGAGACAGCGCCAGGTAAGCTGTTGGTTACTAGTGATGTGTGGTTGTCCCCCAGGATGCTACTGAAGCACGGTCCGTACGGAGACAGCGCCAGGTAAGCTGTTGGTTACTAGTGATGTGTGGTTGTCCCCCAGGATGCTACTGAAGCACGGTCCGTACGGAGACAGCGCCAGGTAAGCTGTTGGTTACTAGTGATGTGTGTTGTCCCCCAGGATGCTACTGAAGCACGGTCCGTACGGAGACAGCGCCAGGTAAGCTGTTGGTTACTAGTGATGTGTGGTTGTCCTCCAGGATGCTACTGAAGCACGGTCCGTACGGAGACAGCGCCAGGTAAGCTGTTGGTTACTAGTGATGTGTGTTGTCCCCCAGGATGCTACTGAAGCACGGTCCGTACGGAGACAGCGCCAGGTAAGCTGTTGGTTACTAGTGATGTGTGTTGTCCCCCAGGATGCTACTGAAGCACGGTCCGTACGGAGACAGTGCCAGGTAAGCTGTTGGTTACTAGTGATGTGTGGTTGTCCCCCAGGATGCTACTGAAGCACGGTCCGTACGGAGACAGCGCCAGGTAAGCTGTTGGTTACTAGTGATGTGTGGTTGTCCCCCAGGATGCTACTGAAGCACGGTCCGTACGGAGACAGCGCCAGGTAAGCTGTTGGTTACTAGTGATGTGTGTTGTCCCCCAGGATGCTACTGAAGCACGGTCCGTACGGAGACAGCGCCAGGTAAGCTGTTGGTTACTAGTGATGTGTGGTTGTCCCCCAGGATGCTACTGAAGCACGGTCCGTACGGAGACAGCGCCAGGTAAGCTGTTGGTTACTAGTGATGTGTGGTTGTCCCCCAGGATGCTACTGAAGCACGGTCCGTACGGAGACAGCGCCAGGTAAGCTGTTGGTTACTAGTGATGTGTGGTTGTCCCCAGGATGCTACTGAAGCACGGTCCGTACGGAGACAGCGCCAGGTAAGCTGTTGGTTACTAGTGATGTGTGGTTGTCCCCCAGGATGCTACTGAAGCACGGTCCGTACGGAGACAGCGCCAGGTAAGCTGTTGGTTACTAGTGATGTGTGGTTGTCCCCCAGGATGCTACTGAAGCACGGTCCGTACGGAGACAGCGCCAGGTAAGCTGTTGGTTACTAGTGATGTGTGTTGTCCCCCAGGATGCTACTGAAGCACGGTCCGTACGGAGACAGTGCCAGGTAAGCTGTTGGTTACTAGTGATGTGTGTTGTCCCCCAGGATGCTACTGAAGCACGGTCCGTACGGAGACAGCGCCAGGTAAGCTGTTGGTTACTAGTGATGTGTGGTTGTCCCCCAGGATGCTACTGAAGCACGGTCCGTACGGAGACAGTGCCAGGTAAGCTGTTGGTTACTAGTGATGTGTGGTTGTCCCCCAGGATGCTACTGAAGCACGGTCCGTACGGAGACAGCGCCAGGTAAGCTGTTGGTTACTAGTGATGTGTGGTTGTCCCCCAGGATGCTACTGAAGCACGGTCCGTACGGAGACAGCGCCAGGTAAGCTGTTGGTTACTAGTGATGTGTGGTTGTCCCCCAGGATGCTACTGAAGCACGGTCCGTACGGAGACAGCGCCAGGTAAGCTGTTGGTTACTAGTGATGTGTGGTTGTCCCCCAGGATGCTACTGAAGCACGGTCCGTACGGAGACAGCGCCAGGTAAGCTGTTGGTTACTAGTGATGTGTGTTGTCCCCCAGGATGCTACTGAAGCACGGTCCGTACGGAGACAGTGCCAGGTAAGCTGTTGGTTACTAGTGATGTGTGGTTGTCCCCCAGGATGCTACTGAAGCACGGTCCGTACGGAGACAGCGCCAGGTAAGCTGTTGGTTACTAGTGATGTGTGGTTGTCCCCCAGGATGCTACTGAAGCACGGTCCGTACGGAGACAACGCCAGGTAAGCTGTTGGTTACTAGTGATGTGTGGTTGTCCCCCAGGATGCTACTGAAGCACGGTCCGTACGGAGACAGCGCCAGGTAAGCTGTTGGTTACTAGTGATGTGTGTTGTCCCCCAGGATGCTACTGAAGCACGGTCCGTACGGAGACAGCGCCAGGTAAGCTGTTGGTTACTAGTGATGTGTGGTTGTCCCCCAGGATGCTACTGAAGCACGGTCCGTACGGAGACAGTGCCAGGTAAGCTGTTGGTTACTAGTGATGTGTGTTGTCCTCCAGGATGCTACTGAAGCATGGTCCGTACGGAGACAGCGCCAGGTAAGCTGTTGGTTACTAGTGATGTGTGGTTGTCCCCAGGATGCTACTGAAGCACGGTCCGTACGGAGACAGGGCCAGGTAAGCTGTTGGTTACTAGTGATGTGTGTTGTCCCCCAGGATGCTACTGAAGCACGGTCCGTACGGAGACAGGGCCAGGTAAGCTGTTGGTTACTAGTGATGTGTGTTGTCCCCAGGATGCTACTGAAGCACGGTCCGTACGGAGACAGGGCCAGGTAAGCTGTTGGTTACTAGTGATGTGTGTTGTCCCCAGGATGCTACTGAAGCACGGTCCGTACGGAGACAGGGCCAGGTAAGCTGTTGGTTACTAGTGATGAGTGGTTGTCCCCCAGGATGCTACTGAAGCACGGTCCGTACGGAGACAGCGCCAGGTAAGCTGTTGGTTACTAGTGATGTGTGGTTGTCCCCAGGATGCTACTGAAGCACGGTCCGTACGGAGGCAGCGCCAGGTAAGCTGTTGGTTACTAGTGATGTGTGTTGTCCCCCAGGATGCTACTGAAGCACGGTCCGTACGGAGACAGCGCCAGGTAAGCTGTTGGTTACTAGTGATGTGTGGTTGTCCCCAGGATGCTACTGAAGCACGGTCCGTACGGAGACAGCGCCAGGTAAGCTGTTGGTTACTAGTGATGTGTGGTTGTCCCCCAGGATGCTACTGAAGCACGGTCCGTACGGAGACAGCGCCAGGTAAGCTGTTGGTTACTAGTGATGTGTGGTTGTCCCCCAGGATGCTACTGAAGCACGGTCCGTACGGAGACAGCGCCAGGTAAGCTGTTGGTTACTAGTGATGTGTGGTTGTCCCCCAGGATGCTACTGAAGCACGGTCCGTACGGAGACAGCGCCAGGTAAGCTGTTGGTTACTAGTGATGTGTGGTTGTCCCCAGGATGCTACTGAAGCACGGTCCGTACGGAGACAGCGCCAGGTAAGCTGTTGGTTACTAGTGATGTGTGGTTGTCCCCCAGGATGCTACTGAAGCACGGTCCGTACGGAGACAGCGCCAGGTAAGCTGTTGGTTACTAGTGATGTGTGTTGTCCCCCAGGATGCTACTGAAGCACGGTCCGTACGGAGACAGCGCCAGGTAAGCTGTTGGTTACTAGTGATGTGTGTTGTCCCCCAGGATGCTACTGAAGCACGGTCCGTACGGAGACAGCGCCAGGTAAGCTGTTGGTTACTAGTGATGTGTGTTGTCCCCCAGGATGCTACTGAAGCACGGTCCGTACGGAGACAGCGCCAGGTAAGCTGTTGGTTACTAGTGATGTGTGTTGTCCTCCAGGATGCTACTGAAGCACGGTCCGTACGGAGACAGCGCCAGGTAAGCTGTTGGTTACTAGTGATGTGTGGTTGTCCCCCAGGATGCTACTGAAGCACGGTCCGTACGGAGACAGCGCCAGGTAAGCTGTTGGTTACTAGTGATGTGTGGTTGTCCCCCAGGATGCTACTGAAGCACGGTCCGTACGGAGACAGCGCCAGGTAAGCTGTTGGTTACTAGTGATGTGTGTTGTCCTCCAGGATGCTACTGAAGCACGGTCCGTACGGAGACAGCGCCAGGTAAGCTGTTGGTTACTAGTGATGTGTGGTTGTCCCCCAGGATGCTACTGAAGCACGGTCCGTACGGAGACAGTGCCAGGTAAGCTGTTGGTTACTAGTGATGTGTGGTTGTCCCCCAGGATGCTACTGAAGCACGGTCCGTACGGAGACAGCGCCAGGTAAGCTGTTGGTTACTAGTGATGTGTGTTGTCCCCCAGGATGCTACTGAAGCACGGTCCGTACGGAGACAGCGCCAGGTAAGCTGTTGGTTACTAGTGATGTGTGGTTGTCCCCCAGGATGCTACTGAAGCACGGTCCGTACGGAGACAGTGCCAGGTAAGCTGTTGGTTACTAGTGATGTGTGTTGTCCTCCAGGATGCTACTGAAGCACGGTCCGTACGGAGACAGCGCCAGGTAAGCTGTTGGTTACTAGTGATGTGTGGTTGTCCCCAGGATGCTACTGAAGCACGGTCCGTACGGAGACAGCGCCAGGTAAGCTGTTGGTTACTAGTGATGTGTGTTGTCCCCCAGGATGCTACTGAAGCACGGTCCGTACGGAGACAGTGCCAGGTAAGCTGTTGGTTACTAGTGATGTGTGTTGTCCCCCAGGATGCTACTGAAGCACGGTCCGTACGGAGACAGTGCCAGGTAAGCTGTTGGTTACTAGTGATGTGTGGTTGTCCCCCAGGATGCTACTGAAGCACGGTCCGTACGGAGACAGCGCCAGGTAAGCTGTTGGTTACTAGTGATGTGTGTTGTCCCCCAGGATGCTACTGAAGCACGGTCCGTACGGAGACAGTGCCAGGTAAGCTGTTGGTTACTAGTGATGTGTGGTTGTCCCCCAGGATGCTACTGAAGCACGGTCCGTACGGAGACAGTGCCAGGTAAGCTGTTGGTTACTAGTGATGTGTGTTGTCCCCCAGGATGCTACTGAAGCACGGTCCGTACGGAGACAGTGCCAGGTAAGCTGTTGGTTACTAGTGATGTGTGTTGTCCCCCAGGATGCTACTGAAGCACGGTCCGTACGGAGACAGTGCCAGGTAAGCTGTTGGTTACTAGTGATGTGTGGTTGTCCCCCAGGATGCTACTGAAGCACGGTCCGTACGGAGACAGTGCCAGGTAAGCTGTTGGTTACTAGTGATGTGTGGTTGTCCCCCAGGATGCTACTGAAGCACGGTCCGTACGGAGACAGCGCCAGGTAAGCTGTTGGTTACTAGTGATGTGTGTTGTCCCCCAGGATGCTACTGAAGCACGGTCCGTACGGAGACAGCGCCAGGTAAGCTGTTGGTTACTAGTGATGTGTGTTGTCCCCCAGGATGCTACTGAAGCACGGTCCGTACGGAGACAGCGCCAGGTAAGCTGTTGGTTACTAGTGATGTGTGGTTGTCCCCCAGGATGCTACTGAAGCACGGTCCGTACGGAGACAGCGCCAGGTAAGCTGTTGGTTACTAGTGATGTGTGGTTGTCCCCCAGGATGCTACTGAAGCACGGTCCGTACGGAGACAGCGCCAGGTAAGCTGTTGGTTACTAGTGATGTGTGGTTGTCCTCCAGGATGCTACTGAAGCACGGTCCGTACGGAGACAGCGCCAGGTAAGCTGTTGGTTACTAGTGATGTGTGGTTGTCCCCCAGGATGCTACTGAAGCACGGTCCGTACGGAGACAGCGCCAGGTAAGCTGTTGGTTACTAGTGATGTGTGTTGTCCCCCAGGATGCTACTGAAGCACGGTCCGTACGGAGACAGCGCCAGGTAAGCTGTTGGTTACTAGTGATGTGTGGTTGTCCCCCAGGATGCTACTGAAGCACGGTCCGTACGGAGGCAGCGCCAGGTAAGCTGTTGGTTACTAGTGATGTGTGTTGTCCCCCAGGATGCTACTGAAGCACGGTCCGTACGGAGACAGCGCCAGGTAAGCTGTTGGTTACTAGTGATGTGTGGTTGTCCCCAGGATGCTACTGAAGCACGGTCCGTACGGAGACAGCGCCAGGTAAGCTGTTGGTTACTAGTGATGTGTGGTTGTCCCCCAGGATGCTACTGAAGCACGGTCCGTACGGAGACAGCGCCAGGTAAGCTGTTGGTTACTAGTGATGTGTGGTTGTCCCCCAGGATGCTACTGAAGCACGGTCCGTACGGAGACAGCGCCAGGTAAGCTGTTGGTTACTAGTGATGTGTGTTGTCCCCCAGGATGCTACTGAAGCACGGTCCGTACGGAGACAGCGCCAGGTAAGCTGTTGGTTACTAGTGATGTGTGGTTGTCCCCCAGGATGCTACTGAAGCACGGTCCGTACGGAGACAGCGCCAGGTAAGCTGTTGGTTACTAGTGATGTGTGGTTGTCCCCCAGGATGCTACTGAAGCACGGTCCGTACGGAGACAGCGCCAGGTAAGCTGTTGGTTACTAGTGATGTGTGGTTGTCCCCAGGATGCTACTGAAGCACGGTCCGTACGGAGACAGCGCCAGGTAAGCTGTTGGTTACTAGTGATGTGTGGTTGTCCCCCAGGATGCTACTGAAGCACGGTCCGTACGGAGACAGCGCCAGGTAAGCTGTTGGTTACTAGTGATGTGTGTTGTCCCCCAGGATGCTACTGAAGCACGGTCCGTACGGAGACAGCGCCAGGTAAGCTGTTGGTTACTAGTGATGTGTGTTGTCCCCCAGGATGCTACTGAAGCACGGTCCGTACGGAGACAGCGCCAGGTAAGCTGTTGGTTACTAGTGATGTGTGTTGTCCCCCAGGATGCTACTGAAGCACGGTCCGTACGGAGACAGCGCCAGGTAAGCTGTTGGTTACTAGTGATGTGTGGTTGTCCCCCAGGATGCTACTGAAGCACGGTCCGTACGGAGACAGCGCCAGGTAAGCTGTTGGTTACTAGTGATGTGTGTTGTCCTCCAGGATGCTACTGAAGCACGGTCCGTACGGAGACAGCGCCAGGTAAGCTGTTGGTTACTAGTGATGTGTGGTTGTCCCCCAGGATGCTACTGAAGCACGGTCCGTACGGATACAGCGCCAGGTAAGCTGTTGGTTACTAGTGATGTGTGTTGTCCCCCAGGATGCTACTGAAGCACGGTCCGTACGGAGACAGCGCCAGGTAAGCTGTTGGTTACTAGTGATGTGTGGTTGTCCCCAGGATGCTACTGAAGCACGGTCCGTACGGAGACAGCGCCAGGTAAGCTGTTGGTTACTAGTGATGTGTGTTGTCCTCCAGGATGCTACTGAAGCACGGTCCGTACGGAGACAGCGCCAGGTAAGCTGTTGGTTACTAGTGATGTGTGTTGTCCTCCAGGATGCTACTGAAGCACGGTCCGTACGGAGACAGCGCCAGGTAAGCTGTTGGTTACTAGTGATGTGTGGTTGTCCCCCAGGATGCTACTGAAGCACGGTCCGTACGGAGACAGCGCCAGGTAAGCTGTTGGTTACTAGTGATGTGTGGTTGTCCCCCAGGATGCTACTGAAGCACGGTCCGTACGGAGACAGCGCCAGGTAAGCTGTTGGTTACTAGTGATGTGTGGTTGTCCCCAGGATGCTACTGAAGCACGGTCCGTACGGAGACAGCGCCAGGTAAGCTGTTGGTTACTAGTGATGTGTGTTGTCCCCAGGATGCTACTGAAGCACGGTCCGTACGGAGACAGCGCCAGGTAAGCTGTTGGTTACTAGTGATGTGTGGTTGTCCCCAGGATGCTACTGAAGCACGGTCCGTACGGAGACAGCGCCAGGTAAGCTGTTGGTTACTAGTGATGTGTGGTTGTCCCCCAGGATGCTACTGAAGCACGGTCCGTACGGAGACAGCGCCAGGTAAGCTGTTGGTTACTAGTGATGTGTGGTTGTCCCCAGGATGCTACTGAAGCACGGTCCGTACGGAGACAGCGCCAGGTAAGCTGTTGGTTACTAGTGATGTGTGTTGTCCCCCAGGATGCTACTGAAGCACGGTCCGTACGGAGACAGCGCCAGGTAAGCTGTTGGTTACTAGTGATGTGTGGTTGTCCCCCAGGATGCTACTGAAGCACGGTCCGTACGGAGACAGCGCCAGGTAAGCTGTTGGTTACTAGTGATGTGTGTTGTCCCCCAGGATGCTACTGAAGCACGGTCCGTACGGAGACAGCGCCAGGTAAGCTGTTGGTTACTAGTGATGTGTGTTGTCCTCCAGGATGCTACTGAAGCACGGTCCGTACGGAGACAGCGCCAGGTAAGCTGTTGGTTACTAGTGATGTGTGGTTGTCCCCAGGATGCTACTGAAGCACGGTCCGTACGGAGACAGTGCCAGGTAAGCTGTTGGTTACTAGTGATGTGTGGTTGTCCCCCAGGATGCTACTGAAGCACGGTCCGTACGGAGACAGCGCCAGGTAAGCTGTTGGTTACTAGTGATGTGTGTTGTCCCCCAGGATGCTACTGAAGCACGGTCCGTACGGAGACAGCCCCAGGTAAGCTGTTGGTTACTAGTGATGTGTGTTGTCCCCCAGGATGCTACTGAAGCACGGTCCGTACGGAGACAGCGCCAGGTAAGCTGTTGGTTACTAGTGATGTGTGTTGTCCTCCAGGATGCTACTGAAGCACGGTCCGTACGGAGACAGCGCCAGGTAAGCTGTTGGTTACTAGTGATGTGTGGTTGTCCCCAGGATGCTACTGAAGCACGGTCCGTACGGAGACAGCGCCAGGTAAGCTGTTGGTTACTAGTGATGTGTGGTTGTCCCCCAGGATGCTACTGAAGCACGGTCCGTACGGAGACAGCGCCAGGTAAGCTGTTGGTTACTAGTGATGTGTGGTTGTCCTCCAGGATGCTACTGAAGCACGGTCCGTACGGAGACAGCGCCAGGTAAGCTGTTGGTTACTAGTGATGTGTGGTTGTCCCCCAGGATGCTACTGAAGCACGGTCCGTACGGAGACAGCGCCAGGTAAGCTGTTGGTTACTAGTGATGTGTGGTTGTCCTCCAGGATGCTACTGAAGCACGGTCCGTACGGAGACAGCGCCAGGTAAGCTGTTGGTTACTAGTGATGTGTGGTTGTCCCCCAGGATGCTACTGAAGCACGGTCCGTACGGAGACAGCACCAGGTAAGCTGTTGGTTACTAGTGATGTGTGTTGTCCTCCAGGATGCTACTGAAGCACGGTCCGTACGGAGACAGCGCCAGGTAAGCTGTTGGTTACTAGTGATGTGTGGTTGTCCCCCAGGATGCTACTGAAGCACGGTCCGTACGGAGACAGCGCCAGGTAAGCTGTTGGTTACTAGTGATGTGTGGTTGTCCCCCAGGATGCTACTGAAGCACGGTCCGTACGGAGACAGCGCCAGGTAAGCTGTTGGTTACTAGTGATGTGTGGTTGTCCCCCAGGATGCTACTGAAGCACGGTCCGTACGGAGACAGCGCCAGGTAAGCTGTTGGTTACTAGTGATGTGTGGTTGTCCCCCAGGATGCTACTGAAGCACGGTCCGTACGGAGACAGCGCCAGGTAAGCTGTTGGTTACTAGTGATGTGTGTTGTCCCCAGGATGCTACTGAAGCACGGTCCGTACGGAGACAGTGCCAGGTAAGCTGTTGGTTACTAGTGATGTGTGTTGTCCCCCAGGATGCTACTGAAGCACGGTCCGTACGGAGACAGCGCCAGGTAAGCTGTTGGTTACTAGTGATGTGTGTTGTCCTCCAGGATGCTACTGAAGCACGGTCCGTACGGAGACAGCGCCAGGTAAGCTGTTGGTTACTAGTGATGTGTGGTTGTCCCCCAGGATGCTACTGAAGCACGGTCCGTACGGAGACAGCGCCAGGTAAGCTGTTGGTTACTAGTGATGTGTGGTTGTCCCCCAGGATGCTACTGAAGCACGGTCCGTACGGAGACAGCGCCAGGTAAGCTGTTGGTTACTAGTGATGTGTGGTTGTCCCCCAGGATGCTACTGAAGCACGGTCCGTACGGAGACAGCGCCAGGTAAGCTGTTGGTTACTAGTGATGTGTGGTTGTCCCCCAGGATGCTACTGAAGCACGGTCCGTACGGAGACAGCGCCAGGTAAGCTGTTGGTTACTAGTGATGTGTGTTGTCCCCCAGGATGCTACTGAAGCACGGTCCGTACGGAGACAGCGCCAGGTAAGCTGTTGGTTACTAGTGATGTGTGTTGTCCCCCAGGATGCTACTGAAGCACGGTCCGTACGGAGACAGCGCCAGGTAAGCTGTTGGTTACTAGTGATGTGTGGTTGTCCCCAGGATGCTACTGAAGCACGGTCCGTACGGAGACAGCGCCAGGTAAGCTGTTGGTTACTAGTGATGTGTGTTGTCCTCCAGGATGCTACTGAAGCACGGTCCGTACGGAGACAGTGCCAGGTAAGCTGTTGGTTACTAGTGATGTGTGTTGTCCCCCAGGATGCTACTGAAGCACGGTCCGTACGGAGACAGTGCCAGGTAAGCTGTTGGTTACTAGTGATGTGTGTTGTCCTCCAGGATGCTACTGAAGCACGGTCCGTACGGAGACAGTGCCAGGTAAGCTGTTGGTTACTAGTGATGTGTGGTTGTCCCCAGGATGCTACTGAAGCACGGTCCGTACGGAGACAGCGCCAGGTAAGCTGTTGGTTACTAGTGATGTGTGTTGTCCTCCAGGATGCTACTGAAGCACGGTCCGTACGGAGACAGCGCCAGGTAAGCTGTTGGTTACTAGTGATGTGTGGTTGTCCCCAGGATGCTACTGAAGCACGGTCCGTACGGAGACAGCGCCAGGTAAGCTGTTGGTTACTAGTGATGTGTGTTGTCCCCCAGGATGCTACTGAAGCACGGTCCGTACGGAGACAGCGCCAGGTAAGCTGTTGGTTACTAGTGATGTGTGGTTGTCCCCCAGGATGCTACTGAAGCACGGTCCGTACGGAGACAGCGCCAGGTAAGCTGTTGGTTACTAGTGATGTGTGTTGTCCTCCAGGATGCTACTGAAGCACGGTCCGTACGGAGACAGCGCCAGGTAAGCTGTTGGTTACTAGTGATGTGTGGTTGTCCCCCAGGATGCTACTGAAGCACGGTCCGTACGGAGACAGCGCCAGGTAAGCTGTTGGTTACTAGTGATGTGTGGTTGTCCCCCAGGATGCTACTGAAGCACGGTCCGTACGGAGACAGCGCCAGGTAAGCTGTTGGTTACTAGTGATGTGTGGTTGTCCCCCAGGATGCTACTGAAGCACGGTCCGTACGGAGACAGCGCCAGGTAAGCTGTTGGTTACTAGTGATGTGTGTTGTCCTCCAGGATGCTACTGAAGCACGGTCCGTACGGAGACAGCGCCAGGTAAGCTGTTGGTTACTAGTGATGTGTGTTGTCCCCCAGGATGCTACTGAAGCACGGTCCGTACGGAGACAGCGCCAGGTAAGCTGTTGGTTACTAGTGATGTGTGGTTGTCCCCCAGGATGCTACTGAAGCACGGTCCGTACGGAGACAGCGCCAGGTAAGCTGTTGGTTACTAGTGATGTGTGGTTGTCCCCCAGGATGCTACTGAAGCACGGTCCGTACGGAGACAGCGCCAGGTAAGCTGTTGGTTACTAGTGATGTGTGGTTGTCCCCCAGGATGCTACTGAAGCACGGTCCGTACGGAGACAGCGCCAGGTAAGCTGTTGGTTACTAGTGATGTGTGTTGTCCCCCAGGATGCTACTGAAGCACGGTCCGTACGGAGACAGTGCCAGGTAAGCTGTTGGTTACTAGTGATGTGTGGTTGTCCCCAGGATGCTACTGAAGCACGGTCCGTACGGAGACAGCGCCAGGTAAGCTGTTGGTTACTAGTGATGTGTGGTTGTCCCCCAGGATGCTACTGAAGCACGGTCCGTACGGAGACAGCGCCAGGTAAGCTGTTGGTTACTAGTGATGTGTGGTTGTCCCCCAGGATGCTACTGAAGCACGGTCCGTACGGAGACAGTGCCAGGTAAGCTGTTGGTTACTAGTGATGTGTGGTTGTCCCCCAGGATGCTACTGAAGCACGGTCCGTACGGAGACAGCGCCAGGTAAGCTGTTGGTTACTAGTGATGTGTGTTGTCCTCCAGGATGCTACTGAAGCACGGTCCGTACGGAGACAGCGCCAGGTAAGCTGTTGGTTACTAGTGATGTGTGTTGTCCCCCAGGATGCTACTGAAGCACGGTCCGTACGGAGACAGCGCCAGGTAAGCTGTTGGTTATTAGTGATGTGTGTTGTCCCCAGGATGCTACTGAAGCACGGTCCGTACGGAGACAGCGCCAGGTAAGCTGTTGGTTACTAGTGATGTGTGGTTGTCCCCCAGGATGCTACTGAAGCACGGTCCGTACGGAGACAGCGCCAGGTAAGCTGTTGGTTATTAGTGATGTGTGTTGTCCCCAGGATGCTACTGAAGCACGGTCCGTACGGAGACAGCGCCAGGTAAGCTGTTGGTTACTAGTGATGTGTGGTTGTCCCCCAGGATGCTACTGAAGCACGGTCCGTACGGAGACAGCGCCAGGTAAGCTGTTGGTTACTAGTGATGTGTGGTTGTCCCCAGGATGCTACTGAAGCACGGTCCGTACGGAGACAGCGCCAGGTAAGCTGTTGGTTACTAGTGATGTGTGTTGTCCCCCAGGATGCTACTGAAGCACGGTCCGTACGGAGACAGCGCCAGGTAAGCTGTTGGTTACTAGTGATGTGTGTTGTCCCCCAGGATGCTACTGAAGCACGGTCCGTACGGAGACAGCGCCAGGTAAGCTGTTGGTTACTAGTGATGTGTGTTGTCCCCCAGGATGCTACTGAAGCACGGTCCGTACGGAGACAGCGCCAGGTAAGCTGTTGGTTACTAGTGATGTGTGTTGTCCCCCAGGATGCTACTGAAGCACGGTCCGTACGGAGACAGCGCCAGGTAAGCTGTTGGTTACTAGTGATGTGTGGTTGTCCCCAGGATGCTACTGAAGCACGGTCCGTACGGAGACAGCGCCTGGTAAGCTGTTGGTTACTAGTGATGTGTGGTTGTCCTCCAGGATGCTACTGAAGCACGGTCCGTACGGAGACAGCGCCTGGTAAGCTGTTGGTTACTAGTGATGTGTGGTTGTCCCCCAGGATGCTACTGAAGCACGGTCCGTACGGAGACAGCGCCAGGTAAGCTGTTGGTTACTAGTGATGTGTGGTTGTCCCCCAGGATGCTACTGAAGCACGGTCCGTACGGAGACAGCGCCAGGTAAGCTGTTGGTTACTAGTGATGTGTGTTGTCCTCCAGGATGCTACTGAAGCACGGTCCGTACGGAGACAGCGCCAGGTAAGCTGTTGGTTACTAGTGATGTGTGTTGTCCCCCAGGATGCTACTGAAGCACGGTCCGTACGGAGACAGCGCCAGGTAAGCTGTTGGTTACTAGTGATGTGTGTTGTCCCCCAGGATGCTACTGAAGCACGGTCCGTACGGAGACAGCGCCAGGTAAGCTGTTGGTTACTAGTGATGTGTGGTTGTCCCCCAGGATGCTACTGAAGCACGGTCCGTACGGAGACAGCGCCAGGTAAGCTGTTGGTTACTAGTGATGTGTGTTGTCCTCCAGGATGCTACTGAAGCACGGTCCGTACGGAGACAGCGCCAGGTAAGCTGTTGGTTACTAGTGATGTGTGTTGTCCTCCAGGATGCTACTGAAGCACGGTCCGTACGGAGACAGCGCCAGGTAAGCTGTTGGTTACTAGTGATGTGTGTTGTCCTCCAGGATGCTACTGAAGCACGGTCCGTACGGAGACAGTGCCAGGTAAGCTGTTGGTTACTAGTGATGTGTGTTGTCCCCCAGGATGCTACTGAAGCACGGTCCGTACGGAGACAGCGCCAGGTAAGCTGTTGGTTACTAGTGATGTGTGTTGTCCTCCAGGATGCTACTGAAGCACGGTCCGTACGGAGACAGCGCCAGGTAAGCTGTTGGTTACTAGTGATGTGTGTTGTCCCCCAGGATGCTACTGAAGCACGGTCCGTACGGAGACAGTGCCAGGTAAGCTGTTGGTTACTAGTGATGTGTGGTTGTCCCCCAGGATGCTACTGAAGCACGGTCCGTACGGAGACAGCGCCAGGTAAGCTGTTGGTTACTAGTGTTGTGTGGTTGTCCCCCAGGATGCTACTGAAGCACGGTCCGTACGGAGACAGTGCCAGGTAAGCTGTTGGTTACTAGTGATGTGTGTTGTCCTCCAGGATGCTACTGAAGCACGGTCCGTACGGAGACAGCGCCAGGTAAGCTGTTGGTTACTAGTGATGTGTGGTTGTCCCCAGGATGCTACTGAAGCACGGTCCGTACGGAGACAGCGCCAGGTAAGCTGTTGGTTACTAGTGATGTGTGTTGTCCTCCAGGATGCTACTGAAGCACGGTCCGTACGGAGACAGCGCCAGGTAAGCTGTTGGTTACTAGTGATGTGTGGTTGTCCCCAGGATGCTACTGAAGCACGGTCCGTACGGAGACAGCGCCAGGTAAGCTGTTGGTTACTAGTGATGTGTGGTTGTCCTCCAGGATGCTACTGAAGCACGGTCCGTACGGAGACAGCGCCAGGTAAGCTGTTGGTTACTAGTGATGTGTGTTGTCCCCCAGGATGCTACTGAAGCACGGTCCGTACGGAGACAGTGCCAGGTAAGCTGTTGGTTACTAGTGATGTGTGGTTGTCCCCCAGGATGCTACTGAAGCACGGTCCGTACGGAGACAGCGCCAGGTAAGCTGTTGGTTACTAGTGGTGTGTGTTGTCCTCCAGGATGCTACTGAAGCACGGTCCGTACGGAGACAGCGCCAGGTAAGCTGTTGGTTACTAGTGATGTGTGGTTGTCCCCAGGATGCTACTGAAGCACGGTCCGTACGGAGACAGCGCCAGGTAAGCTGTTGGTTACTAGTGATGTGTGGTTGTCCCCCAGGATGCTACTGAAGCACGGTCCGTACGGAGACAGCGCCAGGTAAGCTGTTGGTTACTAGTGATGTGTGTTGTCCCCCAGGATGCTACTGAAGCACGGTCCGTACGGAGACAGCGCCAGGTAAGCTGTTGGTTACTAGTGATGTGTGTTGTCCCCCAGGATGCTACTGAAGCACGGTCCGTACGGAGACAGCGCCAGGTAAGCTGTTGGTTACTAGTGATGTGTGTTGTCCCCAGGATGCTACTGAAGCACGGTCCGTACGGAGACAGCGCCAGGTAAGCTGTTGGTTACTAGTGATGTGTGGTTGTCCCCCAGGATGCTACTGAAGCACGGTCCGTACGGAGACAGCGCCAGGTAAGCTGTTGGTTACTAGTGATGTGTGTTGTCCTCCAGGATGCTACTGAAGCACGGTCCGTACGGAGACAGCGCCAGGTAAGCTGTTGGTTACTAGTGATGTGTGGTTGTCCCCAGGATGCTACTGAAGCACGGTCCGTACGGAGACAGCGCCAGGTAAGCTGTTGGTTACTAGTGATGTGTGGTTGTCCCCAGGATGCTACTGAAGCACGGTCCGTACGGAGACAGCGCCAGGTAAGCTGTTGGTTACTAGTGATGTGTGGTTGTCCCCAGGATGCTACTGAAGCACGGTCCGTACGGAGACAGCGCCAGGTAAGCTGTTGGTTACTAGTGATGTGTGGTTGTCCCCCAGGATGCTACTGAAGCACGGTCCGTACGGAGACAGCGCCAGGTAAGCTGTTGGTTACTAGTGATGTGTGTTGTCCTCCAGGATGCTACTGAAGCACGGTCCGTACAGAGACAGCGCCAGGTAAGCTGTTGGTTACTAGTGGTGTGTGGTTGTCCCCCAGGATGCTACTGAAGCACGGTCCGTACGGAGACAGCGCCAGGTAAGCTGTTGGTTACTAGTGATGTGTGGTTGTCCCCCAGGATGCTACTGAAGCACGGTCCGTACGGAGACAGCGCCAGGTAAGCTGTTGGTTACTAGTGGTGTGTGTTGTCCTCCAGGATGCTACTGAAGCACGGTCCGTACGGAGACAGCGCCAGGTAAGCTGTTGGTTACTAGTGATGTGTGGTTGTCCCCAGGATGCTACTGAAGCACGGTCCGTACGGAGACAGCGCCAGGTAAGCTGTTGGTTACTAGTGATGTGTGTTGTCCCCCAGGATGCTACTGAAGCACGGTCCGTACGGAGATAGCGCCAGGTAAGCTGTTGGTTACTAGTGATGTGTGGTTGTCCCCCAGGATGCTACTGAAGCACGGTCCGTACGGAGACAGCGCCAGGTAAGCTGTTGGTTACTAGTGGTGTGTGTTGTCCTCCAGGATGCTACTGAAGCACGGTCCGTACGGAGACAGCGCCAGGTAAGCTGTTGGTTACTAGTGATGTGTGTTGTCCTCCAGGATGCTACTGAAGCACGGTCCGTACGGAGACAGTGCCAGGTAAGCTGTTGGTTACTAGTGATGTGTGGTTGTCCCCCAGGATGCTACTGAAGCACGGTCCGTACGGAGACAGCGCCAGGTAAGCTGTTGGTTACTAGTGATGTGTGGTTGTCCCCCAGGATGCTACTGAAGCACGGTCCGTACGGAGACAGTGCCAGGTAAGCTGTTGGTTACTAGTGATGTGTGGTTGTCCCCCAGGATGCTACTGAAGCACGGTCCGTACGGAGACAGTGCCAGGTAAGCTGTTGGTTACTAGTGATGTGTGTTGTCCTCCAGGATGCTACTGAAGCACGGTCCGTACGGAGACAGTGCCAGGTAAGCTGTTGGTTACTAGTGATGTGTGGTTGTCCCCCAGGATGCTACTGAAGCACGGTCCGTACGGAGACAGCGCCAGGTAAGCTGTTGGTTACTAGTGATGTGTGGTTGTCCCCCAGGATGCTACTGAAGCACGGTCCGTACGGAGACAGTGCCAGGTAAGCTGTTGGTTACTAGTGATGTGTGTTGTCCTCCAGGATGCTACTGAAGCACGGTCCGTACGGAGACAGGGCCAGGTAAGCTGTTGGTTACTAGTGATGTGTGGTTGTCCCCCAGGATGCTACTGAAGCACGGTCCGTACGGAGACAGTGCCAGGTAAGCTGTTGGTTACTAGTGATGTGTGGTTGTCCCCCAGGATGCTACTGAAGCACGGTCCGTACGGAGACAGCGCCAGGTAAGCTGTTGGTTACTAGTGATGTGTGGTTGTCCCCCAGGATGCTACTGAAGCACGGTCCGTACGGAGACAGTGCCAGGTAAGCTGTTGGTTACTAGTGATGTGTGGTTGTCCCCCAGGATGCTACTGAAGCACGGTCCGTACGGAGACAGCGCCAGGTAAGCTGTTGGTTACTAGTGGTGTGTGTTGTCCTCCAGGATGCTACTGAAGCACGGTCCGTACGGAGACAGCGCCAGGTAAGCTGTTGGTTACTAGTGATGTGTGTTGTCCTCCAGGATGCTACTGAAGCACGGTCCGTACGGAGACAGCGCCAGGTAAGCTGTTGGTTACTAGTGATGTGTGTTGTCCCCCAGGATGCTACTGAAGCACGGTCCGTACGGAGATAGCGCCAGGTAAGCTGTTGGTTACTAGTGATGTGTGTTGTCCCCAGGATGCTACTGAAGCACGGTCCGTACGGAGACAGCGCCAGGTAAGCTGTTGGTTACTAGTGATGTGTGTTGTCCCCCAGGATGCTACTGAAGCACGGTCCGTACGGAGACAGCGCCAGGTAAGCTGTTGGTTACTAGTGATGTGTGGTTGTCCCCCAGGATGCTACTGAAGCACGGTCCGTACGGAGACAGCGCCAGGTAAGCTGTTGGTTACTAGTGATGTGTGGTTGTCCCCCAGGATGCTACTGAAGCACGGTCCGTACGGAGACAGCGCCAGGTAAGCTGTTGGTTACTAGTGATGTGTGGTTGTCCCCCAGGATGCTACTGAAGCACGGTCCGTACGGAGACAGCGCCAGGTAAGCTGTTGGTTATTAGTGATGTGTGTTGTCCCCAGGATGCTACTGAAGCACGGTCCGTACGGAGACAGCGCCAGGTAAGCTGTTGGTTACTAGTGATGTGTGGTTGTCCCCCAGGATGCTACTGAAGCACGGTCCGTACGGAGACAGCGCCAGGTAAGCTGTTGGTTATTAGTGATGTGTGTTGTCCCCAGGATGCTACTGAAGCACGGTCCGTACGGAGACAGCGCCAGGTAAGCTGTTGGTTACTAGTGATGTGTGTTGTCCCCCAGGATGCTACTGAAGCACGGTCCGTACGGAGACAGCGCCAGGTAAGCTGTTGGTTACTAGTGATGTGTGTTGTCCCCAGGATGCTACTGAAGCACGGTCCGTACGGAGACAGCGCCAGGTAAGCTGTTGGTTACTAGTGATGTGTGTTGTCCCCCAGGATGCTACTGAAGCACGGTCCGTACGGAGACAGCGCCAGGTAAGCTGTTGGTTACTAGTGATGTGTGGTTGTCCCCCAGGATGCTACTGAAGCACGGTCCGTACGGAGACAGCGCCAGGTAAGCTGTTGGTTACTAGTGATGTGTGGTTGTCCCCCAGGATGCTACTGAAGCACGGTCCGTACGGAGACAGCGCCAGGTAAGCTGTTGGTTACTAGTGATGTGTGTTGTCCCCCAGGATGCTACTGAAGCACGGTCCGTACGGAGATAGCGCCAGGTAAGCTGTTGGTTACTAGTGATGTGTGTTGTCCCCAGGATGCTACTGAAGCACGGTCCGTACGGAGACAGCGCCAGGTAAGCTGTTGGTTACTAGTGATGTGTGGTTGTCCCCCAGGATGCTACTGAAGCACGGTCCGTACGGAGACAGCGCCAGGTAAGCTGTTGGTTACTAGTGATGTGTGGTTGTCCCCCAGGATGCTACTGAAGCACGGTCCGTACGGAGACAGCGCCAGGTAAGCTGTTGGTTACTAGTGATGTGTGGTTGTCCCCCAGGATGCTACTGAAGCACGGTCCGTACGGAGACAGCGCCAGGTAAGCTGTTGGTTACTAGTGATGTGTGGTTGTCCCCCAGGATGCTACTGAAGCACGGTCCGTACGGAGACAGCGCCAGGTAAGCTGTTGGTTACTAGTGATGTGTGGTTGTCCCCCAGGATGCTACTGAAGCACGGTCCGTACGGAGACAGCGCCAGGTAAGCTGTTGGTTACTAGTGATGTGTGGTTGTCCCCCAGGATGCTACTGAAGCACGGTCCGTACGGAGACAGCGCCAGGTAAGCTGTTGGTTACTAGTGATGTGTGGTTGTCCCCCAGGATGCTACTGAAGCACGGTCCGTACGGAGACAGCGCCAGGTAAGCTGTTGGTTACTAGTGATGTGTGGTTGTCCCCCAGGATGCTACTGAAGCACGGTCCGTACGGAGACAGCGCCAGGTAAGCTGTTGGTTACTAGTGATGTGTGCTTGTCCCCAGGATGCTACTGAAGCACGGTCCGTACGGAGACAGCGCCAGGTAAGCTGTTGGTTACTAGTGATGTGTGCTTGTCCCCAGGATGCTACTGAAGCACGGTCCGTACGGAGACAGCGCCAGGTAAGCTGTTGGTTACTAGTGATGTGTGTTGTCCCCCAGGATGCTACTGAAGCACGGTCCGTACGGAGACAGTGCCAGGTAAGCTGTTGGTTACTAGTGATGTGTGGTTGTCCCCCAGGATGCTACTGAAGCACGGTCCGTACGGAGACAGCGCCAGGTAAGCTGTTGGTTACTAGTGATGTGTGTTGTCCCCCAGGATGCTACTGAAGCACGGTCCGTACGGAGACAGCGCCAGGTAAGCTGTTGGTTACTAGTGATGTGTGGTTGTCCCCCAGGATGCTACTGAAGCACGGTCCGTACGGAGACGGAGACAGCGCCAGGTAAGCTGTTGGTTACTAGTGATGTGTGGTTGTCCCCCAGGATGCTACTGAAGCACGGTCCGTACGGAGACAGCGCCAGGTAAGCTGTTGGTTACTAGTGATGTGTGGTTGTCCCCAGGATGCTACTGAAGCACGGTCCGTACGGAGACAGCGCCAGGTAAGCTGTTGGTTACTAGTGATGTGTGGTTGTCCCCCAGGATGCTACTGAAGCACGGTCCGTACGGAGACAGCGCCAGGTAAGCTGTTGGTTACTAGTGATGTGTGTTGTCCCCAGGATGCTACTGAAGCACGGTCCGTACGGAGACAGCGCCAGGTAAGCTGTTGGTTACTAGTGATGTGTGGTTGTCCCCCAGGATGCTACTGAAGCACGGTCCGTACGGAGACAGCGCCAGGTAAGCTGTTGGTTACTAGTGATGTGTGGTTGTCCCCCAGGATGCTACTGAAGCACGGTCCGTACGGAGACAGCGCCAGGTAAGCTGTTGGTTACTAGTGATGTGTGGTTGTCCCCCAGGATGCTACTGAAGCACGGTCCGTACGGAGACAGCGCCAGGTAAGCTGTTGGTTACTAGTGATGTGTGTTGTCCCCCAGGATGCTACTGAAGCACGGTCCGTACGGAGACAGCGCCAGGTAAGCTGTTGGTTACTAGTGATGTGTGGTTGTCCCCAGGATGCTACTGAAGCACGGTCCGTACGGAGACAGCGCCAGGTAAGCTGTTGGTTACTAGTGATGTGTGGTTGTCCCCCAGGATGCTACTGAAGCACGGTCCGTACGGAGACAGCGCCAGGTAAGCTGTTGGTTACTAGTGATGTGTGGTTGTCCCCCAGGATGCTACTGAAGCACGGTCCGTACGGAGACAGCGCCAGGTAAGCTGTTGGTTACTAGTGATGTGTGGTTGTCCCCCAGGATGCTACTGAAGCACGGTCCGTACGGAGACAGCGCCAGGTAAGCTGTTGGTTACTAGTGATGTGTGTTGTCCCCCAGGATGCTACTGAAGCACGGTCCGTACGGAGACAGCGCCAGGTAAGCTGTTGGTTACTAGTGATGTGTGGTTGTCCCCCAGGATGCTACTGAAGCACGGTCCGTACGGAGACAGCGCCAGGTAAGCTGTTGGTTACTAGTGATGTGTGGTTGTCCCCAGGATGCTACTGAAGCACGGTCCGTACGGAGACAGCGCCAGGTAAGCTGTTGGTTACTAGTGATGTGTGGTTGTCCCCCAGGATGCTACTGAAGCACGGTCCGTACGGAGACAGCGCCAGGTAAGCTGTTGGTTACTAGTGATGTGTGTTGTCCCCCAGGATGCTACTGAAGCACGGTCCGTACGGAGACAGCGCCAGGTAAGCTGTTGGTTACTAGTGATGTGTGGTTGTCCCCCAGGATGCTACTGAAGCACGGTCCGTACGGAGACAGCGCCAGGTAAGCTGTTGGTTACTAGTGATGTGTGTTGTCCCCCAGGATGCTACTGAAGCATGGTCCGTACGGAGACAGCGCCAGGTAAGCTGTTGGTTACTAGTGATGTGTGTTGTCCCCCAGGATGCTACTGAAGCACGGTCCGTACGGAGACAGCGCCAGGTAAGCTGTTGGTTACTAGTGATGTGTGTTGTCCCCCAGGATGCTACTGAAGCACGGTCCGTACGGAGACAGCGCCAGGTAAGCTGTTGGTTACTAGTGATGTGTGGTTGTCCCCAGGATGCTACTGAAGCACGGTCCGTACGGAGACAGCGCCAGGTAAGCTGTTGGTTACTAGTGATGTGTGTTGTCCCCCAGGATGCTACTGAAGCACGGTCCGTACGGAGACAGCGCCAGGTAAGCTGTTGGTTACTAGTGATGTGTGTTGTCCCCCAGGATGCTACTGAAGCACGGTCCGTACGGAGACAGCGCCAGGTAAGCTGTTGGTTACTAGTGATGTGTGTTGTCCCCCAGGATGCTACTGAAGCACGGTCCGTACGGAGACAGCGCCAGGTAAGCTGTTGGTTACTAGTGATGTGTGTTGTCCCCCAGGATGCTACTGAAGCACGGTCCGTACGGAGACAGCGCCAGGTAAGCTGTTGGTTACTAGTGATGTGTGTTGTCCTCCAGGATGCTACTGAAGCACGGTCCGTACGGAGACAGCGCCAGGTAAGCTGTTGGTTACTAGTGATGTGTGTTGTCCTCCAGGATGCTACTGAAGCACGGTCCGTACGGAGACAGCGCCAGGTAAGCTGTTGGTTACTAGTGATGTGTGGTTGTCCCCCAGGATGCTACTGAAGCACGGTCCGTACGGAGACAGCGCCAGGTAAGCTGTTGGTTACTAGTGATGTGTGGTTGTCCCCCAGGATGCTACTGAAGCACGGTCCGTACGGAGACAGCGCCAGGTAAGCTGTTGGTTACTAGTGATGTGTGGTTGTCCCCCAGGATGCTACTGAAGCACGGTCCGTACGGAGACAGCGCCAGGTAAGCTGTTGGTTACTAGTGATGTGTGTTGTCCTCCAGGATGCTACTGAAGCACGGTCCGTACGGAGACAGCGCCAGGTAAGCTGTTGGTTACTAGTGATGTGTGGTTGTCCCCCAGGATGCTACTGAAGCACGGTCCGTACGGAGACAGCGCCAGGTAAGCTGTTGGTTACTAGTGATGTGTGGTTGTCCCCCAGGATGCTACTGAAGCACGGTCCGTACGGAGACAGCGCCAGGTAAGCTGTTGGTTACTAGTGATGTGTGGTTGTCCCCCAGGATGCTACTGAAGCACGGTCCGTACGGAGACAGCGCCAGGTAAGCTGTTGGTTACTAGTGATGTGTGTTGTCCTCCAGGATGCTACTGAAGCACGGTCCGTACGGAGACAGCGCCAGGTAAGCTGTTGGTTACTAGTGATGTGTGGTTGTCCTCCAGGATGCTACTGAAGCACGGTCCGTACGGAGACAGCGCCAGGTAAGCTGTTGGTTACTAGTGATGTGTGGTTGTCCCCCAGGATGCTACTGAAGCACGGTCCGTACGGAGACAGCGCCAGGTAAGCTGTTGGTTACTAGTGATGTGTGTTGTCCCCCAGGATGCTACTGAAGCACGGTCCGTACGGAGACAGCGCCAGGTAAGCTGTTGGTTACTAGTGATGTGTGGTTGTCCCCCAGGATGCTACTGAAGCACGGTCCGTACGGAGACAGCGCCAGGTAAGCTGTTGGTTACTAGTGATGTGTGTTGTCCTCCAGGATGCTACTGAAGCACGGTCCGTACGGAGACAGCGCCAGGTAAGCTGTTGGTTACTAGTGATGTGTGTTGTCCTCCAGGATGCTACTGAAGCACGGTCCGTACGGAGACAGCGCCAGGTAAGCTGTTGGTTACTAGTGATGTGTGTTGTCCCCCAGGATGCTACTGAAGCACGGTCCGTACGGAGACAGCGCCAGGTAAGCTGTTGGTTACTAGTGATGTGTGTTGTCCCCCAGGATGCTACTGAAGCACGGTCCGTACGGAGACAGCGCCAGGTAAGCTGTTGGTTACTAGTGATGTGTGTTGTCCCCCAGGATGCTACTGAAGCACGGTCCGTACGGAGACAGCGCCAGGTAAGCTGTTGGTTACTAGTGATGTGTGGTTGTCCCCCAGGATGCTACTGAAGCACGGTCCGTACGGAGACAGCGCCAGGTAAGCTGTTGGTTACTAGTGATGTGTGTTGTCCCCCAGGATGCTACTGAAGCACGGTCCGTACGGAGACAGCGCCAGGTAAGCTGTTGGTTACTAGTGATGTGTGGTTGTCCCCAGGATGCTACTGAAGCACGGTCCGTACGGAGACAGCGCCAGGTAAGCTGTTGGTTACTAGTGATGTGTGGTTGTCCCCAGGATGCTACTGAAGCACGGTCCGTACGGAGACAGCGCCAGGTAAGCTGTTGGTTACTAGTGATGTGTGGTTGTCCCCCAGGATGTTACTGAAGCACGGTCCGTACGGAGACAGCGCCAGGTAAGCTGTTGGTTACTAGTGATGTGTGGTTGTCCCCCAGGATGCTACTGAAGCACGGTCCGTACGGAGACAGCGCCAGGTAAGCTGTTGGTTACTAGTGATGTGTGTTGTCCCCCAGGATGCTACTGAAGCACGGTCCGTACGGAGACAGCGCCAGGTAAGCTGTTGGTTACTAGTGATGTGTGTTGTCCCCCAGGATGCTACTGAAGCACGGTCCGTACGGAGACAGCGCCAGGTAAGCTGTTGGTTACTAGTGATGTGTGGTTGTCCCCCAGGATGCTACTGAAGCACGGTCCGTACGGAGACAGCGCCAGGTAAGCTGTTGGTTACTAGTGATGTGTGGTTGTCCCCCAGGATGCTACTGAAGCACGGTCCGTACGGAGACAGCGCCAGGTAAGCTGTTGGTTACTAGTGATGTGTGGTTGTCCCCCAGGATGCTACTGAAGCACGGTCCGTACGGAGACAGTGCCAGGTAAGCTGTTGGTTACTAGTGATGTGTGTTGTCCCCCAGGATGCTACTGAAGCACGGTCCGTACGGAGACAGCGCCAGGTAAGCTGTTGGTTACTAGTGATGTGTGGTTGTCCCCCAGGATGCTACTGAAGCACGGTCCGTACGGAGACAGCGCCAGGTAAGCTGTTGGTTACTAGTGATGTGTGGTTGTCCCCCAGGATGCTACTGAAGCACGGTCCGTACGGAGACAGCGCCAGGTAAGCTGTTGGTTACTAGTGATGTGTGGTTGTCCCCCAGGATGCTACTGAAGCACGGTCCGTACGGAGACAGCGCCAGGTAAGCTGTTGGTTACTAGTGATGTGTGTTGTCCTCCAGGATGCTACTGAAGCACGGTCCGTACGGAGACAGCGCCAGGTAAGCTGTTGGTTACTAGTGATGTGTGGTTGTCCCCCAGGATGCTACTGAAGCACGGTCCGTACGGAGACAGCGCCAGGTAAGCTGTTGGTTACTAGTGATGTGTGGTTGTCCCCCAGGATGCTACTGAAGCACGGTCCGTACGGAGACAGCGCCAGGTAAGCTGTTGGTTACTAGTGATGTGTGGTTGTCCCCCAGGATGCTACTGAAGCACGGTCCGTACGGAGACAGCGCCAGGTAAGCTGTTGGTTACTAGTGATGTGTGGTTGTCCCCCAGGATGCTACTGAAGCACGGTCCGTACGGAGACAGCGCCAGGTAAGCTGTTGGTTACTAGTGATGTGTGGTTGTCCCCAGGATGCTACTGAAGCACGGTCCGTACGGAGACAGCGCCAGGTAAGCTGTTGGTTACTAGTGATGTGTGGTTGTCCTCCAGGATGCTACTGAAGCACGGTCCGTACGGAGACAGCGCCAGGTAAGCTGTTGGTTACTAGTGATGTGTGGTTGTCCCCAGGATGCTACTGAAGCACGGTCCGTACGGAGACAGCGCCAGGTAAGCTGTTGGTTACTAGTGATGTGTGTTGTCCCCCAGGATGCTACTGAAGCACGGTCCGTACGGAGACAGCGCCAGGTAAGCTGTTGGTTACTAGTGATGTGTGTTGTCCCCCAGGATGCTACTGAAGCACGGTCCGTACGGAGACAGCGCCAGGTAAGCTGTTGGTTACTAGTGATGTGTGGTTGTCCCCCAGGATGCTACTGAAGCACGGTCCGTACGGAGACAGCGCCAGGTAAGCTGTTGGTTACTAGTGATGTGTGTTGTCCTCCAGGATGCTACTGAAGCACGGTCCGTACGGAGACAGCGCCAGGTAAGCTGTTGGTTATTAGTGATGTGTGGTTGTCCCCCAGGATGCTACTGAAGCACGGTCCGTACGGAGACAGCGCCAGGTAAGCTGTTGGTTACTAGTGATGTGTGGTTGTCCCCCAGGATGCTACTGAAGCACGGTCCGTACAGCGCCAGGTAAGCTGTTGGTTACTAGTGATGTGTGGTTGTCCTCCAGGATGCTACTGAAGCACGGTCCGTACGGAGACAGCGCCAGGTAAGCTGTTGGTTACTAGTGATGTGTGTTGTCCTCCAGGATGCTACTGAAGCACGGTCCGTACGGAGACAGCGCCAGGTAAGCTGTTGGTTACTAGTGATGTGTGTTGTCCTCCAGGATGCTACTGAAGCACGGTCCGTACGGAGACAGCGCCAGGTAAGCTGTTGGTTACTAGTGATGTGTGGTTGTCCCCAGGATGCTACTGAAGCACGGTCCGTACGGAGACAGCGCCAGGTAAGCTGTTGGTTACTAGTGATGTGTGTTGTCCCCCAGGATGCTACTGAAGCACGGTCCGTACGGAGACAGCGCCAGGTAAGCTGTTGGTTACTAGTGATGTGTGTTGTCCTCCAGGATGCTACTGAAGCACGGTCCGTACGGAGACAGCGCCAGGTAAGCTGTTGGTTACTAGTGATGTGTGTTGTCCTCCAGGATGCTACTGAAGCACGGTCCGTACGGAGACAGAGCCAGGTAAGCTGTTGGTTACTAGTGATGTGTGGTTGTCCCCCAGGATGCTACTGAAGCACGGTCCGTACGGAGACAGCGCCAGGTAAGCTGTTGGTTACTAGTGGTGTGTGTTGTCCTCCAGGATGCTACTGAAGCACGGTCCGTACGGAGACAGCGCCAGGTAAGCTGTTGGTTACTAGTGATGTGTGTTGTCCTCCAGGATGCTACTGAAGCACGGTCCGTACGGAGACAGCGCCAGGTAAGCTGTTGGTTACTAGTGATGTGTGTTGTCCTCCAGGATGCTACTGAAGCACGGTCCGTACGGAGACAGCGCCAGGTAAGCTGTTGGTTACTAGTGGTGTGTGTTGTCCTCCAGGATGCTACTGAAGCACGGTCCGTACGGAGACAGCGCCAGGTAAGCTGTTGGTTACTAGTGATGTGTGTTGTCCTCCAGGATGCTACTGAAGCACGGTCCGTACGGAGACAGCGCCAGGTAAGCTGTTGGTTACTAGTGATGTGTGGTTGTCCCCAGGATGCTACTGAAGCACGGTCCGTACGGAGACAGCGCCAGGTAAGCTGTTGGTTACTAGTGATGTGTGGTTGTCCCCCAGGATGCTACTGAAGCACGGTCCGTACGGAGACAGCGCCAGGTAAGCTGTTGGTTACTAGTGATGTGTGGTTGTCCTCCAGGATGCTACTGAAGCACGGTCCGTACGGAGACAGCGCCAGGTAAGCTGTTGGTTACTAGTGATGTGTGGTTGTCCTCCAGGATGCTACTGTAGCACGGTCCGTACGGAGACAGCGCCAGGTAAGCTGTTGGTTACTAGTGATGTGTGGTTGTCCCCCAGGATGCTACTGAAGCACGGTCCGTACGGAGACAGCGCCAGGTAAGCTGTTGGTTACTAGTGATGTGTGGTTGTCCCCCAGGATGCTACTGAAGCACGGTCCGTACGGAGACAGCGCCAGGTAAGCTGTTGGTTACTAGTGATGTGTGGTTGTCCCCCAGGATGCTACTGTAGCACGGTCCGTACGGAGACAGTGCCAGGTAAGCTGTTGGTTACTAGTGATGTGTGGTTGTCCCCCAGGATGCTACTGAAGCACGGTCCGTACGGAGACAGCGCCAGGTAAGCTGTTGGTTACTAGTGATGTGTGGTTGTCCCCCAGGATGCTACTGAAGCACGGTCCGTACGGAGACAGCGCCAGGTAAGCTGTTGGTTACTAGTGATGTGTGGTTGTCCCCAGGATGCTACTGAAGCACGGTCCGTACGGAGACAGCGCCAGGTAAGCTGTTGGTTACTAGTGATGTGTGGTTGTCCCCCAGGATGCTACTGAAGCACGGTCCGTACGGAGACAGCGCCAGGTAAGCTGTTGGTTACTAGTGATGTGTGGTTGTCCCCCAGGATGCTACTGAAGCACGGTCCGTACAGCGCCAGGTAAGCTGTTGGTTACTAGTGATGTGTGGTTGTCCCCCAGGATGCTACTGAAGCACGGTCCGTACGGAGACAGCGCCAGGTAAGCTGTTGGTTACTAGTGATGTGTGGTTGTCCCCAGGATGCTACTGAAGCACGGTCCGTACGGAGACAGCGCCAGGTAAGCTGTTGGTTACTAGTGATGTGTGGTTGTCCCCCAGGATGCTACTGAAGCACGGTCCGTACAGCGCCAGGTAAGCTGTTGGTTACTAGTGATGTGTGGTTGTCCCCCAGGATGCTACTGAAGCACGGTCCGTACGGAGACAGCGCCAGGTAAGCTGTTGGTTACTAGTGATGTGTGGTTGTCCCCAGGATGCTACTGAAGCACGGTCCGTACGGAGACAGCGCCAGGTAAGCTGTTGGTTACTAGTGATGTGTGGTTGTCCCCCAGGATGCTACTGAAGCACGGTCCGTACAGCGCCAGGTAAGCTGTTGGTTACTAGTGATGTGTGGTTGTCCCCCAGGATGCTACTGAAGCACGGTCCGTACGGAGACAGCGCCAGGTAAGCTGTTGGTTACTAGTGATGTGTGGTTGTCCCCCAGGATGCTACTGAAGCACGGTCCGTACAGCGCCAGGTAAGCTGTTGGTTACTAGTGATGTGTGGTTGTCCCCCAGGATGCTACTGAAGCACGGTCCGTACGGAGACAGCGCCAGGTAAGCTGTTGGTTACTAGTGATGTGTGTTGTCCCCCAGGATGCTACTGAAGCACGGTCCGTACGGAGACAGCGCCAGGTAAGCTGTTGGTTACTAGTGATGTGTGTTGTCCCCCAGGATGCTACTGAAGCACGGTCCGTACGGAGACAGCGCCAGGTAAGCTGTTGGTTACTAGTGATGTGTGTTGTCCCCCAGGATGCTACTGAAGCACGGTCCGTACGGAGACAGCGCCAGGTAAGCTGTTGGTTACTAGTGATGTGTGGTTGTCCCCCAGGATGCTACTGAAGCACGGTCCGTACGGAGACAGCGCCAGGTAAGCTGTTGGTTACTAGTGATGTGTGTTGTCCCCCAGGATGCTACTGAAGCACGGTCCGTACGGAGACAGCGCCAGGTAAGCTGTTGGTTACTAGTGATGTGTGTTGTCCCCCAGGATGCTACTGAAGCACGGTCCGTACGGAGACAGCGCCAGGTAAGCTGTTGGTTACTAGTGATGTGTGGTTGTCCCCCAGGATGCTACTGAAGCACGGTCCGTACGGAGACAGCGCCAGGTAAGCTGTTGGTTACTAGTGATGTGTGGTTGTCCCCCAGGATGCTACTGAAGCACGGTCCGTACGGAGACAGCGCCAGGTAAGCTGTTGGTTACTAGTGATGTGTGGTTGTCCCCCAGGATGCTACTGAAGCACGGTCCGTACGGAGACAGCGCCAGGTAAGCTGTTGGTTACTAGTGATGTGTGGTTGTCCCCCAGGATGCTACTGAAGCACGGTCCGTACGGAGACAGCGCCAGGTAAGCTGTTGGTTACTAGTGATGTGTGTTGTCCTCCAGGATGCTACTGAAGCACGGTCCGTACGGAGACAGCGCCAGGTAAGCTGTTGGTTACTAGTGATGTGTGGTTGTCCCCCAGGATGCTACTGAAGCACGGTCCGTACGGAGACAGCGCCAGGTAAGCTGTTGGTTACTAGTGATGTGTGGTTGTCCCCCAGGATGCTACTGAAGCACGGTCCGTACGGAGACAGCGCCAGGTAAGCTGTTGGTTACTAGTGATGTGTGTTGTCCCCCAGGATGCTACTGAAGCACGGTCCGTACGGAGACAGCGCCAGGTAAGCTGTTGGTTACTAGTGATGTGTGGTTGTCCCCCAGGATGCTACTGAAGCACGGTCCGTACGGAGACAGCGCCAGGTAAGCTGTTGGTTACTAGTGATGTGTGGTTGTCCCCCAGGATGCTACTGAAGCACGGTCCGTACGGAGACAGCGCCAGGTAAGCTGTTGGTTACTAGTGATGTGTGGTTGTCCCCCAGGATGCTACTGAAGCACGGTCCGTACGGAGACAGCGCCAGGTAAGCTGTTGGTTACTAGTGATGTGTGGTTGTCCCCCAGGATGCTACTGAAGCACGGTCCGTACGGAGACAGCGCCAGGTAAGCTGTTGGTTACTAGTGATGTGTGGTTGTCCCCCAGGATGCTACTGAAGCACGGTCCGTACGGAGACAGCGCCAGGTAAGCTGTTGGTTACTAGTGATGTGTGGTTGTCCCCCAGGATGCTACTGAAGCACGGTCCGTACGGAGACAGCGCCAGGTAAGCTGTTGGTTACTAGTGATGTGTGTTGTCCTCCAGGATGCTACTGAAGCACGGTCCGTACGGAGACAGCGCCAGGTAAGCTGTTGGTTACTAGTGATGTGTGGTTGTCCCCCAGGATGCTACTGAAGCACGGTCCGTACGGAGACAGCGCCAGGTAAGCTGTTGGTTACTAGTGATGTGTGGTTGTCCTCCAGGATGCTACTGAAGCACGGTCCGTACGGAGACAGCGCCAGGTAAGCTGTTGGTTACTAGTGATGTGTGGTTGTCCCCCAGGATGCTACTGAAGCACGGTCCGTACGGAGACAGCGCCAGGTAAGCTGTTGGTTACTAGTGATGTGTGGTTGTCCCCAGGATGCTACTGAAGCACGGTCCGTACGGAGACAGCGCCAGGTAAGCTGTTGGTTACTAGTGATGTGTGGTTGTCCCCCAGGATGCTACTGAAGCACGGTCCGTACGGAGACAGCGCCAGGTAAGCTGTTGGTTACTAGTGATGTGTGGTTGTCCTCCAGGATGCTACTGAAGCACGGTCCGTACGGAGACAGCGCCAGGTAAGCTGTTGGTTACTAGTGATGTGTGGTTGTCCCCAGGATGCTACTGAAGCACGGTCCGTACGGAGACAGCGCCAGGTAAGCTGTTGGTTACTAGTGATGTGTGGTTGTCCCCCAGGATGCTACTGAAGCACGGTCCGTACGGAGACAGCGCCAGGTAAGCTGTTGGTTACTAGTGATGTGTGGTTGTCCCCCAGGATGCTACTGAAGCACGGTCCGTACGGAGACAGCGCCAGGTAAGCTGTTGGTTACTAGTGATGTGTGGTTGTCCCCCAGGATGCTACTGAAGCACGGTCCGTACGGAGACAGCGCCAGGTAAGCTGTTGGTTACTAGTGATGTGTGGTTGTCCCCCAGGATGCTACTGAAGCACGGTCCGTACGGAGACAGCGCCAGGTAAGCTGTTGGTTACTAGTGATGTGTGGTTGTCCCCCAGGATGCTACTGAAGCACGGTCCGTACGGAGACAGCGCCAGGTAAGCTGTTGGTTACTAGTGATGTGTGTTGTCCCCAGGATGCTACTGAAGCACGGTCCGTACGGAGACAGCGCCAGGTAAGCTGTTGGTTACTAGTGATGTGTGGTTGTCCCCCAGGATGCTACTGAAGCACGGTCCGTACGGAGACAGCGCCAGGTAAGCTGTTGGTTACTAGTGATGTGTGGTTGTCCCCCAGGATGCTACTGAAGCACGGTCCGTACGGAGACAGCGCCAGGTAAGCTGTTGGTTACTAGTGATGTGTGGTTGTCCCCCAGGATGCTACTGAAGCACGGTCCGTACGGAGACAGTGCCAGGTAAGCTGTTGGTTACTAGTGATGTGTGGTTGTCCCCAGGATGCTACTGAAGCACGGTCCGTACGGAGACAGCGCCAGGTAAGCTGTTGGTTACTAGTGATGTGTGGTTGTCCCCCAGGATGCTACTGAAGCACGGTCCGTACAGAGACAGCGCCAGGTAAGCTGTTGGTTACTAGTGATGTGTGGTTGTCCCCCAGGATGCTACTGAAGCACGGTCCGTACGGAGACAGCGCCAGGTAAGCTGTTGGTTACTAGTGATGTGTGTTGTCCTCCAGGATGCTACTGAAGCACGGTCCGTACGGAGACAGCGCCAGGTAAGCTGTTGGTTACTAGTGATGTGTGGTTGTCCCCCAGGATGCTACTGAAGCACGGTCCGTACGGAGACAGCGCCAGGTAAGCTGTTGGTTACTAGTGATGTGTGGTTGTCCCCAGGATGCTACTGAAGCACGGTCCGTACGGAGACAGCGCCAGGTAAGCTGTTGGTTACTAGTGATGTGTGGTTGTCCCCCAGGATGCTACTGAAGCACGGTCCGTACGGAGACAGCGCCAGGTAAGCTGTTGGTTACTAGTGATGTGTGGTTGTCCTCCAGGATGCTACTGAAGCACGGTCCGTACGGAGACAGCGCCAGGTAAGCTGTTGGTTACTAGTGATGTGTGGTTGTCCCCCAGGGTGCTACTGAAGCACGGTCCGTACGGAGACAGTGCCAGGTAGGCTGTTGGTTACTAGTGATGTGTGTTGTCCTCCAGGATGCTACTGAAGCACGGTCCGTACGGAGACAGCGCCAGGTAAGCTGTTGGTTACTAGTGATGTGTGGTTGTCCCCCAGGATGCTACTGAAGCACGGTCCGTACGGAGACAGCGCCAGGTAAGCTGTTGGTTACTAGTGATGTGTGGTTGTCCTCCAGGATGCTACTGAAGCACGGTCCGTACGGAGACAGCGCCAGGTAAGCTGTTGGTTACTAGTGATGTGTGGTTGTCCTCCAGGATGCTACTGAAGCACGGTCCGTACGGAGACAGCGCCAGGTAAGCTGTTGGTTACTAGTGATGTGTGTTGTCCTCCAGGATGCTACTGAAGCACGGTCCGTACGGAGACAGCGCCAGGTAAGCTGTTGGTTACTAGTGATGTGTGGTTGTCCCCCAGGATGCTACTGAAGCACGGTCCGTACGGAGACAGCGCCAGGTAAGCTGTTGGTTACTAGTGATGTGTGGTTGTCCCCCAGGATGCTACTGAAGCACGGTCCGTACGGAGACAGCGCCAGGTAAGCTGTTGGTTACTAGTGATGTGTGGTTGTCCCCCAGGATGCTACTGAAGCACGGTCCGTACGGAGACAGCGCCAGGTAAGCTGTTGGTTACTAGTGATGTGTGTTGTCCTCCAGGATGCTACTGAAGCACGGTCCGTACGGAGACAGCGCCAGGTAAGCTGTTGGTTACTAGTGATGTGTGGTTGTCCCCCAGGATGCTACTGAAGCACGGTCCGTACGGAGACAGCGCCAGGTAAGCTGTTGGTTACTAGTGATGTGTGTTGTCCCCCAGGATGCTACTGAAGCACGGTCCGTACGGAGACAGCGCCAGGTAAGCTGTTGGTTACTAGTGATGTGTGTTGTCCCCAGGATGCTACTGAAGCACGGTCCGTACGGAGACAGCGCCAGGTAAGCTGTTGGTTACTAGTGATGTGTGTTGTCCCCCAGGATGCTACTGAAGCACGGTCCGTACGGAGACAGCGCCAGGTAAGCTGTTGGTTACTAGTGATGTGTGTTGTCCTCCAGGATGCTACTGAAGCACGGTCCGTACGGAGACAGCGCCAGGTAAGCTGTTGGTTACTAGTGATGTGTGTTGTCCCCCAGGATGCTACTGAAGCACGGTCCGTACGGAGACAGCGCCAGGTAAGCTGTTGGTTACTAGTGATGTGTGGTTGTCCCCAGGATGCTACTGAAGCACGGTCCGTACGGAGACAGCGCCAGGTAAGCTGTTGGTTACTAGTGATGTGTGTTGTCCCCCAGGATGCTACTGAAGCACGGTCCGTACGGAGACAGCGCCAGGTAAGCTGTTGGTTACTAGTGATGTGTGGTTGTCCCCCAGGATGCTACTGAAGCACGGTCCGTACGGAGACAGCGCCAGGTAAGCTGTTGGTTACTAGTGATGTGTGGTTGTCCCCCAGGATGCTACTGAAGCACGGTCCGTACGGAGACAGCGCCAGGTAAGCTGTTGGTTACTAGTGATGTGTGGTTGTCCCCAGGATGCTACTGAAGCACGGTCCGTACGGAGACAGCGCCAGGTAAGCTGTTGGTTACTAGTGATGTGTGGTTGTCCCCAGGATGCTACTGAAGCACGGTCCGTACGGAGACAGCGCCAGGTAAGCTGTTGGTTACTAGTGATGTGTGGTTGTCCTCCAGGATGCTACTGAAGCACGGTCCGTACGGAGACAGTGCCAGGTAAGCTGTTGGTTACTAGTGATGTGTGGTTGTCCCCAGGATGCTACTGAAGCACGGTCCGTACGGAGACAGCGCCAGGTAAGCTGTTGGTTACTAGTGATGTGTGGTTGTCCCCAGGATGCTACTGAAGCACGGTCCGTACGGAGACAGCGCCAGGTAAGCTGTTGGTTACTAGTGATGTGTGTTGTCCCCCAGGATGCTACTGAAGCACGGTCCGTACGGAGACAGCGCCAGGTAAGCTGTTGGTTACTAGTGATGTGTGTTGTCCCCCAGGATGCTACTGAAGCACGGTCCGTACGGAGACAGCGCCAGGTAAGCTGTTGGTTACTAGTGATGTGTGTTGTCCCCCAGGATGCTACTGAAGCACGGTCCGTACGGAGACAGCGCCAGGTAAGCTGTTGGTTACTAGTGATGTGTGTTGTCCCCCAGGATGCTACTGAAGCACGGTCCGTACGGAGACAGCGCCAGGTAAGCTGTTGGTTACTAGTGATGTGTGGTTGTCCCCCAGGATGCTACTGAAGCACGGTCCGTACGGAGACAGCGCCAGGTAAGCTGTTGGTTACTAGTGATGTGTGGTTGTCCCCAGGATGCTACTGAAGCACGGTCCGTACGGAGACAGCGCCAGGTAAGCTGTTGGTTACTAGTGATGTGTGTTGTCCCCCAGGATGCTACTGAAGCACGGTCCGTACGGAGACAGCGCCAGGTAAGCTGTTGGTTACTAGTGATGTGTGTTGTCCTCCAGGATGCTACTGAAGCACGGTCCGTACGGAGACAGCGCCAGGTAAGCTGTTGGTTACTAGTGATGTGTGTTGTCCCCCAGGATGCTACTGAAGCACGGTCCGTACGGAGACAGCGCCAGGTAAGCTGTTGGTTACTAGTGATGTGTGTTGTCCCCCAGGATGCTACTGAAGCACGGTCCGTACGGAGACAGCGCCAGGTAAGCTGTTGGTTACTAGTGATGTGTGTTGTCCCCCAGGATGCTACTGAAGCACGGTCCGTACGGAGACAGCGCCAGGTAAGCTGTTGGTTACTAGTGATGTGTGTTGTCCTCCAGGATGCTACTGAAGCACGGTCCGTACGGAGACAGCGCCAGGTAAGCTGTTGGTTACTAGTGATGTGTGTTGTCCCCCAGGATGCTACTGAAGCACGGTCCGTACGGAGACAGCGCCAGGTAAGCTGTTGGTTACTAGTGATGTGTGTTGTCCTCCAGGATGCTACTGAAGCACGGTCCGTACGGAGACAGCGCCAGGTAAGCTGTTGGTTACTAGTGATGTGTGTTGTCCCCCAGGATGCTACTGAAGCACGGTCCGTACGGAGACAGCGCCAGGTAAGCTGTTGGTTACTAGTGATGTGTGGTTGTCCCCCAGGATGCTACTGAAGCACGGTCCGTACGGAGACAGCGCCAGGTAAGCTGTTGGTTACTAGTGATGTGTGTTGTCCCCCAGGATGCTACTGAAGCACGGTCCGTACGGAGACAGCGCCAGGTAAGCTGTTGGTTACTAGTGATGTGTGTTGTCCTCCAGGATGCTACTGTAGCACGGTCCGTACGGAGACAGCGCCAGGTAAGCTGTTGGTTACTAGTGATGTGTGTTGTCCCCCAGGATGCTACTGAAGCACGGTCCGTACGGAGACAGCGCCAGGTAAGCTGTTGGTTACTAGTGATGTGTGGTTGTCCCCCAGGATGCTACTGTAGCACGGTCCGTACGGAGACAGCGCCAGGTAAGCTGTTGGTTACTAGTGGTGTGTGTTGTCCCCCAGGATGCTACTGAAGCACGGTCCGTACGGAGACAGCGCCAGGTAAGCTGTTGGTTACTAGTGATGTGTGGTTGTCCCCCAGGATGCTACTGAAGCACGGTCCGTACGGAGACAGCGCCAGGTAAGCTGTTGGTTACTAGTGATGTGTGGTTGTCCCCCAGGATGCTACTGAAGCACGGTCCGTACGGAGACAGCGCCAGGTAAGCTGTTGGTTACTAGTGATGTGTGTTGTCCCCCAGGATGCTACTGAAGCACGGTCCGTACGGAGACAGCGCCAGGTAAGCTGTTGGTTACTAGTGATGTGTGGTTGTCCCCAGGATGCTACTGAAGCACGGTCCGTACGGAGACAGTGCCAGGTAAGCTGTTGGTTACTAGTGATGTGTGTTGTCCCCCAGGATGCTACTGAAGCACGGTCCGTACGGAGACAGCGCCAGGTAAGCTGTTGGTTACTAGTGATGTGTGTTGTCCCCCAGGATGCTACTGAAGCACGGTCCGTACGGAGACAGCGCCAGGTAAGCTGTTGGTTACTAGTGATGTGTGGTTGTCCCCAGGATGCTACTGAAGCACGGTCCGTACGGAGACAGCGCCAGGTAAGCTGTTGGTTACTAGTGATGTGTGTTGTCCCCCAGGATGCTACTGAAGCACGGTCCGTACGGAGACAGCGCCAGGTAAGCTGTTGGTTACTAGTGATGTGTGTTGTCCCCCAGGATGCTACTGAAGCACGGTCCGTACGGAGACAGTGCCAGGTAAGCTGTTGGTTACTAGTGATGTGTGTTGTCCCCCAGGATGCTACTGAAGCACGGTCCGTACGGAGACAGCGCCAGGTAAGCTGTTGGTTACTAGTGATGTGTGGTTGTCCCCAGGATGCTACTGAAGCACGGTCCGTACGGAGACAGCGCCAGGTAAGCTGTTGGTTACTAGTGATGTGTGGTTGTCCCCCAGGATGCTACTGAAGCACGGTCCGTACGGAGACAGCGCCAGGTAAGCTGTTGGTTACTAGTGATGTGTGGTTGTCCTCCAGGATGCTACTGAAGCACGGTCCGTACGGAGACAGTGCCAGGTAAGCTGTTGGTTACTAGTGATGTGTGGTTGTCCTCCAGGATGCTACTGAAGCACGGTCCGTACGGAGACAGTGCCAGGTAAGCTGTTGGTTACTAGTGATGTGTGGTTGTCCCCAGGATGCTACTGAAGCACGGTCCGTACGGAGACAGTGCCAGGTAAGCTGTTGGTTACTAGTGATGTGTGTTGTCCCCCAGGATGCTACTGAAGCACGGTCCGTACGGAGACAGCGCCAGGTAAGCTGTTGGTTACTAGTGATGTGTGGTTGTCCCCCAGGATGCTACTGAAGCACGGTCCGTACGGAGACAGCGCCAGGTAAGCTGTTGGTTACTAGTGATGTGTGGTTGTCCCCCAGGATGCTACTGAAGCACGGTCCGTACGGAGACAGCGCCAGGTAAGCTGTTGGTTACTAGTGATGTGTGGTTGTCCCCCAGGATGCTACTGAAGCACGGTCCGTACGGAGACAGCGCCAGGTAAGCTGTTGGTTACTAGTGATGTGTGTTGTCCCCCAGGATGCTACTGAAGCACGGTCCGTACGGAGACAGCGCCAGGTAAGCTGTTGGTTACTAGTGATGTGTGGTTGTCCCCCAGGATGCTACTGAAGCACGGTCCGTACGGAGACAGCGCCAGGTAAGCTGTTGGTTACTAGTGATGTGTGGTTGTCCCCCAGGATGCTACTGAAGCACGGTCCGTACGGAGACAGCGCCAGGTAAGCTGTTGGTTACTAGTGATGTGTGGTTGTCCCCAGGATGCTACTGAAGCACGGTCCGTACGGAGACAGCGCCAGGTAAGCTGTTGGTTACTAGTGATGTGTGGTTGTCCCCAGGATGCTACTGAAGCACGGTCCGTACGGAGACAGCGCCAGGTAAGCTGTTGGTTACTAGTGATGTGTGGTTGTCCCCCAGGATGCTACTGAAGCACGGTCCGTACGGAGACAGTGCCAGGTAAGCTGTTGGTTACTAGTGATGTGTGTTGTCCCCCAGGATGCTACTGAAGCACGGTCCGTACGGAGACAGCGCCAGGTAAGCTGTTGGTTACTAGTGATGTGTGGTTGTCCCCAGGATGCTACTGAAGCACGGTCCGTACGGAGACAGCGCCAGGTAAGCTGTTGGTTACTAGTGATGTGTGGTTGTCCCCCAGGATGCTACTGAAGCACGGTCCGTACGGAGACAGCGCCAGGTAAGCTGTTGGTTACTAGTGATGTGTGGTTGTCCCCAGGATGCTACTGAAGCACGGTCCGTACGGAGACAGCGCCAGGTAAGCTGTTGGTTACTAGTGATGTGTGGTTGTCCCCAGGATGCTACTGAAGCACGGTCCGTACGGAGACAGCGCCAGGTAAGCTGTTGGTTACTAGTGATGTGTGGTTGTCCCCCAGGATGCTACTGAAGCACGGTCCGTACGGAGACAGCGCCAGGTAAGCTGTTGGTTACTAGTGATGTGTGTTGTCCCCCAGGATGCTACTGAAGCACGGTCCGTACGGAGACAGCGCCAGGTAAGCTGTTGGTTACTAGTGATGTGTGTTGTCCTCCAGGATGCTACTGAAGCACGGTCCGTACGGAGACAGCGCCAGGTAAGCTGTTGGTTACTAGTGATGTGTGGTTGTCCCCAGGATGCTACTGAAGCACGGTCCGTACGGAGACAGCGCCAGGTAAGCTGTTGGTTACTAGTGATGTGTGTTGTCCCCCAGGATGCTACTGAAGCACGGTCCGTACGGAGACAGCGCCAGGTAAGCTGTTGGTTACTAGTGATGTGTGTTGTCCCCCAGGATGCTACTGAAGCACGGTCCGTACGGAGACAGCGCCAGGTAAGCTGTTGGTTACTAGTGATGTGTGTTGTCCCCCAGGATGCTACTGAAGCACGGTCCGTACGGAGACAGCGCCAGGTAAGCTGTTGGTTACTAGTGATGTGTGTTGTCCCCCAGGATGCTACTGAAGCACGGTCCGTACGGAGACAGCGCCAGGTAAGCTGTTGGTTACTAGTGATGTGTGGTTGTCCCCCAGGATGCTACTGAAGC
Source organism: Isoperla grammatica (assembly GCA_945910005.1). Taxonomy (NCBI): domain Eukaryota; kingdom Metazoa; phylum Arthropoda; class Insecta; order Plecoptera; family Perlodidae; genus Isoperla; species Isoperla grammatica. The sequence continues at coordinate 3,931,065 of OX246743.1, read as the reverse complement.
ACGGTCCGTACGGAGACAGCGCCAGGTAAGCTGTTGGTTACTAGTGATGTGTGGTTGTCCCCCAGGATGCTACTGAAGCACGGTCCGTACGGAGACAGCGCCAGGTAAGCTGTTGGTTACTAGTGATGTGTGGTTGTCCCCAGGATGCTACTGAAGCACGGTCCGTACGGAGACAGCGCCAGGTAAGCTGTTGGTTACTACTGATGTGTGTTGTCCCCCAGGATGCTACTGAAGCACGGTCCGTACGGAGACAGCGCCAGGTAAGCTGTTGGTTACTAGTGATGTGTGTTGTCCTTTAGGATGCTACTGAAGCACGGTCCGTACGGAGACAGCGCCAGGTAAGCTGTTGGTTACTAGTGATGTGTGTTGTCCCCCAGGATGCTACTGAAGCACGGTCCGTACGGAGACAGCGCCAGGTAAGCTGTTGGTTACTAGTGATGTGTGTTGTCCCCCAGGATGCTACTGAAGCACGGTCCGTACGGAGACAGCGCCAGGTAAGCTGTTGGTTACTAGTGATGTGTGGTTGTCCCCCAGGATGCTACTGAAGCACGGTCCGTACGGAGACAGCGCCAGGTAAGCTGTTGGTTACTAGTGATGTGTGGTTGTCCCCCAGGATGCTACTGAAGCACGGTCCGTACGGAGACAGCGCCAGGTAAGCTGTTGGTTACTAGTGATGTGTGGTTATCCCCAGGATGCTACTGAAGCACGGTCCGTACGGAGACAGCGCCAGGTAAGCTGTTGGTTACTAGTGATGTGTGGTTGTCCCCAGGATGCTACTGAAGCACGGTCCGTACGGAGACAGCGCCAGGTAAGCTGTTGGTTACTAGTGATGTGTGGTTGTCCCCCAGGATGCTACTGAAGCACGGTCCGTACGGAGACAGCGCCAGGTAAGCTGTTGGTTACTAGTGATGTGTGGTTGTCCCCCAGGATGCTACTGAAGCACGGTCCGTACGGAGACAGCGCCAGGTAAGCTGTTGGTGACTAGTGATGTGTGGTTGTCCCCCAGGATGCTACTGAAGCACGGTCCGTACGGAGACAGCGCCAGGTAAGCTGTTGGTTACTAGTGATGTGTGGTTGTCCCCCAGGATGCTACTGAAGCACGGTCCGTACGGAGACAGCGCCAGGTAAGCTGTTGGTGACTAGTGATGTGTGGTTGTCCCCCAGGATGCTACTGAAGCACGGTCCGTACGGAGACAGCGCCAGGTAAGCTGTTGGTTACTAGTGATGTGTGGTTGTCCCCCAGGATGCTACTGAAGCACGGTCCGTACGGAGACAGCGCCAGGTAAGCTGTTGGTTACTAGTGATGTGTGGTTGTCCCCCAGGATGCTACTGAAGCACGGTCCGTACGGAGACAGCGCCAGGTAAGCTGTTGGTTACTAGTGATGTGTGGTTGTCCCCCAGGATGCTACTGAAGCACGGTCCGTACGGAGACAGCGCCAGGTAAGCTGTTGGTTACTAGTGATGTGTGGTTGTCCCCCAGGATGCTACTGAAGCACGGTCCGTACGGAGACAGCGCCAGGTAAGCTGTTGGTTACTAGTGATGTGTGTTGTCCCCCAGGATGCTACTGAAGCACGGTCCGTACAGCGCCAGGTAAGCTGTTGGTTACTAGTGATGTGTGTTGTCCCCCAGGATGCTACTGAAGCACGGTCCGTACGGAGACAGCGCCAGGTAAGCTGTTGGTTACTAGTGATGTGTGGTTGTCCCCAGGATGCTACTGAAGCACGGTCCGTACGGAGACAGCGCCAGGTAAGCTGTTGGTTACTAGTGATGTGTGGTTGTCCCCCAGGATGCTACTGAAGCACGGTCCGTACGGAGACAGCGCCAGGTAAGCTGTTGGTTACTAGTGATGTGTGGTTGTCCCCCAGGATGCTACTGAAGCACGGTCCGTACGGAGACAGCGCCAGGTAAGCTGTTGGTTACTAGTGATGTGTGTTGTCCCCCAGGATGCTACTGAAGCACGGTCCGTACGGAGACAGCGCCAGGTAAGCTGTTGGTTACTAGTGATGTGTGGTTGTCCCCCAGGATGCTACTGAAGCACGGTCCGTACGGAGACAGCGCCAGGTAAGCTGTTGGTTACTAGTGATGTGTGGTTGTCCCCCAGGATGCTACTGAAGCACGGTCCGTACGGAGACAGCGCCAGGTAAGCTGTTGGTTACTAGTGATGTGTGTTGTCCTCCAGGATGCTACTGAAGCACGGTCCGTACGGAGACAGCGCCAGGTAAGCTGTTGGTTACTAGTGATGTGTGGTTGTCCCCCAGGATGCTACTGAAGCACGGTCCGTACGGAGACAGCGCCAGGTAAGCTGTTGGTTACTAGTGATGTGTGGTTGTCCCCAGGATGCTACTGAAGCACGGTCCGTACGGAGACAGCGCCAGGTAAGCTGTTGGTTACTAGTGATGTGTGTTGTCCCCCAGGATGCTACTGAAGCACGGTCCGTACGGAGACAGCGCCAGGTAAGCTGTTGGTTACTAGTGATGTGTGGTTGTCCCCCAGGATGCTACTGAAGCACGGTCCGTACGGAGACAGCGCCAGGTAAGCTGTTGGTTACTAGTGATGTGTGGTTGTCCCCAGGATGCTACTGAAGCACGGTCCGTACGGAGACAGCGCCAGGTAAGCTGTTGGTTACTAGTGATGTGTGGTTGTCCCCAGGATGCTACTGAAGCACGGTCCGTACGGAGACAGCGCCAGGTAAGCTGTTGGTTACTAGTGATGTGTGGTTGTCCCCAGGATGCTACTGAAGCACGGTCCGTACGGAGACAGCGCCAGGTAAGCTGTTGGTTACTAGTGATGTGTGGTTGTCCCCCAGGATGCTACTGAAGCACGGTCCGTACGGAGACAGCGCCAGGTAAGCTGTTGGTTACTAGTGATGTGTGGTTGTCCCCCAGGATGCTACTGAAGCACGGTCCGTACGGAGACAGCGCCAGGTAAGCTGTTGGTTACTAGTGATGTGTGTTGTCCCCCAGGATGCTACTGAAGCACGGTCCGTACGGAGACAGCGCCAGGTAAGCTGTTGGTTACTAGTGATGTGTGGTTGTCCCCCAGGATGCTACTGAAGCACGGTCCGTACGGAGACAGCGCCAGGTAAGCTGTTGGTTACTAGTGATGTGTGGTTGTCCCCCAGGATGCTACTGAAGCACGGTCCGTACGGAGACAGCGCCAGGTAAGCTGTTGGTTACTAGTGATGTGTGGTTGTCCCCAGGATGCTACTGAAGCACGGTCCGTACGGAGACAGCGCCAGGTAAGCTGTTGGTTACTAGTGATGTGTGGTTGTCCCCAGGATGCTACTGAAGCACGGTCCGTACGGAGACAGCGCCAGGTAAGCTGTTGGTTACTAGTGATGTGTGGTTGTCCCCCAGGATGCTACTGAAGCACGGTCCGTACGGAGACAGTGCCAGGTAAGCTGTTGGTTACTAGTGATGTGTGTTGTCCCCCAGGATGCTACTGAAGCACGGTCCGTACGGAGACAGCGCCAGGTAAGCTGTTGGTTACTAGTGATGTGTGGTTGTCCCCAGGATGCTACTGAAGCACGGTCCGTACGGAGACAGCGCCAGGTAAGCTGTTGGTTACTAGTGATGTGTGGTTGTCCCCCAGGATGCTACTGAAGCACGGTCCGTACGGAGACAGCGCCAGGTAAGCTGTTGGTTACTAGTGATGTGTGGTTGTCCCCAGGATGCTACTGAAGCACGGTCCGTACGGAGACAGCGCCAGGTAAGCTGTTGGTTACTAGTGATGTGTGGTTGTCCCCAGGATGCTACTGAAGCACGGTCCGTACGGAGACAGCGCCAGGTAAGCTGTTGGTTACTAGTGATGTGTGGTTGTCCCCCAGGATGCTACTGAAGCACGGTCCGTACGGAGACAGCGCCAGGTAAGCTGTTGGTTACTAGTGATGTGTGTTGTCCCCCAGGATGCTACTGAAGCACGGTCCGTACGGAGACAGCGCCAGGTAAGCTGTTGGTTACTAGTGATGTGTGTTGTCCTCCAGGATGCTACTGAAGCACGGTCCGTACGGAGACAGCGCCAGGTAAGCTGTTGGTTACTAGTGATGTGTGGTTGTCCCCAGGATGCTACTGAAGCACGGTCCGTACGGAGACAGCGCCAGGTAAGCTGTTGGTTACTAGTGATGTGTGGTTGTCCCCCAGGATGCTACTGAAGCACGGTCCGTACGGAGACAGCGCCAGGTAAGCTGTTGGTTACTAGTGATGTGTGGTTGTCCCCCAGGATGCTACTGAAGCACGGTCCGTACGGAGACAGCGCCAGGTAAGCTGTTGGTTACTAGTGATGTGTGTTGTCCCCCAGGATGCTACTGAAGCACGGTCCGTACGGAGACAGCGCCAGGTAAGCTGTTGGTTACTAGTGATGTGTGGTTGTCCCCCAGGATGCTACTGAAGCACGGTCCGTACGGAGACAGCGCCAGGTAAGCTGTTGGTTACTAGTGATGTGTGTTGTCCCCCAGGATGCTACTGAAGCACGGTCCGTACGGAGACAGCGCCAGGTAAGCTGTTGGTTACTAGTGATGTGTGGTTGTCCCCCAGGATGCTACTGAAGCACGGTCCGTACGGAGACAGCGCCAGGTAAGCTGTTGGTTACTAGTGATGTGTGGTTGTCCCCCAGGATGCTACTGAAGCACGGTCCGTACGGAGACAGGGCCAGGTAAGCTGTTGGTTACTAGTGATGTGTGGTTGTCCCCAGGATGCTACTGAAGCACGGTCCGTACGGAGACAGCGCCAGGTAAGCTGTTGGTTACTAGTGATGTGTGGTTGTCCCCCAGGATGCTACTGAAGCACGGTCCGTACGGAGACAGCGCCAGGTAAGCTGTTGGTTACTAGTGATGTGTGGTTGTCCTCCAGGATGCTACTGAAGCACGGTCCGTACGGAGACAGCGCCAGGTAAGCTGTTGGTTACTAGTGATGTGTGTTGTCCCCCAGGATGCTACTGAAGCACGGTCCGTACGGAGACAGCGCCAGGTAAGCTGTTGGTTACTAGTGATGTGTGGTTGTCCCCCAGGATGCTACTGAAGCACGGTCCGTACGGAGACAGCGCCAGGTAAGCTGTTGGTTACTAGTGATGTGTGTTGTCCCCCAGGATGCTACTGAAGCACGGTCCGTACGGAGACAGCGCCAGGTAAGCTGTTGGTTACTAGTGATGTGTGTTGTCCCCAGGATGCTACTGAAGCACGGTCCGTACGGAGACAGCGCCAGGTAAGCTGTTGGTTACTAGTGATGTGTGGTTGTCCCCCAGGATGCTACTGAAGCACGGTCCGTACGGAGACAGCGCCAGGTAAGCTGTTGGTTACTAGTGATGTGTGGTTGTCCCCCAGGATGCTACTGAAGCATGGTCCGTACGGAGACAGTGCCAGGTAAGCTGTTGGTTACTAGTGATGTGTGTTGTCCCCAGGATGCTACTGAAGCACGGTCCGTACGGAGACAGCGCCAGGTAAGCTGTTGGTTACTAGTGATGTGTGTTGTCCCCCAGGATGCTACTGAAGCACGGTCCGTACGGAGACAGCGCCAGGTAAGCTGTTGGTTACTAGTGATGTGTGGTTGTCCCCAGGATGCTACTGAAGCACGGTCCGTACGGAGACAGCGCCAGGTAAGCTGTTGGTTACTAGTGATGTGTGTTGTCCCCAGGATGCTACTGAAGCACGGTCCGTACGGAGACAGCGCCAGGTAAGCTGTTGGTTACTAGTGATGTGTGGTTGTCCCCAGGATGCTACTGAAGCACGGTCCGTACGGAGACAGCGCCAGGTAAGCTGTTGGTTACTAGTGATGTGTGGTTGTCCCCAGGATGCTACTGAAGCACGGTCCGTACGGAGACAGCGCCAGGTAAGCTGTTGGTTACTAGTGATGTGTGGTTGTCCCCAGGATGCTACTGAAGCACGGTCCGTACGGAGACAGCGCCAGGTAAGCTGTTGGTTACTAGTGATGTGTGGTTGTCCCCAGGATGCTACTGAAGCACGGTCCGTACGGAGACAGCGCCAGGTAAGCTGTTGGTTACTAGTGATGTGTGTTGTCCCCCAGGATGCTACTGAAGCACGGTCCGTACGGAGACAGCGCCTGGTAAGCTGTTGGTTACTAGTGATGTGTGGTTGTCCCCCAGGATGCTACTGAAGCACGGTCCGTACGGAGACAGCGCCAGGTAAGCTGTTGGTTACTAGTGATGTGTGTTGTCCTCCAGGATGCTACTGAAGCACGGTCCGTACGGAGACAGCGCCAGGTAAGCTGTTGGTTACTAGTGATGTGTGGTTGTCCCCCAGGATGCTACTGAAGCACGGTCCGTACGGAGACAGCGCCAGGTAAGCTGTTGGTTACTAGTGATGTGTGTTGTCCTCCAGGATGCTACTGAAGCACGGTCCGTACGGAGACAGCGCCAGGTAAGCTGTTGGTTACTAGTGATGTGTGGTTGTCCCCCAGGATGCTACTGAAGCACGGTCCGTACGGAGACAGCGCCAGGTAAGCTGTTGGTTACTAGTGATGTGTGGTTGTCCCCCAGGATGCTACTGAAGCACGGTCCGTACGGAGACAGCGCCAGGTAAGCTGTTGGTTACTAGTGATGTGTGTTGTCCCCCAGGATGCTACTGAAGCACGGTCCGTACGGAGACAGCGCCAGGTAAGCTGTTGGTTACTAGTGATGTGTGGTTGTCCCCCAGGATGCTACTGAAGCACGGTCCGTACGGAGACAGCGCCAGGTAAGCTGTTGGTTACTAGTGATGTGTGGTTGTCCCCCAGGATGCTACTGAAGCATGGTCCGTACGGAGACAGCGCCAGGTAAGCTGTTGGTTACTAGTGATGTGTGTTGTCCCCAGGATGCTACTGAAGCACGGTCCGTACGGAGACAGCGCCAGGTAAGCTGTTGGTTACTAGTGATGTGTGGTTGTCCCCCAGGATGCTACTGAAGCACGGTCCGTACGGAGACAGCGCCAGGTAAGCTGTTGGTTACTAGTGATGTGTGTTGTCCCCCAGGATGCTACTGAAGCACGGTCCGTACGGAGACAGCGCCAGGTAAGCTGTTGGTTACTAGTGATGTGTGGTTGTCCCCAGGATGCTACTGAAGCATGGTCCGTACGGAGACAGCGCCAGGTAAGCTGTTGGTTACTAGTGATGTGTGTTGTCCCCCAGGATGCTACTGAAGCACGGTCCGTACGGAGACAGCGCCAGGTAAGCTGTTGGTTACTAGTGATGTGTGGTTGTCCCCCAGGATGCTACTGAAGCACGGTCCGTACGGAGACAGCGCCAGGTAAGCTGTTGGTTACTAGTGATGTGTGGTTGTCCCCCAGGATGCTACTGAAGCACGGTCCGTACGGAGACAGCGCCAGGTAAGCTGTTGGTTACTAGTGATGTGTGTTGTCCCCAGGATGCTACTGAAGCACGGTCCGTACGGAGACAGCGCCAGGTAAGCTGTTGGTTACTAGTGATGTGTGGTTGTCCCCAGGATGCTACTGAAGCACGGTCCGTACGGAGACAGCGCCAGGTAAGCTGTTGGTTACTAGTGATGTGTGGTTGTCCCCAGGATGCTACTGAAGCACGGTCCGTACGGAGACAGCGCCAGGTTAGCTGTTGGTTATGAGTGATGTGTGGTTGTCCCCCAGGATGCTACTGAAGCACGGTCCGTACGGAGACAGCGCCAGGTAAGCTGTTGGTTACTAGTGATGTGTGGTTGTCCCCCAGGATGCTACTGAAGCACGGTCCGTACGGAGACAGCGCCAGGTAAGCTGTTGGTTACTAGTGATGTGTGGTTGTCCCCAGGATGCTACTGAAGCACGGTCCGTACGGAGACAGCGCCAGGTAAGCTGTTGGTTACTAGTGATGTGTGGTTGTCCTCCAGGATGCTACTGAAGCACGGTCCGTACGGAGACAGCGCCAGGTAAGCTGTTGGTTACTAGTGATGTGTGGTTGTCCCCCAGGATGCTACTGAAGCACGGTCCGTACGGAGACAGCGCCAGGTAAGCTGTTGGTTACTAGTGATGTGTGGTTGTCCCCAGGATGCTACTGAAGCACGGTCCGTACGGAGACAGCGCCAGGTAAGCTGTTGGTTACTAGTGATGTGTGTTGTCCCCCAGGATGCTACTGTAGCACGGTCCGTACGGAGACAGCGCCAGGTAAGCTGTTGGTTACTAGTGATGTGTGTTGTCCCCCAGGATGCTACTGAAGCACGGTCCGTACGGAGACAGCGCCAGGTAAGCTGTTGGTTACTAGTGATGTGTGTTGTCCCCCAGGATGCTACTGAAGCACGGTCCGTACGGAGACAGCGCCAGGTAAGCTGTTGGTTACTAGTGATGTGTGGTTGTCCCCCAGGATGCTACTGAAGCACGGTCCGTACGGAGACAGCGCCAGGTAAGCTGTTGGTTACTAGTGATGTGTGTTTGTCCCCCAGGATGCTACTGAAGCACGGTCCGTACAGAGACAGCGCCAGGTAAGCTGTTGGTTACTAGTGATGTGTGTTGTCCTCCAGGATGCTACTGAAGCACGGTCCGTACGGAGACAGCGCCAGGTAAGCTGTTGGTTACTAGTGATGTGTGGTTGTCCCCCAGGATGCTACTGAAGCACGGTCCGTACGGAGACAGCGCCAGGTAAGCTGTTGGTTACTAGTGATGTGTGTTGTCCCCCAGGATGCTACTGAAGCACGGTCCGTACGGAGACAGCGCCAGGTAAGCTGTTGGTTACTAGTGATGTGTGGTTGTCCTCCAGGATGCTACTGAAGCACAGTCCGTACGGAGACAGCGCCAGGTAAGCTGTTGGTTACTAGTGATGTGTGTTGTCCCCCAGGATGCTACTGAAGCACGGTCCGTACGGAGACAGCGCCAGGTAAGCTGTTGGTTACTAGTGATGTGTGTTGTCCCCCAGGATGCTACTGAAGCACGGTCCGTACGGAGACAGCGCCAGGTAAGCTGTTGGTTACTAGTGATGTGTGTTGTCCCCCAGGATGCTACTGAAGCACGGTCCGTACGGAGACAGCGCCAGGTAAGCTGTTGGTTACTAGTGATGTGTGGTTGTCCTCCAGGATGCTACTGAAGCACGGTCCGTACGGAGACAGCGCCAGGTAAGCTGTTGGTTACTAGTGATGTGTGGTTGTCCCCCAGGATGCTACTGAAGCACGGTCCGTACGGAGACAGCGCCAGGTAAGCTGTTGGTTACTAGTGATGTGTGGTTGTCCCCCAGGATGCTACTGAAGCACGGTCCGTACGGAGACAGCGCCAGGTAAGCTGTTGGTTACTAGTGATGTGTGGTTGTCCCCAGGATGCTACTGAAGCACGGTCCGTACGGAGACAGCGCCAGGTAAGCTGTTGGTTACTAGTGATGTGTGGTTGTCCCCCAGGATGCTACTGAAGCACGGTCCGTACGGAGACAGCGCCAGGTAAGCTGTTGGTTACTAGTGATGTGTGGTTGTCCCCCAGGATGCTACTGAAGCACGGTCCGTACGGAGACAGCGCCAGGTAAGCTGTTGGTTACTAGTGATGTGTGGTTGTCCCCCAGGATGCTACTGAAGCACGGTCCGTACGGAGACAGCGCCAGGTAAGCTGTTGGTTACTAGTGATGTGTGGTTGTCCCCAGGATGCTACTGAAGCACGGTCCGTACGGAGACAGCGCCAGGTAAGCTGTTGGTTACTAGTGATGTGTGTTGTCCTCCAGGATGCTACTGAAGCACGGTCCGTACGGAGACAGCGCCAGGTAAGCTGTTGGTTACTAGTGATGTGTGGTTGTCCCCCAGGATGCTACTGAAGCAGGGTCCGTATGGAGACAGCGCCAGGTAAGCTGTTGGTTACTAGTGATGTGTGGTTGTCCTCCAGGATGCTACTGAAGCACGGTCCGTACGGAGACAGCGCCAGGTAAGCTGTTGGTTACTAGTGATGTGTGGTTGTCCTCCAGGATGCTACTGAAGCACGGTCCGTACGGAGACAGCGCCAGGTAAGCTGTTGGTTACTAGTGATGTGTGGTTGTCCTCCAGGATGCTACTGAAGCACGGTCCGTACGGAGACAGCGCCAGGTAAGCTGTTGGTTACTAGTGATGTGTGGTTGTCCCCCAGGATGCTACTGAAGCACGGTCCGTACGGAGACAGCGCCAGGTAAGCTGTTGGTTACTAGTGATGTGTGTTGTCCCCAGGATGCTACTGAAGCACGGTCCGTACGGAGACAGCGCCAGGTAAGCTGTTGGTTACTAGTGATGTGTGTTGTCCCCCAGGATGCTACTGAAGCACGGTCCGTACGGAGACAGCGCCAGGTAAGCTGTTGGTTACTAGTGATGTGTGGTTGTCCTCCAGGATGCTACTGAAGCACGGTCCGTACGGAGACAGCGCCAGGTAAGCTGTTGGTTACTAGTGATGTGTGGTTGTCCCCAGGATGCTACTGAAGCACGGTCCGTACGGAGACAGCGCCAGGTAAGCTGTTGGTTACTAGTGATGTGTGTTGTCCCCCAGGATGCTACTGAAGCACGGTCCGTACGGAGACAGCGCCAGGTAAGCTGTTGGTTACTAGTGATGTGTGTTGTCCCCCAGGATGCTACTGAAGCACGGTCCGTACGGAGACAGCGCCAGGTAAGCTGTTGGTTACTAGTGATGTGTGGTTGTCCCCCAGGATGCTACTGAAGCACGGTCCGTACGGAGACAGCGCCAGGTAAGCTGTTGGTTACTAGTGATGTGTGTTGTCCCCCAGGATGCTACTGAAGCACGGTCCGTACGGAGACAGCGCCAGGTAAGCTGTTGGTTACTAGTGATGTGTGGTTGTCCCCAGGATGCTACTGAAGCACGGTCCGTACGGAGACAGCGCCAGGTAAGCTGTTGGTTACTAGTGATGTGTGGTTGTCCTCCAGGATGCTACTGAAGCACGGTCCGTACGGAGACAGCGCCAGGTAAGCTGTTGGTTACTAGTGATGTGTGGTTGTCCCCCAGGATGCTACTGAAGCACGGTCCGTACGGAGACAGCGCCAGGTAAGCTGTTGGTTACTAGTGATGTGTGGTTGTCCCCAGGATGCTACTGAAGCACGGTCCGTACGGAGACAGCGCCAGGTAAGCTGTTGGTTACTAGTGATGTGTGGTTGTCCCCAGGATGCTACTGAAGCATGGTCCGTACGGAGACAGCGCCAGGTAAGCTGTTGGTTACTAGTGATGTGTGGTTGTCCCCCAGGATGCTACTGAAGCATGGTCCGTACGGAGACAGCGCCAGGTAAGCTGTTGGTTACTAGTGATGTGTGGTTGTCCCCCAGGATGCTACTGAAGCACGGTCCGTACGGAGACAGCGCCAGGTAAGCTGTTGGTTACTAGTGATGTGTGGTTGTCCCCCAGGATGCTACTGAAGCACGGTCCGTACGGAGACAGCGCCAGGTAAGCTGTTGGTTACTAGTGATGTGTGGTTGTCCCCCAGGATGCTACTGAAGCACGGTCCGTACGGAGACAGCGCCAGGTAAGCTGTTGGTTACTAGTGATGTGTGGTTGTCCCCCAGGATGCTACTGAAGCACGGTCCGTACGGAGACAGCGCCAGGTAAGCTGTTGGTTACTAGTGATGTGTGGTTGTCCTCCAGGATGCTACTGAAGCACGGTCCGTACGGAGACAGCGCCAGGTAAGCTGTTGGTTACTAGTGATGTGTGGTTGTCCCCCAGGATGCTACTGAAGCATGGTCCGTACGGAGACAGTGCCAGGTAAGCTGTTGGTTACTAGTGATGTGTGGTTGTCCCCAGGATGCTACTGAAGCATGGTCCGTACGGAGACAGCGCCAGGTAAGCTGTTGGTTACTAGTGATGTGTGGTTGTCCCCCAGGATGCTACTGAAGCACGGTCCGTACGGAGACAGCGCCAGGTAAGCTGTTGGTTACTAGTGATGTGTGTTGTCCCCCAGGATGCTACTGAAGCACGGTCCGTACGGAGACAGCGCCAGGTAAGCTGTTGGTTACTAGTGATGTGTGGTTGTCCCCCAGGATGCTACTGAAGCACGGTCCGTACGGAGACAGTGCCAGGTAAGCTGTTGGTTACTATTGATGTGTGGTTGTCCCCAGGATGCTACTGAAGCACGGTCCGTACGGAGACAGCGCCAGGTAAGCTGTTGGTTACTAGTGATGTGTGTTGTCCCCCAGGATGCTACTGAAGCACGGTCCGTACGGAGACAGCGCCAGGTAAGCTGTTGGTTACTAGTGATGTGTGGTTGTCCCCCAGGATGCTACTGAAGCACGGTCCGTACGGAGACAGCGCCAGGTAAGCTGTTGGTTACTAGTGATGTGTGGTTGTCCCCCAGGATGCTACTGAAGCACGGTCCGTACGGAGACAGCGCCAGGTAAGCTGTTGGTTACTAGTGATGTGTGTTGTCCCCCAGGATGCTACTGAAGCACGGTCCGTACGGAGACAGCGCCAGGTAAGCTGTTGGTTACTAGTGATGTGTGGTTGTCCCCCAGGATGCTACTGAAGCACGGTCCGTACGGAGACAGCGCCAGGTAAGCTGTTGGTTACTAGTGATGTGTGGTTGTCCCCCAGGATGCTACTGAAGCACGGTCCGTACGGAGACAGCGCCAGGTAAGCTGTTGGTTACTAGTGATGTGTGGTTGTCCCCCAGGATGCTACTGAAGCACGGTCCGTACGGAGACAGCGCCAGGTAAGCTGTTGGTTACTAGTGATGTGTGGTTGTCCCCCAGGATGCTACTGAAGCACGGTCCGTACGGAGACAGCGCCAGGTAAGCTGTTGGTTACTAGTGATGTGTGGTTGTCCCCCAGGATGCTACTGAAGCACGGTCCGTACGGAGACAGTGCCAGGTAAGCTGTTGGTTACTAGTGATGTGTGGTTGTCCCCCAGGATGCTACTGAAGCACGGTCCGTACGGAGACAGCGCCAGGTAAGCTGTTGGTTACTAGTGATGTGTGTTGTCCCCCAGGATGCTACTGAAGCACGGTCCGTACGGAGACAGCGCCAGGTAAGCTGTTGGTTACTAGTGATGTGTGGTTGTCCTCCAGGATGCTACTGAAGCACGGTCCGTACGGAGACAGCGCCAGGTAAGCTGTTGGTTACTAGTGATGTGTGGTTGTCCCCCAGGATGCTACTGTAGCACGGTCCGTACGGAGACAGCGCCAGGTAAGCTGTTGGTTACTAGTGATGTGTGGTTGTCCCCCAGGATGCTACTGAAGCACGGTCCGTACGGAGACAGCGCCAGGTAAGCTGTTGGTTACTAGTGATGTGTGTTGTCCTCCAGGATGCTACTGAAGCACGGTCCGTACGGAGACAGCGCCAGGTAAGCTGTTGGTTACTAGTGATGTGTGTTGTCCCCCAGGATGCTACTGAAGCACGGTCCGTACGGAGACAGCGCCAGGTAAGCTGTTGGTTACTAGTGATGTGTGTTGTCCCCCAGGATGCTACTGAAGCACGGTCCGTACGGAGACAGCGCCAGGTAAGCTGTTGGTTACTAGTGATGTGTGGTTGTCCCCCAGGATGCTACTGAAGCACGGTCCGTACGGAGACAGCGCCAGGTAAGCTGTTGGTTACTAGTGATGTGTGGTTGTCCCCCAGGATGCTACTGAAGCACGGTCCGTACGGAGACAGCGCCAGGTAAGCTGTTGGTTACTAGTGATGTGTGTTGTCCCCCAGGATGCTACTGAAGCACGGTCCGTACGGAGACAGCGCCAGGTAAGCTGTTGGTTACTAGTGATGTGTGGTTGTCCCCCAGGATGCTACTGAAGCACGGTCCGTACGGAGACAGCGCCAGGTAAGCTGTTGGTTACTAGTGATGTGTGTTGTCCCCCAGGATGCTACTGAAGCACGGTCCGTACGGAGACAGCGCCAGGTAAGCTGTTGGTTACTAGTGATGTGTGGTTGTCCCCCAGGATGCTACTGAAGCACGGTCCGTACGGAGACAGCGCCAGGTAAGCTGTTGGTTACTAGTGATGTGTGGTTGTCCCCCAGGATGCTACTGAAGCACGGTCCGTACGGAGACAGCGCCAGGTAAGCTGTTGGTTACTAGTGATGTGTGTTGTCCCCCAGGATGCTACTGAAGCACGGTCCGTACGGAGACAGCGCCAGGTAAGCTGTTGGTTACTAGTGATGTGTGGTTGTCCTCCAGGATGCTACTGAAGCACGGTCCGTACGGAGACAGCGCCAGGTAAGCTGTTGGTTACTAGTGATGTGTGGTTGTCCCCCAGGATGCTACTGAAGCACGGTCCGTACGGAGACAGCGCCAGGTAAGCTGTTGGTTACTAGTGATGTGTGTTGTCCCCCAGGATGCTACTGAAGCACGGTCCGTACGGAGACAGCGCCAGGTAAGCTGTTGGTTACTAGTGATGTGTGGTTGTCCCCAGGATGCTACTGAAGCACGGTCCGTACGGAGACAGCGCCAGGTAAGCTGTTGGTTACTAGTGATGTGTGGTTGTCCTCCATGATGCTACTGAAGCACGGTCCGTACGGAGACAGCGCCAGGTAAGCTGTTGGTTACTAGTGATGTGTGGTTGTCCTCCAGGATGCTACTGAAGCACGGTCCGTACGGAGACAGCGCCAGGTAAGCTGTTGGTTACTAGTGATGTGTGTTGTCCCCCAGGATGCTACTGAAGCACGGTCCGTACGGAGACAGCGCCAGGTAAGCTGTTGGTTACTAGTGATGTGTGGTTGTCCTCCAGGATGCTACTGAAGCACGGTCCGTACGGAGACAGCGCCAGGTAAGCTGTTGGTTACTAGTGATGTGTGGTTGTCCCCCAGGATGCTACTGAAGCACGGTCCGTACGGAGACAGCGCCAGGTAAGCTGTTGGTTACTAGTGATGTGTGGTTGTCCCCCAGGATGCTACTGAAGCACGGTCCGTACGGAGACAGCGCCAGGTAAGCTGTTGGTTACTAGTGATGTGTGTTGTCCCCCAGGATGCTACTGAAGCACGGTCCGTACGGAGACAGCGCCAGGTAAGCTGTTGGTTACTAGTGATGTGTGTTGTCCCCCAGGATGCTACTGAAGCACGGTCCGTACGGAGACAGCGCCAGGTAAGCTGTTGGTTACTAGTGATGTGTGTTGTCCCCCAGGATGCTACTGAAGCAGGGTCCGTACGGAGACAGCGCCAGGTAAGCTGTTGGTTACTAGTGATGTGTGTTGTCCCCCAGGATGCTACTGAAGCACGGTCCGTACGGAGACAGCGCCAGGTAAGCTGTTGGTTACTAGTGATGTGTGTTGTCCCCCAGGATGCTACTGAAGCACGGTCCGTACGGAGACAGCGCCAGGTAAGCTGTTGGTTACTAGTGATGTGTGGTTGTCCCCCAGGATGCTACTGAAGCACGGTCCGTACGGAGACAGCCCCAGGTAAGCTGTTGGTTACTAGTGGTGTGTGGTTGTCCCCCAGGATGCTACTGAAGCACGGTCCGTACGGAGACAGCGCCAGGTAAGCTGTTGGTTACTAGTGATGTGTGGTTGTCCCCCAGGATGCTACTGAAGCACGGTCCGTACGGAGACAGCGCCAGGTAAGCTGTTGGTTACTAGTGATGTGTGGTTGTCCCCAGGATGCTACTGAAGCACGGTCCGTACGGAGACAGCGCTAGGTAAGCTGTTGGTTACTAGTGATGTGTGGTTGTCCCCCAGGATGCTACTGAAGCACGGTCCGTACGGAGACAGCGCCAGGTAAGCTGTTGGTTACTAGTGATGTGTGGTTGTCCCCCAGGATGCTACTGAAGCACGGTCCGTACGGAGACAGCGCCAGGTAAGCTGTTGGTTACTAGTGATGTGTGTTGTCCCCCAGGATGCTACTGAAGCACGGTCCGTACGGAGACAGCGCTAGGTAAGCTGTTGGTTACTAGTGATGTGTGGTTGTCCCCCAGGATGCTACTGAAGCACGGTCCGTACGGAGACAGCGCCAGGTAAGCTGTTGGTTACTAGTGATGTGTGGTTGTCCCCAGGATGCTACTGAAGCACGGTCCGTACGGAGACAGCGCCAGGTAAGCTGTTGGTTACTAGTGATGTGTGGTTGTCCCCCAGGATGCTACTGAAGCACGGTCCGTACGGAGACAGCGCCAGGTAAGCTGTTGGTTACTAGTGATGTGTGGTTGTCCCCCAGGATGCTACTGAAGCACGGTCCGTACGGAGACAGCGCCAGGTAAGCTGTTGGTTACTAGTGATGTGTGGTTGTCCCCCAGGATGCTACTGAAGCACGGTCCGTACGGAGACAGCGCCAGGTAAGCTGTTGGTTACTAGTGATGTGTGTTGTCCTCCAGGATGCTACTGAAGCACGGTCCGTACGGAGACAGTGCCAGGTAAGCTGTTGGTTACTAGTGATGTGTGGTTGTCCCCAGGATGCTACTGAAGCACGGTCCGTACGGAGACAGCGCCAGGTAAGCTGTTGGTTACTAGTGATGTGTGGTTGTCCTCCAGGATGCTACTGAAGCACGGTCCGTACGGAGACAGTGCCAGGTAAGCTGTTGGTTACTAGTGATGTGTGGTTGTCCTCCAGGATGCTACTGAAGCACGGTCCGTACGGAGACAGCGCCAGGTAAGCTGTTGGTTACTAGTGATGTGTGGTTGTCCCCAGGATGCTACTGAAGCACGGTCCGTACGGAGACAGCGCCAGGTAAGCTGTTGGTTACTAGTGATGTGTGGTTGTCCCCCAGGATGCTACTGAAGCACGGTCCGTACGGAGACAGCGCCAGGTAAGCTGTTGGTTACTAGTGATGTGTGTTGTCCCCAGGATGCTACTGAAGCACGGTCCGTACGGAGACAGCGCCAGGTAAGCTGTTGGTTACTAGTGATGTGTGGTTGTCCCCCAGGATGCTACTGAAGCACGGTCCGTACGGAGACAGCGCCAGGTAAGCTGTTGGTTACTAGTGATGTGTGGTTGTCCCCCAGGATGCTACTGAAGCACGGTCCGTACGGAGACAGGGCCAGGTAAGCTGTTGGTTACTAGTGATGTGTGGTTGTCCCCAGGATGCTACTGAAGCACGGTCCGTACGGAGACAGCGCCAGGTAAGCTGTTGGTTACTAGTGATGTGTGTTGTCCTCCAGGATGCTACTGAAGCACGGTCCGTACGGAGACAGCGCCAGGTAAGCTGTTGGTTACTAGTGATGTGTGGTTGTCCCCCAGGATGCTACTGAAGCACGGTCCGTACGGAGACAGCGCCAGGTAAGCTGTTGGTTACTAGTGGTGTGTGTTGTCCCCCAGGATGCTACTGAAGCACGGTCCGTACGGAGACAGCGCCAGGTAAGCTGTTGGTTACTAGTGATGTGTGGTTGTCCCCCAGGATGCTACTGAAGCACGGTCCGTACGGAGACAGCGCCAGGTAAGCTGTTGGTTACTAGTGATGTGTGTTGTCCTCCAGGATGCTACTGAAGCACGGTCCGTACGGAGACAGCGCCAGGTAAGCTGTTGGTTACTAGTGATGTGTGGTTGTCCCCCAGGATGCTACTGAAGCACGGTCCGTACGGAGACAGCGCCAGGTAAGCTGTTGGTTACTAGTGATGTGTGGTTGTCCTCCAGGATGCTACTGAAGCACGGTCCGTACGGAGACAGCGCCAGGTAAGCTGTTGGTTACTAGTGATGTGTGTTGTCCTCCAGGATGCTACTGAAGCACGGTCCGTACAGCGCCAGGTAAGCTGTTGGTTACTAGTGATGTGTGCTTGTCCCCCAGGATGCTACTGAAGCACGGTCCGTACGGAGACAGCGCCAGGTAAGCTGTTGGTTACTAGTGATGTGTGGTTGTCCCCCAGGATGCTACTGAAGCACGGTCCGTACGGAGACAGCGCCAGGTAAGCTGTTGGTTACTAGTGATGTGTGTTGTCCTCCAGGATGCTACTGAAGCACGGTCCGTACGGAGACAGCGCCAGGTAAGCTGTTGGTTACTAGTGATGTGT
This sequence comes from Isoperla grammatica, assembly GCA_945910005.1. Classification (NCBI taxonomy): domain Eukaryota; kingdom Metazoa; phylum Arthropoda; class Insecta; order Plecoptera; family Perlodidae; genus Isoperla; species Isoperla grammatica. Next base: position 3,913,285 of record OX246743.1, on the reverse strand, counting down.
GGTTGTCCTCCAGGATGCTACTGAAGCACGGTCCGTACGGAGACAGCGCCAGGTAGGCTGTTGGTTACTAGTGATGTGTGTTGTCCCCAGGATGCTACTGAAGCACGGTCCGTACGGAGACAGCGCCAGGTAAGCTGTTGGTTACTAGTGATGTGTGTTGTCCCCAGGATGCTACTGAAGCACGGTCCGTACGGAGACAGCGCCAGGTAAGCTGTTGGTTACTAGTGATGTGTGGTTGTCCCCCAGGATGCTACTGAAGCACGGTCCGTACAGCGCCAGGTAAGCTGTTGGTTACTAGTGATGTGTGTTGTCCCCAGGATGCTACTGAAGCACGGTCCGTACGGAGACAGCGCCAGGTAAGCTGTTGGTTACTAGTGATGTGTGGTTGTCCCCCAGGATGCTACTGAAGCACGGTCCGTACAGCGCCAGGTAAGCTGTTGGTTACTAGTGATGTGTGCTTGTCCCCCAGGATGCTACTGAAGCACGGTCCGTACGGAGACAGCGCCAGGTAAGCTGTTGGTTACTAGTGATGTGTGTTGTCCTCCAGGATGCTACTGAAGCACGGTCCGTACAGCGCCAGGTAAGCTGTTGGTTACTAGTGATGTGTGCTTGTCCCCCAGGATGCTACTGAAGCACGGTCCGTACGGAGACAGCGCCAGGTAAGCTGTTGGTTACTAGTGATGTGTGGTTGTCCCCCAGGATGCTACTGAAGCACGGTCCGTACGGAGACAGCGCCAGGTAAGCTGTTGGTTACTAGTGATGTGTGGTTGTCCCCAGGATGCTACTGAAGCACGGTCCGTACGGAGACAGCGCCAGGTAAGCTGTTGGTTACTAGTGATGTGTGTTGTCCCCCAGGATGCTACTGAAGCACGGTCCGTACGGAGACAGCGCCAGGTAAGCTGTTGGTTACTAGTGATGTGTGGTTGTCCCCCAGGATGCTACTGAAGCACGGTCCGTACGGAGACAGCGCCAGGTAAGCTGTTGGTTACTAGTGATGTGTGTTGTCCCCAGGATGCTACTGAAGCACGGTCCGTACGGAGACAGCGCCAGGTAAGCTGTTGGTTACTAGTGATGTGTGGTTGTCCCCCAGGATGCTACTGAAGCACGGTCCGTACGGAGACAGCGCCAGGTAAGCTGTTGGTTACTAGTGATGTGTGGTTGTCCCCCAGGATGCTACTGAAGCACGGTCCGTACGGAGACAGCGCCAGGTAAGCTGTTGGTTACTAGTGATGTGTGGTTGTCCCCCAGGATGCTACTGAAGCACGGTCCGTACGGAGACAGCGCCAGGTAAGCTGTTGGTTACTAGTGATGTGTGGTTGTCCTCCAGGATGCTACTGAAGCACGGTCCGTACGGAGACAGCGCCAGGTAAGCTGTTGGTTACTAGTGATGTGTGTTGTCCCCCAGGATGCTACTGAAGCACGGTCCGTACGGAGACAGCCCCAGGTAAGCTGTTGGTTACTAGTGATGTGTGTTGTCCCCCAGGATGCTACTGAAGCACGGTCCGTACGGAGACAGCCCCAGGTAAGCTGTTGGTTACTAGTGATGTGTGTTGTCCCCCAGGATGCTACTGAAGCACGGTCCGTACGGAGACAGCGCCAGGTAAGCTGTTGGTTACTAGTGATGTGTGGTTGTCCCCAGGATGCTACTGAAGCACGGTCCGTACGGAGACAGCGCCAGGTAAGCTGTTGGTTACTAGTGATGTGTGTTGTCCCCCAGGATGCTACTGAAGCACGGTCCGTACAGCGCCAGGTAAGCTGTTGGTTACTAGTGATGTGTGGTTGTCCTCCAGGATGCTACTGAAGCACGGTCCGTACGGAGACAGCGCCAGGTAAGCTGTTGGTTACTAGTGGTGTGTGGTTGTCCCCCAGGATGCTACTGAAGCACGGTCCGTACGGAGACAGCGCCAGGTAAGCTGTTGGTTACTAGTGATGTGTGGTTGTCCCCCAGGATGCTACTGAAGCACGGTCCGTACGGAGACAGTGCCAGGTAAGCTGTTGGTTACTAGTGATGTGTGTTGTCCCCCAGGATGCTACTGAAGCACGGTCCGTACGGAGACAGCGCCAGGTAAGCTGTTGGTTACTAGTGATGTGTGTTGTCCCCCAGGATGCTACTGAAGCACGGTCCGTACGGAGACAGCGCCAGGTAAGCTGTTGGTTACTAGTGATGTGTGGTTGTCCCCCAGGATGCTACTGAAGCACGGTCCGTACGGAGACAGCGCCAGGTAAGCTGTTGGTTACTAGTGATGTGTGGTTGTCCTCCAGGATGCTACTGAAGCACGGTCCGTACGGAGACAGCGCCAGGTAAGCTGTTGGTTACTAGTGATGTGTGGTTGTCCCCCAGGATGCTACTGAAGCACGGTCCGTACGGAGACAGCGCCAGGTAAGCTGTTGGTTACTAGTGATGTGTGGTTGTCCCCAGGATGCTACTGAAGCACGGTCCGTACGGAGACAGCGCCAGGTAAGCTGTTGGTTACTAGTGATGTGTGGTTGTCCCTCAGGATGCTACTGAAGCACGGTCCGTACGGAGACAGCGCCAGGTAAGCTGTTGGTTACTAGTGATGTGTGGTTGTCCCCCAGGATGCTACTGAAGCACGGTCCGTACGGAGACAGCGCCAGGTAAGCTGTTGGTTACTAGTGATGTGTGTTGTCCCCCAGGATGCTACTGAAGCACGGTCCGTACGGAGACAGCGCCAGGTAAGCTGTTGGTTACTAGTGATGTGTGGTTGTCCCCCAGGATGCTACTGAAGCACGGTCCGTACGGAGTAAGCGCCAGGTAAGCTGTTGGTTACTAGTGATGTGTGGTTGTCCTCCAGGATGCTACTGAAACACGGTCCGTACGGAGACAGCGCCAGGTAAGCTGTTGGTTACTAGTGATGTGTGGTTGTCCCCAGGATGCTACTGAAGCACGGTCCGTACGGAGACAGCGCCAGGTAAGCTGTTGGTTACTAGTGATGTGTGGTTGTCCTCCAGGATGCTACTGAAGCACGGTCCGTACGGAGACAGCGCCAGGTAAGCTGTTGGTTACTAGTGATGTGTGTTGTCCCCCAGGATGCTACTGAAGCACGGTCCGTACGGAGACAGTGCCAGGTAAGCTGTTGGTTACTAGTGATGTGTGTTGTCCCCCAGGATGCTACTGAAGCACGGTCCGTACGGAGACAGTGCCAGGTAAGCTGTTGGTTACTAGTGATGTGTGGTTGTCCCCCAGGATGCTACTGAAGCACGGTCCGTACGGAGACAGCGCCAGGTAAGCTGTTGGTTACTAGTGATGTGTGGTTGTCCCCCAGGATGCTACTGAAGCACGGTCCGTACGGAGACAGCGCCAGGTAAGCTGTTGGTTACTAGTGATGTGTGTTGTCCTCCAGGATGCTACTGAAGCACGGTCCGTACGGAGACAGCGCCAGGTAAGCTGTTGGTTACTAGTGATGTGTGGTTGTCCCCCAGGATGCTACTGAAGCACGGTCCGTACGGAGACAGCGCCAGGTAAGCTGTTGGTTACTAGTGATGTGTGGTTGTCCCCCAGGATGCTACTGAAGCACGGTCCGTACGGAGACAGCGCCAGGTAAGCTGTTGGTTACTAGTGATGTGTGGTTGTCCCCCAGGATGCTACTGAAGCACGGTCCGTACGGAGGCAGCGCAAAGTAAGCTGTTGGTTACTAGTGATGTGTGGTTGTCCCCCAGGATGCTACTGAAGCACGGTCCGTACGGAGACAGCGCAAGGTAAGCTGTTGGTTACTAGTGATGTGTGGTTGTCCCCCAGGATGCTACTGAAGCACGGTCCGTACGGAGACAGCGCCAGGTAAGCTGTTGGTTACTAGTGATGTGTGGTTGTCCCCAGGATGCTACTGAAGCACGGTCCGTACGGAGACAGCGCCAGGTAAGCTGTTGGTTACTAGTGATGTGTGGTTGTCCCCCAGGATGCTACTGAAGCACGGTCCGTACGGAGACAGCGCCAGGTAAGCTGTTGGTTACTAGTGATGTGTGGTTGTCCCCAGGATGCTACTGAAGCACGGTCCGTACGGAGGCAGCGCCAGGTAAGCTGTTGGTTACTAGTGATGTGTGGTTGTCCCCAGGATGCTACTGAAGCACGGTCCGTACGGAGACAGCGCCAGGTAAGCTGTTGGTTACTAGTGATGTGTGGTTGTCCCCAGGATGCTACTGAAGCACGGTCCGTACGGAGGCAGCGCCAGGTAAGCTGTTGGTTACTAGTGATGTGTGGTTGTCCCCCAGGATGCTACTGAAGCACGGTCCGTACGGAGACAGCGCCAGGTAAGCTGTTGGTTACTAGTGATGTGTGGTTGTCCCCCAGGATGCTACTGAAGCACGGTCCGTACGGAGACAGCGCCAGGTAAGCTGTTGGTTACTAGTGATGTGTGGTTGTCCCCCAGGATGCTACTGAAGCACGGTCCGTACGGAGACAGCGCCAGGTAAGCTGTTGGTTACTAGTGATGTGTGGTTGTCCCCCAGGATGCTACTGAAGCACGGTCCGTACGGAGACAGCGCCAGGTAAGCTGTTGGTTACTAGTGATGTGTGGTTGTCCTCCAGGATGCTACTGAAGCACGGTCCGTACGGAGACAGCGCCAGGTAAGCTGTTGGTTACTAGTGATGTGTGGTTGTCCCCCAGGATGCTACTGAAGCACGGTCCGTACGGAGACAGCGCCAGGTAAGCTGTTGGTTACTAGTGATGTGTGGTTGTCCCCCAGGATGCTACTGAAGCACGGTCCGTACGGAGACAGCGCCAGGTAAGCTGTTGGTTACTAGTGATGTGTGGTTGTCCCCCAGGATGCTACTGAAGCACGGTCCGTACGGAGACAGCGCCAGGTAAGCTGTTGGTTACTAGTGATGTGTGGTTGTCCCCCAGGATGCTACTGAAGCACGGTCCGTACGGAGACAGCGCCAGGTAAGCTGTTGGTTACTAGTGATGTGTGGTTGTCCTCCAGGATGCTACTGAAGCACGGTCCGTACGGAGACAGCGCCAGGTAAGCTGTTGGTTACTAGTGATGTGTGGTTGTCCCCCAGGATGCTACTGAAGCACGGTCCGTACGGAGACAGCGCCAGGTAAGCTGTTGGTTACTAGTGATGTGTGGTTGTCCCCCAGGATGCTACTGAAGCACGGTCCGTACGGAGACAGCGCCAGGTAAGCTGTTGGTTACTAGTGATGTGTGGTTGTCCCCCAGGATGCTACTGAAGCACGGTCCGTACGGAGACAGCGCCAGGTAAGCTGTTGGTTACTAGTGATGTGTGGTTGTCCCCCAGGATGCTACTGAAGCACGGTCCGTACGGAGACAGCGCCAGGTAAGCTGTTGGTTACTAGTGATGTGTGTTGTCCCCCAGGATGCTACTGAAGCACGGTCCGTACGGAGACAGCGCCAGGTAAGCTGTTGGTTACTAGTGATGTGTGGTTGTCCTCCAGGATGCTACTGAAGCACGGTCCGTACGGAGACAGCGCCAGGTAAGCTGTTGGTTACTAGTGATGTGTGGTTGTCCTCCAGGATGCTACTGAAGCACGGTCCGTACGGAGACAGCGCCAGGTAAGCTGTTGGTTACTAGTGATGTGTGGTTGTCCCCCAGGATGCTACTGAAGCACGGTCCGTACGGAGACAGCGCCAGGTAAGCTGTTGGTTACTAGTGATGTGTGGTTGTCCCCAGGATGCTACTGAAGCACGGTCCGTACGGAGACAGTGCGTGGTAAGCTGTTGGTTACTAGTGATGTGTGGTTGTCCCCAGGATGCTACTGAAGCACGGTCCGTACGGAGACAGCGCCAGGTAAGCTGTTGGTTACTAGTGATGTGTGTTGTCCCCCAGGATGCTACTGAAGCACGGTCCGTACGGAGACAGCGCCAGGTAAGCTGTTGGTTACTAGTGATGTGTGTTGTCCCCCAGGATGCTACTGAAGCACGGTCCGTACGGAGACAGCGCCAGGTAAGCTGTTGGTTACTAGTGATGTGTGGTTGTCCCCCAGGATGCTACTGAAGCACGGTCCGTACGGAGACAGTGCCAGGTAAGCTGTTGGTTACTAGTGATGTGTGTTGTCCTCCAGGATGCTACTGAAGCACGGTCCGTACGGAGACAGCGCCAGGTAAGCTGTTGGTTACTAGTGATGTGTGGTTGTCCCTCAGGATGCTACTGAAGCACGGTCCGTACGGAGACAGTGCCAGGTAAGCTGTTGGTTACTAGTGATGTGTGGTTGTCCTCCAGGATGCTACTGAAGCACGGTCCGTACAGCGCCAGGTAAGCTGTTGGTTACTAGTGATGTGTGGTTGTCCCCCAGGATGCTACTGAAGCACGGTCCGTACGGAGACAGCGCCAGGTAAGCTGTTGGTTACTAGTGATGTGTGGTTGTCCTCCAGGATGCTACTGAAGCACGGTCCGTACAGCGCAAGGTAAGCTGTTGGTTACTAGTGATGTGTGGTTGTCCCCCAGGATGCTACTGAAGCACGGTCCGTACGGAGACAGCGCCAGGTAAGCTGTTGGTTACTAGTGATGTGTGGTTGTCCTCCAGGATGCTACTGAAGCACGGTCCGTACAGCGCCAGGTAAGCTGTTGGTTACTAGTGATGTGTGGTTGTCCCCCAGGATGCTACTGAAGCACGGTCCGTACGGAGACAGCGCCAGGTAAGCTGTTGGTTACTAGTGATGTGTGTTGTCCCCCAGGATGCTACTGAAGCACGGTCCGTACGGAGACAGCGCCAGGTAAGCTGTTGGTTACTAGTGATGTGTGGTTGTCCTCCAGGATGCTACTGAAGCACGGTCCGTACAGCGCCAGGTAGGCTGTTGGTTACTAGTGATGTGTGGTTGTCCCCAGGATGCTACTGAAGCACGGTCCGTACGGAGACAGCGCCAGGTAAGCTGTTGGTTACTAGTGATGTGTGGTTGTCCCCCAGGATGCTACTGAAGCACGGTCCGTACAGAGACAGCGCCAGGTAAGCTGTTGGTTACTAGTGATGTGTGTTGTCCCCCAGGATGCTACTGAAGCACGGTCCGTACAGAGACAGCGCCAGGTAAGCTGTTGGTTACTAGTGATGTGTGGTTGTCCCCAGGATGCTACTGAAGCACGGTCCGTACGGAGACAGCGCCAGGTAAGCTGTTGGTTACTAGTGATGTGTGTTGTCCTCCAGGATGCTACTGAAGCACGGTCCGTACGGAGACAGCGCCAGGTAAGCTGTTGGTTACTAGTGATGTGTGGTTGTCCCCCAGGATGCTACTGAAGCACGGTCCGTACGGAGACAGCGCCAGGTAAGCTGTTGGTTACTAGTGATGTGTGGTTGTCCCCAGGATGCTACTGAAGCACGGTCCGTACGGAGACAGCGCCAGGTAAGCTGTTGGTTACTAGTGATGTGTGTTGTCCCCCAGGATGCTACTGAAGCACGGTCCGTACGGAGACAGCGCCAGGTAAGCTGTTGGTTACTAGTGATGTGTGTTGTCCCCCAGGATGCTACTGAAGCACGGTCCGTACGGAGACAGCGCCAGGTAAGCTGTTGGTTACTAGTGATGTGTGGTTGTCCCCAGGATGCTACTGAAGCACGGTCCGTACGGAGACAGCGCCAGGTAAGCTGTTGGTTACTAGTGATGTGTGGTTGTCCCCCAGGATGCTACTGAAGCACGGTCCGTACGGAGACAGCGCCAGGTAAGCTGTTGGTTACTAGTGATGTGTGCTTGTCCCCCAGGATGCTACTGAAGCACGGTCCGTACGGAGACAGCGCCAGGTAAGCTGTTGGTTACTAGTGATGTGTGTTGTCCTCCAGGATGCTACTGTAGCACGGTCCGTACGGAGACAGCGCCAGGTAAGCTGTTGGTTACTAGTGATGTGTGGTTGTCCTCCAGGATGCTACTGAAGCACGGTCCGTACGGAGACAGCGCCAGGTAAGCTGTTGGTTACTAGTGATGTGTGTTGTCCCCCAGGATGCTACTGAAGCACGGTCCGTACGGAGACAGCGCCAGGTAAGCTGTTGGTTACTAGTGATGTGTGTTGTCCTCCAGGATGCTACTGAAGCACGGTCCGTACGGAGACAGCGCCAGGTAAGCTGTTGGTTACTAGTGATGTGTGTTGTCCCCCAGGATGCTACTGAAGCACGGTCCGTACGGAGACAGCGCCAGGTAAGCTGTTGGTTACTAGTGATGTGTGGTTGTCCCCAGGATGCTACTGAAGCACGGTCCGTACGGAGACAGCGCCAGGTAAGCTGTTGGTTACTAGTGATGTGTGGTTGTCCCCCAGGATGCTACTGAAGCACGGTCCGTACGGAGACAGCGCCAGGTAAGCTGTTGGTTACTAGTGATGTGTGTTGTCCTCCAGGATGCTACTGAAGCACGGTCCGTACGGAGACAGCGCCAGGTAAGCTGTTGGTTACTAGTGATGTGTGGTTGTCCCCCAGGATGCTACTGAAGCACGGTCCGTACGGAGACAGCGCCAGGTAAGCTGTTGGTTACTAGTGATGTGTGTTGTCCCCCAGGATGCTACTGTAGCACGGTCCGTACGGAGACAGCGCCAGGTAAGCTGTTGGTTACTAGTGATGTGTGGTTGTCCCCCAGGATGCTACTGAAGCACGGTCCGTACGGAGACAGCGCCAGGTAAGCTGTTGGTTACTAGTGATGTGTGGTTGTCCCCCAGGATGCTACTGAAGCACGGTCCGTACGGAGACAGCGCCAGGTAAGCTGTTGGTTACTAGTGATGTGTGGTTGTCCCCAGGATGCTACTGAAGCACGGTCCGTACGGAGACAGCGCCAGGTAAGCTGTTGGTTACTAGTGATGTGTGTTGTCCTCCAGGATGCTACTGAAGCACGGTCCGTACGGAGACAGCGCCAGGTAAGCTGTTGGTTACTAGTGATGTGTGGTTGTCCCCCAGGATGCTACTGAAGCACGGTCCGTACGGAGACAGCGCCAGGTAAGCTGTTGGTTACTAGTGATGTGTGGTTGTCCCCAGGATGCTACTGAAGCACGGTCCGTACGGAGACAGCGCCAGGTAAGCTGTTGGTTACTAGTGATGTGTGTTGTCCCCCAGGATGCTACTGTAGCACGGTCCGTACGGAGACAGCGCCAGGTAAGCTGTTGGTTACTAGTGATGTGTGTTGTCCTCCAGGATGCTACTGAAGCACGGTCCGTACGGAGACAGCGCCAGGTAAGCTGTTGGTTACTAGTGATGTGTGTTGTCCCCCAGGATGCTACTGAAGCACGGTCCGTACGGAGACAGCGCCAGGTAAGCTGTTGGTTACTAGTGATGTGTGTTGTCCCCCAGGATGCTACTGAAGCACGGTCCGTACGGAGACAGCGCCAGGTAAGCTGTTGGTTACTAGTGATGTGTGTTGTCCCCCAGGATGCTACTGAAGCACGGTCCGTACGGAGACAGCGCCAGGTAAGCTGTTGGTTACTAGTGATGTGTGGTTGTCCTCCAGGATGCTACTGAAGCACGGTCCGTACGGAGACAGCGCCAGGTAAGCTGTTGGTTACTAGTGATGTGTGGTTGTCCCCCAGGATGCTACTGAAGCACGGTCCGTACGGAGACAGCGCCAGGTAAGCTGTTGGTTACTAGTGATGTGTGTTGTCCCCCAGGATGCTACTGAAGCACGGTCCGTACGGAGACAGCGCCAGGTAAGCTGTTGGTTACTAGTGATGTGTGGTTGTCCCCCAGGATGCTACTGAAGCACGGTCCGTACGGAGACAGCGCCAGGTAAGCTGTTGGTTACTAGTGATGTGTGGTTGTCCCCCAGGATGCTACTGAAGCACGGTCCGTACGGAGACAGCGCCAGGTAAGCTGTTGGTTACTAGTGATGTGTGGTTGTCCCCCAGGATGCTACTGAAGCACGGTCCGTACGGAGACAGCGCCAGGTAAGCTGTTGGTTACTAGTGATGTGTGTTGTCCCCCAGGATGCTACTGAAGCACGGTCCGTACGGAGACAGCGCCAGGTAAGCTGTTGGTTACTAGTGATGTGTGTTGTCCCCCAGGATGCTACTGAAGCACGGTCCGTACGGAGACAGCGCCAGGTAAGCTGTTGGTTACTAGTGATGTGTGGTTGTCCTCCAGGATGCTACTGAAGCACGGTCCGTACGGAGACAGCGCCAGGTAAGCTGTTGGTTACTAGTGATGTGTGGTTGTCCCCAGGATGCTACTGAAGCACGGTCCGTACGGAGACAGCGCCAGGTAAGCTGTTGGTTACTAGTGATGTGTGGTTGTCCCCCAGGATGCTACTGAAGCACGGTCCGTACGGAGACAGCGCCAGGTAAGCTGTTGGTTACTAGTGATGTGTGGTTGTCCCCAGGATGCTACTGAAGCACGGTCCGTACGGAGACAGCGCCAGGTAAGCTGTTGGTTACTAGTGATGTGTGGTTGTCCCCCAGGATGCTACTGAAGCACGGTCCGTACGGAGACAGCGCCAGGTAAGCTGTTGGTTACTAGTGATGTGTGGTTGTCCCCAGGATGCTACTGAAGCACGGTCCGTACGGAGACAGCGCCAGGTAAGCTGTTGGTTACTAGTGATGTGTGGTTGTCCCCAGGATGCTACTGAAGCACGGTCCGTACGGAGACAGCGCCAGGTAAGCTGTTGGTTACTAGTGATGTGTGGTTGTCCCCCAGGATGCTACTGAAGCACGGTCCGTACGGAGACAGCGCCAGGTAAGCTGTTGGTTACTAGTGATGTGTGTTGTCCCCCAGGATGCTACTGAAGCACGGTCCGTACGGAGACAGCGCCAGGTAAGCTGTTGGTTACTAGTGATGTGTGTTGTCCCCCAGGATGCTACTGAAGCACGGTCCGTACGGAGACAGCGCCAGGTAAGCTGTTGGTTACTAGTGATGTGTGGTTGTCCCCAGGATGCTACTGAAGCACGGTCCGTACGGAGACAGCGCCAGGTAAGCTGTTGGTTACTAGTGATGTGTGGTTGTCCCCAGGATGCTACTGAAGCACGGTCCGTACGGAGACAGCGCCAGGTAAGCTGTTGGTTACTAGTGATGTGTGGTTGTCCCCCAGGATGCTACTGAAGCACGGTCCGTACGGAGACAGCGCCAGGTAAGCTGTTGGTTACTAGTGATGTGTGTTGTCCCCCAGGATGCTACTGAAGCACGGTCCGTACGGAGACAGCGCCAGGTAAGCTGTTGGTTACTAGTGATGTGTGTTGTCCCCCAGGATGCTACTGAAGCACGGTCCGTACGGAGACAGCGCCAGGTAAGCTGTTGGTTACTAGTGATGTGTGTTGTCCCCCAGGATGCTACTGAAGCACGGTCCGTACGGAGACAGCGCCAGGTAAGCTGTTGGTTACTAGTGATGTGTGTTGTCCTCCAGGATGCTACTGAAGCACGGTCCGTACGGAGACAGCGCCAGGTAAGCTGTTGGTTACTAGTGATGTGTGGTTGTCCCCCAGGATGCTACTGAAGCACGGTCCGTACGGAGACAGCGCCAGGTAAGCTGTTGGTTACTAGTGATGTGTGGTTGTCCCCCAGGATGCTACTGAAGCACGGTCCGTACGGAGACAGCGCCAGGTAAGCTGTTGGTTACTAGTGATGTGTGTTGTCCTCCAGGATGCTACTGAAGCACGGTCCGTACGGAGACAGCGCCAGGTAAGCTGTTGGTTACTAGTGATGTGTGGTTGTCCTCCAGGATGCTACTGAAGCACGGTCCGTACGGAGACAGCGCCAGGTAAGCTGTTGGTTACTAGTGATGTGTGTTGTCCCCAGGATGCTACTGAAGCACGGTCCGTACGGAGACAGCGCCAGGTAAGCTGTTGGTTACTAGTGATGTGTGGTTGTCCCCCAGGATGCTACTGAAGCACGGTCCGTACGGAGACAGCGCCAGGTAAGCTGTTGGTTACTAGTGATGTGTGGTTGTCCCCAGGATGCTACTGAAGCACGGTCCGTACGGAGACAGCGCCAGGTAAGCTGTTGGTTACTAGTGATGTGTGTTGTCCTCCAGGATGCTACTGAAGCACGGTCCGTACGGAGACAGCGCCAGGTAAGCTGTTGGTTACTAGTGATGTGTGTTGTCCCCCAGGATGCTACTGAAGCACGGTCCGTACGGAGACAGCGCCAGGTAAGCTGTTGGTTACTAGTGATGTGTGGTTGTCCCCCAGGATGCTACTGAAGCACGGTCCGTACGGAGACAGCGCCAGGTAAGCTGTTGGTTACTAGTGATGTGTGGTTGTCCCCAGGATGCTACTGAAGCACGGTCCGTACGGAGACAGCGCCAGGTAAGCTGTTGGTTACTAGTGATGTGTGTTGTCCTCCAGGATGCTACTGAAGCACGGTCCGTACGGAGACAGCGCCAGGTAAGCTGTTGGTTACTAGTGATGTGTGTTGTCCCCCAGGATGCTACTGAAGCACGGTCCGTACGGAGACAGCGCCAGGTAAGCTGTTGGTTACTAGTGATGTGTGGTTGTCCCTCAGGATGCTACTGAAGCACGGTCCGTACGGAGACAGCGCCAGGTAAGCTGTTGGTTACTAGTGATGTGTGGTTGTCCCCCAGGATGCTACTGAAGCACGGTCCGTACGGAGACAGCCCCAGGTAAGCTGTTGGTTACTAGTGATGTGTGTTGTCCCCCAGGATGCTACTGAAGCACGGTCCGTACGGAGACAGCGCCAGGTAAGCTGTTGGTTACTAGTGATGTGTGTTGTCCCCCAGGATGCTACTGAAGCACGGTCCGTACGGAGACAGCGCCAGGTAAGCTGTTGGTTACTAGTGATGTGTGTTGTCCCCCAGGATGCTACTGAAGCACGGTCCGTACGGAGACAGCGCCAGGTAAGCTGTTGGTTACTAGTGATGTGTGGTTGTCCCCCAGGATGCTACTGAAGCACGGTCCGTACGGAGACAGCGCCAGGTAAGCTGTTGGTTACTAGTGATGTGTGTTGTCCCCCAGGATGCTACTGAAGCACGGTCCGTACGGAGACAGCGCCAGGTAAGCTGTTGGTTACTAGTGATGTGTGTTGTCCCCCAGGATGCTACTGAAGCACGGTCCGTACGGAGACAGCGCCAGGTAAGCTGTTGGTTACTAGTGATGTGTGGTTGTCCCCAGGATGCTACTGAAGCACGGTCCGTACGGAGACAGCGCCAGGTAAGCTGTTGGTTACTAGTGATGTGTGTTGTCCCCCAGGATGCTACTGAAGCACGGTCCGTACGGAGACAGCGCCAGGTAAGCTGTTGGTTACTAGTGATGTGTGTTGTCCTCCAGGATGCTACTGAAGCACGGTCCGTACGGAGACAGCGCCAGGTAAGCTGTTGGTTACTAGTGATGTGTGGTTGTCCCCCAGGATGCTACTGAAGCACGGTCCGTACGGAGACAGCGCCAGGTAAGCTGTTGGTTACTAGTGGTGTGTGGTTGTCCCCCAGGATGCTACTGAAGCACGGTCCGTACGGAGACAGCGCCAGGTAAGCTGTTGGTTACTAGTGATGTGTGTTGTCCTCCAGGATGCTACTGAAGCACGGTCCGTACGGAGACAGCGCCAGGTAAGCTGTTGGTTACTAGTGATGTGTGGTTGTCCCCCAGGATGCTACTGAAGCACGGTCCGTACGGAGACAGCGCCAGGTAAGCTGTTGGTTACTAGTGATGTGTGGTTGTCCCCAGGATGCTACTGAAGCACGGTCCGTACGGAGACAGCGCCAGGTAAGCTGTTGGTTACTAGTGATGTGTGTTGTCCTCCAGGATGCTACTGAAGCACGGTCCGTACGGAGACAGCGCCAGGTAAGCTGTTGGTTACTAGTGATGTGTGGTTGTCCCCCAGGATGCTACTGAAGCACGGTCCGTACGGAGACAGCGCCAGGTAAGCTGTTGGTTACTAGTGATGTGTGTTGTCCCCCAGGATGCTACTGAAGCACGGTCCGTACGGAGACAGCGCCAGGTAAGCTGTTGGTTACTAGTGATGTGTGGTTGTCCCCCAGGATGCTACTGAAGCACGGTCCGTACGGAGACAGCGCCAGGTAAGCTGTTGGTTACTAGTGATGTGTGGTTGTCCCCCAGGATGCTACTGAAGCACGGTCCGTACGGAGACAGCGCCAGGTAAGCTGTTGGTTACTAGTGATGTGTGGTTGTCCTCCAGGATGCTACTGAAGCACGGTCCGTACGGAGACAGCGCCAGGTAAGCTGTTGGTTACTAGTGATGTGTGGTTGTCCCCCAGGATGCTACTGAAGCACGGTCCGTACGGAGACAGCGCCAGGTAAGCTGTTGGTTACTAGTGATGTGTGGTTGTCCCCCAGGATGCTACTGAAGCACGGTCCGTACGGAGACAGCGCCAGGTAAGCTGTTGGTTACTAGTGATGTGTGGTTGTCCCCCAGGATGCTACTGAAGCACGGTCCGTACGGAGACAGCGCCAGGTAAGCTGTTGGTTACTAGTGATGTGTGGTTGTCCCCCAGGATGCTACTGAAGCACGGTCCGTACGGAGACAGCGCCAGGTAAGCTGTTGGTTACTAGTGATGTGTGTTGTCCTCCAGGATGCTACTGAAGCACGGTCCGTACGGAGACAGCGCCAGGTAAGCTGTTGGTTACTAGTGATGTGTGGTTGTCCCCCAGGATGCTACTGAAGCACGGTCCGTACGGAGACAGCGCCAGGTAAGCTGTTGGTTACTAGTGATGTGTGGTTGTCCCCCAGGATGCTACTGAAGCACGGTCCGTACGGAGACAGCGCCAGGTAAGCTGTTGGTTACTAGTGATGTGTGGTTGTCCCCCAGGATGCTACTGAAGCACGGTCCGTACGGAGACAGCGCCAGGTAAGCTGTTGGTTACTAGTGATGTGTGGTTGTCCCCCAGGATGCTACTGAAGCACGGTCCGTACGGAGACAGCGCCAGGTAAGCTGTTGGTTACTAGTGATGTGTGGTTGTCCCCCAGGATGCTACTGAAGCACGGTCCGTACGGAGACAGCGCCAGGTAAGCTGTTGGTTACTAGTGATGTGTGGTTGTCCCCAGGATGCTACTGAAGCACGGTCCGTACGGAGACAGCGCCAGGTAAGCTGTTGGTTACTAGTGATGTGTGGTTGTCCCCCAGGATGCTACTGAAGCACGGTCCGTACGGAGACAGCGCCAGGTAAGCTGTTGGTTACTAGTGATGTGTGGTTGTCCCCCAGGATGCTCTTGAAGCACGGTCCGTACGGAGACAGCGCCAGGTAAGCTGTTGGTTACTAGTGATGTGTGGGTGTCCCCAGGATGCTACTGAAGCACGGTCCGTACGGAGACAGCGCCAGGTAAGCTGTTGGTTACTAGTGATGTGTGTTGTCCCCCAGGATGCTACTGAAGCACGGTCCGTACGGAGACAGCGCCAGGTAAGCTGTTGGTTACTAGTGATGTGTGGTTGTCCCCAGGATGCTACTGAAGCACGGTCCGTACGGAGACAGCGCCAGGTAAGCTGTTGGTTACTAGTGATGTGTGGTTGTCCCCAGGATGCTACTGAAGCACGGTCCGTACGGAGACAGCGCCAGGTAAGCTGTTGGTTACTAGTGATGTGTGGTTGTCCCCCAGGATGCTACTGAAGCACGGTCCGTACAGAGACAGCGCCAGGTAAGCTGTTGGTTACTAGTGATGTGTGTTGTCCTCCAGGATGCTACTGAAGCACGGTCCGTACGGAGACAGCGCCAGGTAAGCTGTTGGTTACTAGTGATGTGTGTTGTCCCCCAGGATGCTACTGAAGCACGGTCCGTACGGAGACAGCGCCAGGTAAGCTGTTGGTTACTAGTGATGTGTGGTTGTCCCCCAGGATGCTACTGAAGCACGGTCCGTACGGAGACAGCGCCAGGTAAGCTGTTGGTTACTAGTGATGTGTGGTTGTCCCCCAGGATGCTACTGAAGCACGGTCCGTACGGAGACAGCGCCAGGTAAGCTGTTGGTTACTAGTGATGTGTGGTTGTCCCCCAGGATGCTACTGAAGCACGGTCCGTACGGAGACAGCGCCAGGTAAGCTGTTGGTTACTAGTGATGTGTGGTTGTCCCCCAGGATGCTACTGAAGCACGGTCCGTACGGAGACAGCGCCAGGTAAGCTGTTGGTTACTAGTGATGTGTGTTGTCCCCCAGGATGCTACTGAAGCACGGTCCGTACGGAGACAGCGCCAGGTAAGCTGTTGGTTACTAGTGATGTGTGTTGTCCCCCAGGATGCTACTGAAGCACGGTCCGTACGGAGACAGTGCCAGGTAAGCTGTTGGTTACTAGTTATGTGTGGTTGTCCCCAGGATGCTACTGAAGCACGGTCCGTACGGAGACAGCGCCAGGTAAGCTGTTGGTTACTAGTGATGTGTGGTTGTCCCCAGGATGCTACTGAAGCACGGTCCGTACGGAGACAGCGCCAGGTAAGCTGTTGGTTACTAGTTATGTGTGGTTGTCCCCAGGATGCTACTGAAGCACGGTCCGTACGGAGACAGCGCCAGGTAAGCTGTTGGTTACTAGTGATGTGTGGTTGTCCCCCAGGATGCTACTGAAGCACGGTCCGTACGGAGACAGCGCCAGGTAAGCTGTTGGTTACTAGTGATGTGTGGTTGTCCCCCAGGATGCTACTGAAGCACGGTCCGTACGGAGACAGCGCCAGGTAAGCTGTTGGTTACTAGTGATGTGTGTTGTCCCCCAGGATGCTACTGAAGCACGGTCCGTACGGAGACAGCGCCAGGTAAGCTGTTGGTTACTAGTGATGTGTGTTGTCCCCCAGGATGCTACTGAAGCACGGTCCGTACGGAGACAGTGCCAGGTAAGCTGTTGGTTACTAGTTATGTGTGGTTGTCCCCAGGATGCTACTGAAGCACGGTCCGTACGGAGACAGCGCCAGGTAAGCTGTTGGTTACTAGTGATGTGTGGTTGTCCCCAGGATGCTACTGAAGCACGGTCCGTACGGAGACAGCGCCAGGTAAGCTGTTGGTTACTAGTGATGTGTGGTTGTCCCCCAGGATGCTACTGAAGCACGGTCCGTACGGAGACAGCGCCAGGTAAGCTGTTGGTTACTAGTGATGTGTGGTTGTCCCCAGGATGCTACTGAAGCACGGTCCGTACGGAGACAGCGCCAGGTAAGCTGTTGGTTACTAGTGATGTGTGGTTGTCCCCAGGATGCTACTGAAGCACGGTCCGTACGGAGACAGCGCCAGGTAAGCTGTTGGTTACTAGTGATGTGTGGTTGTCCCCAGGATGCTACTGAAGCACGGTCCGTACGGAGACAGCGCCAGGTAAGCTGTTGGTTACTAGTGATGTGTGTTGTCCCCCAGGATGCTACTGAAGCACGGTCCGTACGGAGACAGCGCCAGGTAAGCTGTTGGTTACTAGTGATGTGTGGTTGTCCCCCAGGATGCTACTGAAGCACGGTCCGTACGGAGACAGCGCCAGGTAAGCTGTTGGTTACTAGTGATGTGTGGTTGTCCCCCAGGATGCTACTGAAGCACGGTCCGTACGGAGACAGCGCCAGGTAAGCTGTTGGTTACTAGTGATGTGTGTTGTCCCCCAGGATGCTACTGAAGCACGGTCCGTACGGAGACAGCGCCAGGTAAGCTGTTGGTTACTAGTGATGTGTGGTTGTCCCCCAGGATGCTACTGAAGCACGGTCCGTACGGAGACAGCGCCAGGTAAGCTGTTGGTTACTAGTGATGTGTGGTTGTCCTCCAGGATGCTACTGAAGCACGGTCCGTACAGCGCCAGGTAAGCTGTTGGTTACTAGTGATGTGTGGTTGTCCCCAGGATGCTACTGAAGCACGGTCCGTACGGAGACAGCGCCAGGTAAGCTGTTGGTTACTAGTGATGTGTGGTTGTCCCCCAGGATGCTACTGAAGCACGGTCCGTACGGAGACAGCGCCAGGTAAGCTGTTGGTTACTAGTGATGTGTGTTGTCCCCCAGGATGCTACTGAAGCACGGTCCGTACGGAGACAGCGCCAGGTAAGCTGTTGGTTACTAGTGATGTGTGGTTGTCCCCAGGATGCTACTGAAGCACGGTCCGTACGGAGACAGCACCAGGTAAGCTGTTGGTTACTAGTGATGTGTGGTTGTCCCCCAGGATGCTACTGAAGCACGGTCCGTACGGAGACAGCGCCAGGTAAGCTGTTGGTTACTAGTGATGTGTGGTTGTCCCCCAGGATGCTACTGAAGCACAGTCCGTACGGAGACAGCGCCAGGTAAGCTGTTGGTTACTAGTGATGTGTGTTGTCCCCCAGGATGCTACTGAAGCACGGTCCGTACGGAGACAGCGCCAGGTAAGCTGTTGGTTACTAGTGATGTGTGGTTGTCCCCCAGGATGCTACTGAAGCACGGTCCGTACGGAGACAGCGCCAGGTAAGCTGTTGGTTACTAGTGATGTGTGTTGTCCCCCAGGATGCTACTGAAGCACGGTCCGTACGGAGACAGCGCCAGGTAAGCTGTTGGTTACTAGTGATGTGTGGTTGTCCCCCAGGATGCTACTGAAGCACGGTCCGTACGGAGACAGCGCCAGGTAAGCTGTTGGTTACTAGTGATGTGTGTTGTCCCCCAGGATGCTACTGAAGCACGGTCCGTACGGAGACAGCGCCAGGTAAGCTGTTGGTTACTAGTGGTGTGTGTTGTCCCCCAGGATGCTACTGAAGCACGGTCCGTACGGAGACAGCGCCAGGTAAGCTGTTGGTTACTAGTGATGTGTGGTTGTCCCCCAGGATGCTACTGAAGCACGGTCCGTACGGAGACAGCGCCAGGTAAGCTGTTGGTTACTAGTGATGTGTGTTGTCCCCCAGGATGCTACTGAAGCACGGTCCGTACGGAGACAGCGCCAGGTAAGCTGTTGGTTACTAGTGATGTGTGGTTGTCCCCCAGGATGCTACTGAAGCACGGGATGCTACTGAAGCACGGTCCGTACGGAGACAGCGCCAGGTAAGCTGTTGGTTACTAGTGATGTGTGTTGTCCCCCAGGATGCTACTGAAGCACGGTCCGTACGGAGACAGCGCCAGGTAAGCTGTTGGTTACTAGTGATGTGTGTTGTCCCCCAGGATGCTACTGAAGCACGGTCCGTACGGAGACAGCGCCAGGTAAGCTGTTGGTTACTAGTGATGTGTGGTTGTCCCCCAGGATGCTACTGAAGCACGGTCCGTACCGAGACAGCGCCAGGTAAGCTGTTGGTTACTAGTGATGTGTGGTTGTCCCCAGGATGCTACTGAAGCACGGTCCGTACCGAGACAGCGCCAGGTAAGCTGTTGGTTACTAGTGATGTGTGTTGTCCCCCAGGATGCTACTGAAGCACGGTCCGTACGGAGACAGCGCCAGGTAAGCTGTTGGTTACTAGTGATGTGTGGTTGTCCC
The DNA here is from genome assembly GCA_945910005.1 of Isoperla grammatica. NCBI lineage: Eukaryota > Metazoa > Arthropoda > Insecta > Plecoptera > Perlodidae > Isoperla > Isoperla grammatica. Next base: position 3,894,085 of record OX246743.1, on the reverse strand, counting down.
CCAGGATGCTACTGAAGCACGGTCCGTACGGAGACAGCGCCAGGTAAGCTGTTGGTTACTAGTGATGTGTGGTTGTCCCCAGGATGCTACTGAAGCACGGTCCGTACGGAGACAGCGCCAGGTAAGCTGTTGGTTACTAGTGATGTGTGGTTGTCCCCCAGGATGCTACTGAAGCACGGTCCGTACGGAGACAGCGCCAGGTAAGCTGTTGGTTACTAGTGATGTGTGTTGTCCCCCAGGATGCTACTGAAGCACGGTCCGTACGGAGACAGGGCCAGGTAAGCTGTTGGTTACTAGTGATGTGTGGTTGTCCCCAGGATGCTACTGAAGCACGGTCCGTACGGAGACAGCGCCAGGTAAGCTGTTGGTTACTAGTGATGTGTGGTTGTCCTCCAGGATGCTACTGAAGCACGGTCCGTACGGAGACAGCGCCAGGTAAGCTGTTGGTTACTAGTGATGTGTGTTGTCCCCCAGGATGCTACTGAAGCACGGTCCGTACGGAGACAGCGCCAGGTAAGCTGTTGGTTACTAGTGATGTGTGTTGTCCCCCAGGATGCTACTGAAGCACGGTCCGTACGGAGACAGCGCCAGGTAAGCTGTTGGTTACTAGTGATGTGTGGTTGTCCCCCAGGATGCTACTGAAGCACGGTCCGTACCGAGACAGCGCCAGGTAAGCTGTTGGTTACTAGTGATGTGTGGTTGTCCCCAGGATGCTACTGAAGCACGGTCCGTACAGAGACAGGGCCAGGTAAGCTGTTGGTTACTAGTGATGTGTGTTGTCCCCCAGGATGCTACTGAAGCACGGTCCGTACGGAGACAGCGCCAGGTAAGCTGTTGGTTACTAGTGATGTGTGGTTGTCCCCCAGGATGCTACTGAAGCACGGTCCGTACGGAGACAGCGCCAGGTAAGCTGTTGGTTACTAGTGATGTGTGGTTGTCCCCCAGGATGCTACTGAAGCACGGTCCGTACGGAGACAGCGCCAGGTAAGCTGTTGGTTACTAGTGATGTGTGGTTGTCCCCCAGGATGCTACTGAAGCACGGTCCGTACGGAGACAGCGCCAGGTAAGCTGTTGGTTACTAGTGATGTGTGGTTGTCCCCCAGGATGCTACTGAAGCACGGTCCGTACGGAGACAGCGCCAGGTAAGCTGTTGGTTACTAGTGATGTGTGGTTGTCCCCAGGATGCTACTGAAGCACGGTCCGTACGGAGACAGCGCCAGGTAAGCTGTTGGTTACTAGTGATGTGTGTTGTCCTCCAGGATGCTACTGAAGCACGGTCCGTACGGAGACAGCGCCAGGTAAGCTGTTGGTTACTAGTGATGTGTGTTGTCCCCCAGGATGCTACTGAAGCACGGTCCGTACCGAGACAGCGCCAGGTAAGCTGTTGGTTACTAGTGATGTGTGTTGTCCCCCAGGATGCTACTGAAGCACGGTCCGTACGGAGACAGCGCCAGGTAAGCTGTTGGTTACTAGTGATGTGTGGTTGTCCCCCAGGATGCTACTGAAGCACGGTCCGTACGGAGACAGCGCCAGGTAAGCTGTTGGTTACTAGTGATGTGTGGTTGTCCCCCAGGATGCTACTGAAGCACGGTCCGTACGGAGACAGCGCCAGGTAAGCTGTTGGTTACTAGTGATGTGTGTTGTCCCCCAGGATGCTACTGAAGCACGGTCCGTACGGAGACAGCGCCAGGTAAGCTGTTGGTTACTAGTGATGTGTGGTTGTCCCCCAGGATGCTACTGAAGCACGGTCCGTACGGAGACAGCGCCAGGTAAGCTGTTGGTTACTAGTGATGTGTGTTGTCCCCCAGGATGCTACTGAAGCACGGTCCGTACGGAGACAGCGCCAGGTAAGCTGTTGGTTACTAGTGATGTGTGGTTGTCCCCCAGGATGCTACTGAAGCACGGTCCGTACGGAGACAGCGCCAGGTAAGCTGTTGGTTACTAGTGATGTGTGTTGTCCTCCAGGATGCTACTGAAGCACGGTCCGTACGGAGACAGCGCCAGGTAAGCTGTTGGTTACTAGTGATGTGTGGTTGTCCCCCAGGATGCTACTGAAGCACGGTCCGTACGGAGACAGCGCCAGGTAAGCTGTTGGTTACTAGTGATGTGTGTTGTCCCCCAGGATGCTACTGAAGCACGGTCCGTACGGAGACAGCGCCAGGTAAGCTGTTGGTTACTAGTGATGTGTGTTGTCCCCCAGGATGCTACTGAAGCACGGTCCGTACGGAGACAGCGCCAGGTAAGCTGTTGGTTACTAGTGATGTGTGTTGTCCCCCAGGATGCTACTGAAGCACGGTCCGTACGGAGACAGCGCCAGGTAAGCTGTTGGTTACTAGTGATGTGTGTTGTCCCCCAGGATGCTACTGAAGCACGGTCCGTACGGAGACAGCGCCAGGTAAGCTGTTGGTTACTAGTGATGTGTGTTGTCCTCCAGGATGCTACTGAAGCACGGTCCGTACGGAGACAGCGCCAGGTAAGCTGTTGGTTACTAGTGATGTGTGGTTGTCCCCCAGGATGCTACTGAAGCACGGTCCGTACGGAGACAGCGCCAGGTAAGCTGTTGGTTACTAGTGATGTGTGTTGTCCCCCAGGATGCTACTGAAGCACGGTCCGTACGGAGACAGCGCCAGGTAAGCTGTTGGTTACTAGTGATGTGTGTTGTCCTCCAGGATGCTACTGAAGCACGGTCCGTACGGAGACAGCGCCAGGTAAGCTGTTGGTTACTAGTGATGTGTGGTTGTCCTCCAGGATGCTACTGAAGCACGGTCCGTACGGAGACAGCGCCAGGTAAGCTGTTGGTTACTAGTGATGTGTGGTTGTCCCCAGGATGCTACTGAAGCACGGTCCGTACGGAGACAGCGCCAGGTAAGCTGTTGGTTACTAGTGATGTGTGGTTGTCCCCCAGGATGCTACTGAAGCACGGTCCGTACGGAGACAGCGCCAGGTAAGCTGTTGGTTACTAGTGATGTGTGGTTGTCCCCCAGGATGCTACTGAAGCACGGTCCGTACGGAGACAGGGCCAGGTAAGCTGTTGGTTACTAGTGATGTGTGGTTGTCCCCAGGATGCTACTGAAGCACGGTCCGTACGGAGACAGCGCCAGGTAAGCTGTTGGTTACTAGTGATGTGTGGTTGTCCCCCAGGATGCTACTGAAGCACGGTCCGTACGGAGACAGCGCCAGGTAAGCTGTTGGTTACTAGTGATGTGTGGTTGTCCTCCAGGATGCTACTGAAGCACGGTCCGTACGGAGACAGCGCCAGGTAAGCTGTTGGTTACTAGTGATGTGTGTTGTCCCCCAGGATGCTACTGAAGCACGGTCCGTACGGAGACAGCGCCAGGTAAGCTGTTGGTTACTAGTGATGTGTGGTTGTCCCCCAGGATGCTACTGAAGCACGGTCCGTACGGAGACAGCGCCAGGTAAGCTGTTGGTTACTAGTGATGTGTGTTGTCCCCCAGGATGCTACTGAAGCACGGTCCGTACGGAGACAGCGCCAGGTAAGCTGTTGGTTACTAGTGATGTGTGTTGTCCCCAGGATGCTACTGAAGCACGGTCCGTACGGAGACAGCGCCAGGTAAGCTGTTGGTTACTAGTGATGTGTGGTTGTCCCCCAGGATGCTACTGAAGCACGGTCCGTACGGAGACAGCGCCAGGTAAGCTGTTGGTTACTAGTGATGTGTGGTTGTCCCCCAGGATGCTACTGAAGCATGGTCCGTACGGAGACAGTGCCAGGTAAGCTGTTGGTTACTAGTGATGTGTGTTGTCCCCAGGATGCTACTGAAGCACGGTCCGTACGGAGACAGCGCCAGGTAAGCTGTTGGTTACTAGTGATGTGTGGTTGTCCCCCAGGATGCTACTGAAGCACGGTCCGTACGGAGACAGCGCCAGGTAAGCTGTTGGTTACTAGTGATGTGTGGTTGTCCCCCAGGATGCTACTGAAGCACGGTCCGTACGGAGACAGCGCCAGGTAAGCTGTTGGTTACTAGTGATGTGTGTTGTCCCCCAGGATGCTACTGAAGCACGGTCCGTACGGAGACAGCGCCAGGTAAGCTGTTGGTTACTAGTGATGTGTGGTTGTCCCCCAGGATGCTACTGAAGCACGGTCCGTACGGAGACAGCGCCAGGTAAGCTGTTGGTTACTAGTGATGTGTGGTTGTCCCCCAGGATGCTACTGAAGCATGGTCCGTACGGAGACAGCGCCAGGTAAGCTGTTGGTTACTAGTGATGTGTGTTGTCCCCAGGATGCTACTGAAGCACGGTCCGTACGGAGACAGCGCCAGGTAAGCTGTTGGTTACTAGTGATGTGTGGTTGTCCCCCAGGATGCTACTGAAGCACGGTCCGTACGGAGACAGCGCCAGGTAAGCTGTTGGTTACTAGTGATGTGTGTTGTCCCCCAGGATGCTACTGAAGCACGGTCCGTACGGAGACAGCGCCAGGTAAGCTGTTGGTTACTAGTGATGTGTGGTTGTCCCCAGGATGCTACTGAAGCACGGTCCGTACGGAGACAGCGCCAGGTAAGCTGTTGGTTACTAGTGATGTGTGGTTGTCCCCCAGGATGCTACTGAAGCACGGTCCGTACGGAGACAGCGCCAGGTAAGCTGTTGGTTACTAGTGATGTGTGGTTGTCCCCAGGATGCTACTGAAGCATGGTCCGTACGGAGACAGCGCCAGGTAAGCTGTTGGTTACTAGTGATGTGTGTTGTCCCCCAGGATGCTACTGAAGCACGGTCCGTACGGAGACAGCGCCAGGTAAGCTGTTGGTTACTAGTGATGTGTGGTTGTCCCCCAGGATGCTACTGAAGCACGGTCCGTACGGAGACAGCGCCAGGTAAGCTGTTGGTTACTAGTGATGTGTGGTTGTCCCCCAGGATGCTACTGAAGCACGGTCCGTACGGAGACAGCGCCAGGTAAGCTGTTGGTTACTAGTGATGTGTGTTGTCCCCAGGATGCTACTGAAGCACGGTCCGTACGGAGACAGCGCCAGGTAAGCTGTTGGTTACTAGTGATGTGTGGTTGTCCCCAGGATGCTACTGAAGCACGGTCCGTACGGAGACAGCGCCAGGTAAGCTGTTGGTTACTAGTGATGTGTGGTTGTCCCCAGGATGCTACTGAAGCACGGTCCGTACGGAGACAGCGCCAGGTTAGCTGTTGGTTACTAGTGATGTGTGGTTGTCCCCCAGGATGCTACTGAAGCACGGTCCGTACGGAGACAGCGCCAGGTAAGCTGTTGGTTACTAGTGATGTGTGGTTGTCCCCCAGGATGCTACTGAAGCACGGTCCGTACGGAGACAGCGCCAGGTAAGCTGTTGGTTACTAGTGATGTGTGGTTGTCCCCAGGATGCTACTGAAGCACGGTCCGTACGGAGACAGCGCCAGGTAAGCTGTTGGTTACTAGTGATGTGTGGTTGTCCTCCAGGATGCTACTGAAGCACGGTCCGTACGGAGACAGCGCCAGGTAAGCTGTTGGTTACTAGTGATGTGTGGTTGTCCCCCAGGATGCTACTGAAGCACGGTCCGTACGGAGACAGCGCCAGGTAAGCTGTTGGTTACTAGTGATGTGTGTTGTCCCCCAGGATGCTACTGAAGCACGGTCCGTACGGAGACAGCGCCAGGTAAGCTGTTGGTTACTAGTGATGTGTGGTTGTCCCCCAGGATGCTACTGAAGCACGGTCCGTACGGAGACAGCGCCAGGTAAGCTGTTGGTTACTAGTGATGTGTGTTTGTCCCCCAGGATGCTACTGAAGCACGGTCCGTACAGAGACAGCGCCAGGTAAGCTGTTGGTTACTAGTGATGTGTGTTGTCCTCCAGGATGCTACTGAAGCACGGTCCGTACGGAGACAGCGCCAGGTAAGCTGTTGGTTACTAGTGATGTGTGGTTGTCCCCCAGGATGCTACTGAAGCACGGTCCGTACGGAGACAGCGCCAGGTAAGCTGTTGGTTACTAGTGATGTGTGTTGTCCCCCAGGATGCTACTGAAGCACGGTCCGTACGGAGACAGCGCCAGGTAAGCTGTTGGTTACTAGTGATGTGTGGTTGTCCTCCAGGATGCTACTGAAGCACAGTCCGTACGGAGACAGCGCCAGGTAAGCTGTTGGTTACTAGTGATGTGTGTTGTCCCCCAGGATGCTACTGAAGCACGGTCCGTACGGAGACAGCGCCAGGTAAGCTGTTGGTTACTAGTGATGTGTGTTGTCCCCCAGGATGCTACTGAAGCACGGTCCGTACGGAGACAGCGCCAGGTAAGCTGTTGGTTACTAGTGATGTGTGGTTGTCCTCCAGGATGCTACTGAAGCACGGTCCGTACGGAGACAGCGCCAGGTAAGCTGTTGGTTACTAGTGATGTGTGGTTGTCCCCCAGGATGCTACTGAAGCACGGTCCGTACGGAGACAGCGCCAGGTAAGCTGTTGGTTACTAGTGATGTGTGGTTGTCCCCCAGGATGCTACTGAAGCACGGTCCGTACGGAGACAGCGCCAGGTAAGCTGTTGGTTACTAGTGATGTGTGGTTGTCCCCAGGATGCTACTGAAGCACGGTCCGTACGGAGACAGCGCCAGGTAAGCTGTTGGTTACTAGTGATGTGTGGTTGTCCCCCAGGATGCTACTGAAGCACGGTCCGTACGGAGACAGCGCCAGGTAAGCTGTTGGTTACTAGTGATGTGTGGTTGTCCCCCAGGATGCTACTGAAGCACGGTCCGTACGGAGACAGCGCCAGGTAAGCTGTTGGTTACTAGTGATGTGTGGTTGTCCCCCAGGATGCTACTGAAGCACGGTCCGTACGGAGACAGCGCCAGGTAAGCTGTTGGTTACTAGTGATGTGTGGTTGTCCCCCAGGATGCTACTGAAGCACGGTCCGTACGGAGACAGCGCCAGGTAAGCTGTTGGTTACTAGTGATGTGTGGTTGTCCTCCAGGATGCTACTGAAGCACGGTCCGTACGGAGACAGCGCCAGGTAAGCTGTTGGTTACTAGTGATGTGTGGTTGTCCTCCAGGATGCTACTGAAGCACGGTCCGTACGGAGACAGCGCCAGGTAAGCTGTTGGTTACTAGTGATGTGTGGTTGTCCTCCAGGATGCTACTGAAGCACGGTCCGTACGGAGACAGCGCCAGGTAAGCTGTTGGTTACTAGTGATGTGTGGTTGTCCTCCAGGATGCTACTGTAGCACGGTCCGTACGGAGACAGCGCCAGGTAAGCTGTTGGTTACTAGTGATGTGTGGTTGTCCCCCAGGATGCTACTGAAGCACGGTCCGTACGGAGACAGCGCCAGGTAAGCTGTTGGTTACTAGTGATGTGTGTTGTCCCCCAGGATGCTACTGAAGCACGGTCCGTACGGAGACAGCGCCAGGTAAGCTGTTGGTTACTAGTGATGTGTGGTTGTCCCCCAGGATGCTACTGAAGCACGGTCCGTACGGAGACAGCGCCAGGTAAGCTGTTGGTTACTAGTGATGTGTGTTGTCCCCAGGATGCTACTGAAGCACGGTCCGTACGGAGACAGCGCCAGGTAAGCTGTTGGTTACTAGTGATGTGTGTTGTCCCCCAGGATGCTACTGAAGCACGGTCCGTACGGAGACAGCGCCAGGTAAGCTGTTGGTTACTAGTGATGTGTGTTGTCCCCCAGGATGCTACTGAAGCACGGTCCGTACGGAGACAGCGCCAGGTAAGCTGTTGGTTACTAGTGATGTGTGTTGTCCCCCAGGATGCTACTGAAGCACGGTCCGTACGGAGACAGCGCCAGGTAAGCTGTTGGTTACTAGTGATGTGTGTTGTCCCCCAGGATGCTACTGAAGCACGGTCCGTACGGAGACAGCGCCAGGTAAGCTGTTGGTTACTAGTGATGTGTGTTGTCCCCCAGGATGCTACTGAAGCACGGTCCGTACGGAGACAGTGCCAGGTAAGCTGTTGGTTACTAGTGATGTGTGGTTGTCCCCCAGGATGCTACTGAAGCACGGTCCGTACGGAGACAGCGCCAGGTAAGCTGTTGGTTACTAGTGATGTGTGGTTGTCCTCCAGGATGCTACTGAAGCACGGTCCGTACGGAGACAGCGCCAGGTAAGCTGTTGGTTACTAGTGATGTGTGGTTGTCCCCAGGATGCTACTGAAGCACGGTCCGTACGGAGACAGCGCCAGGTAAGCTGTTGGTTACTAGTGATGTGTGTTGTCCCCCAGGATGCTACTGAAGCACGGTCCGTACGGAGACAGCGCCAGGTAAGCTGTTGGTTACTAGTGATGTGTGTTGTCCCCCAGGATGCTACTGAAGCACGGTCCGTACGGAGACAGCGCCAGGTAAGCTGTTGGTTACTAGTGATGTGTGGTTGTCCTCCAGGATGCTACTGAAGCACGGTCCGTACGGAGACAGCGCCAGGTAAGCTGTTGGTTACTAGTGATGTGTGGTTGTCCCCCAGGATGCTACTGAAGCACGGTCCGTACGGAGACAGCGCCAGGTAAGCTGTTGGTTACTAGTGATGTGTGGTTGTCCCCAGGATGCTACTGAAGCACGGTCCGTACGGAGACAGCGCCAGGTAAGCTGTTGGTTACTAGTGATGTGTGGTTGTCCCCAGGATGCTACTGAAGCATGGTCCGTACGGAGACAGCGCCAGGTAAGCTGTTGGTTACTAGTGATGTGTGGTTGTCCCCCAGGATGCTACTGAAGCATGGTCCGTACGGAGACAGCGCCAGGTAAGCTGTTGGTTACTAGTGATGTGTGGTTGTCCCCCAGGATGCTACTGAAGCACGGTCCGTACGGAGACAGCGCCAGGTAAGCTGTTGGTTACTAGTGATGTGTGGTTGTCCCCCAGGATGCTACTGAAGCACGGTCCGTACGGAGACAGCGCCAGGTAAGCTGTTGGTTACTAGTGATGTGTGGTTGTCCCCCAGGATGCTACTGAAGCACGGTCCGTACGGAGACAGCGCCAGGTAAGCTGTTGGTTACTAGTGATGTGTGGTTGTCCCCCAGGATGCTACTGAAGCACGGTCCGTACGGAGACAGCGCCAGGTAAGCTGTTGGTTACTAGTGATGTGTGGTTGTCCTCCAGGATGCTACTGAAGCACGGTCCGTACGGAGACAGCGCCAGGTAAGCTGTTGGTTACTAGTGATGTGTGGTTGTCCCCCAGGATGCTACTGAAGCATGGTCCGTACGGAGACAGTGCCAGGTAAGCTGTTGGTTACTAGTGATGTGTGGTTGTCCCCAGGATGCTACTGAAGCATGGTCCGTACGGAGACAGCGCCAGGTAAGCTGTTGGTTACTAGTGATGTGTGGTTGTCCCCCAGGATGCTACTGAAGCACGGTCCGTACGGAGACAGCGCCAGGTAAGCTGTTGGTTACTAGTGATGTGTGTTGTCCCCCAGGATGCTACTGAAGCACGGTCCGTACGGAGACAGCGCCAGGTAAGCTGTTGGTTACTAGTGATGTGTGGTTGTCCCCCAGGATGCTACTGAAGCACGGTCCGTACGGAGACAGTGCCAGGTAAGCTGTTGGTTACTATTGATGTGTGGTTGTCCCCAGGATGCTACTGAAGCACGGTCCGTACGGAGACAGCGCCAGGTAAGCTGTTGGTTACTAGTGATGTGTGTTGTCCTCCAGGATGCTACTGAAGCACGGTCCGTACGGAGACAGCGCCAGGTAAGCTGTTGGTTACTAGTGATGTGTGGTTGTCCCCCAGGATGCTACTGAAGCACGGTCCGTACGGAGACAGCGCCAGGTAAGCTGTTGGTTACTAGTGATGTGTGGTTGTCCCCAGGATGCTACTGAAGCACGGTCCGTACGGAGACAGCGCCAGGTAAGCTGTTGGTTACTAGTGATGTGTGGTTGTCCCCCAGGATGCTACTGAAGCACGGTCCGTACGGAGACAGCGCCAGGTAAGCTGTTGGTTACTATTGATGTGTGGTTGTCCCCAGGATGCTACTGAAGCACGGTCCGTACGGAGACAGCGCCAGGTAAGCTGTTGGTTACTAGTGATGTGTGTTGTCCTCCAGGATGCTACTGAAGCACGGTCCGTACGGAGACAGCGCCAGGTAAGCTGTTGGTTACTAGTGATGTGTGTTGTCCTCCAGGATGCTACTGAAGCACGGTCCGTACGGAGACAGCGCCAGGTAAGCTGTTGGTTACTAGTGATGTGTGTTGTCCCCCAGGATGCTACTGAAGCACGGTCCGTACGGAGACAGCGCCAGGTAAGCTGTTGGTTACTAGTGATGTGTGGTTGTCCCCCAGGATGCTACTGTAGCACGGTCCGTACGGAGACAGCGCCAGGTAAGCTGTTGGTTACTAGTGATGTGTGTTGTCCCCCAGGATGCTACTGAAGCACGGTCCGTACGGAGACAGCGCCAGGTAAGCTGTTGGTTACTAGTGATGTGTGGTTGTCCCCAGGATGCTACTGAAGCACGGTCCGTACGGAGACAGCGCCAGGTAAGCTGTTGGTTACTAGTGATGTGTGGTTGTCCCCAGGATGCTACTGAAGCACGGTCCGTACGGAGACAGCGCCAGGTAAGCTGTTGGTTACTAGTGATGTGTGTTGTCCCCCAGGATGCTACTGAAGCACGGTCCGTACGGAGACAGCGCCAGGTAAGCTGTTGGTTACTAGTGATGTGTGGTTGTCCCCCAGGATGCTACTGTAGCACGGTCCGTACGGAGACAGCGCCAGGTAAGCTGTTGGTTACTAGTGATGTGTGTTGTCCCCCAGGATGCTACTGAAGCACGGTCCGTACGGAGACAGCGCCAGGTAAGCTGTTGGTTACTAGTGATGTGTGGTTGTCCCCAGGATGCTACTGAAGCACGGTCCGTACGGAGACAGCGCCAGGTAAGCTGTTGGTTACTAGTGATGTGTGGTTGTCCCCCAGGATGCTACTGAAGCACGGTCCGTACGGAGACAGCGCCAGGTAAGCTGTTGGTTACTAGTGATGTGTGTTGTCCTCCAGGATGCTACTGAAGCACGGTCCGTACGGAGACAGCGCCAGGTAAGCTGTTGGTTACTAGTGATGTGTGTTGTCCCCCAGGATGCTACTGAAGCACGGTCCGTACGGAGACAGCGCCAGGTAAGCTGTTGGTTACTAGTGATGTGTGGTTGTCCCCCAGGATGCTACTGAAGCACGGTCCGTACGGAGACAGCGCCAGGTAAGCTGTTGGTTACTAGTGATGTGTGGTTGTCCCCCAGGATGCTACTGAAGCACGGTCCGTACGGAGACAGCGCCAGGTAAGCTGTTGGTTACTAGTGATGTGTGTTGTCCCCCAGGATGCTACTGAAGCACGGTCCGTACGGAGACAGCGCCAGGTAAGCTGTTGGTTACTAGTGATGTGTGGTTGTCCCCCAGGATGCTACTGAAGCACGGTCCGTACGGAGACAGCGCCAGGTAAGCTGTTGGTTACTAGTGATGTGTGGTTGTCCCCCAGGATGCTACTGAAGCACGGTCCGTACGGAGACAGCGCCAGGTAAGCTGTTGGTTACTAGTGATGTGTGGTTGTCCCCCAGGATGCTACTGAAGCACGGTCCGTACGGAGACAGCGCCAGGTAAGCTGTTGGTTACTAGTGATGTGTGGTTGTCCCCCAGGATGCTACTGAAGCACGGTCCGTACGGAGACAGCGCCAGGTAAGCTGTTGGTTACTAGTGATGTGTGTTGTCCCCCAGGATGCTACTGAAGCACGGTCCGTACGGAGACAGCGCCAGGTAAGCTGTTGGTTACTAGTGATGTGTGGTTGTCCCCCAGGATGCTACTGAAGCACGGTCCGTACGGAGACAGCGCCAGGTAAGCTGTTGGTTACTAGTGATGTGTGTTGTCCCCCAGGATGCTACTGAAGCACGGTCCGTACGGAGACAGCGCCAGGTAAGCTGTTGGTTACTAGTGATGTGTGGTTGTCCCCAGGATGCTACTGAAGCACGGTCCGTACGGAGACAGCGCCAGGTAAGCTGTTGGTTACTAGTGATGTGTGGTTGTCCTCCATGATGCTACTGAAGCACGGTCCGTACGGAGACAGCGCCAGGTAAGCTGTTGGTTACTAGTGATGTGTGGTTGTCCTCCAGGATGCTACTGAAGCACGGTCCGTACGGAGACAGCGCCAGGTAAGCTGTTGGTTACTAGTGATGTGTGTTGTCCCCCAGGATGCTACTGAAGCACGGTCCGTACGGAGACAGCGCCAGGTAAGCTGTTGGTTACTAGTGATGTGTGGTTGTCCTCCAGGATGCTACTGAAGCACGGTCCGTACGGAGACAGCGCCAGGTAAGCTGTTGGTTACTAGTGATGTGTGGTTGTCCCCCAGGATGCTACTGAAGCACGGTCCGTACGGAGACAGCGCCAGGTAAGCTGTTGGTTACTAGTGATGTGTGGTTGTCCCCCAGGATGCTACTGAAGCACGGTCCGTACGGAGACAGCGCCAGGTAAGCTGTTGGTTACTAGTGATGTGTGTTGTCCCCCAGGATGCTACTGAAGCACGGTCCGTACGGAGACAGCGCCAGGTAAGCTGTTGGTTACTAGTGATGTGTGGTTGTCCCCCAGGATGCTACTGAAGCACGGTCCGTACGGAGACAGCGCCAGGTAAGCTGTTGGTTGCTAGTGATGTGTGGTTGTCCCCCAGGATGCTACTGAAGCACGGTCCGTACGGAGACAGCGCCAGGTAAGCTGTTGGTTACTAGTGATGTGTGGTTGTCCCCAGGATGCTACTGAAGCACGGTCCGTACGGAGACAGCGCCAGGTAAGCTGTTGGTTACTAGTGATGTGTGTTGTCCCCCAGGATGCTACTGAAGCACGGTCCGTACGGAGACAGCGCCAGGTAAGCTGTTGGTTACTAGTGATGTGTGTTGTCCCCCAGGATGCTACTGAAGCACGGTCCGTACGGAGACAGCGCCAGGTAAGCTGTTGGTTACTAGTGATGTGTGTTGTCCCCCAGGATGCTACTGAAGCACGGTCCGTACGGAGACAGCGCCAGGTAAGCTGTTGGTTACTAGTGATGTGTGTTGTCCCCCAGGATGCTACTGAAGCACGGTCCGTACGGAGACAGCGCCAGGTAAGCTGTTGGTTACTAGTGATGTGTGTTGTCCCCCAGGATGCTACTGAAGCAGGGTCCGTACGGAGACAGCGCCAGGTAAGCTGTTGGTTACTAGTGATGTGTGTTGTCCCCCAGGATGCTACTGAAGCACGGTCCGTACGGAGACAGCGCCAGGTAAGCTGTTGGTTACTAGTGATGTGTGTTGTCCCCCAGGATGCTACTGAAGCACGGTCCGTACGGAGACAGCGCCAGGTAAGCTGTTGGTTACTAGTGATGTGTGGTTGTCCCCCAGGATGCTACTGAAGCACGGTCCGTACGGAGACAGCGCCAGGTAAGCTGTTGGTTACTAGTGATGTGTGTTGTCCCCCAGGATGCTACTGAAGCACGGTCCGTACGGAGACAGCGCCAGGTAAGCTGTTGGTTACTAGTGATGTGTGTTGTCCCCCAGGATGCTACTGAAGCACGGTCCGTACGGAGACAGCGCCAGGTAAGCTGTTGGTTACTAGTGATGTGTGGTTGTCCCCCAGGATGCTACTGAAGCACGGTCCGTACGGAGACAGCGCCAGGTAAGCTGTTGGTTACTAGTGATGTGTGTTGTCCCCCAGGATGCTACTGAAGCACGGTCCGTACGGAGACAGCGCCAGGTAAGCTGTTGGTTACTAGTGATGTGTGTTGTCCCCCAGGATGCTACTGAAGCACGGTCCGTACGGAGACAGCGCCAGGTAAGCTGTTGGTTACTAGTGATGTGTGGTTGTCCTCCAGGATGCTACTGAAGCACGGTCCGTACGGAGACAGCGCCAGGTAAGCTGTTGGTTACTAGTGATGTGTGGTTGTCCCCCAGGATGCTACTGAAGCACGGTCCGTACGGAGACAGCGCCAGGTAAGCTGTTGGTTACTAGTGATGTGTGGTTGTCCCCCAGGATGCTACTGAAGCACGGTCCGTACGGAGACAGCGCCAGGTAAGCTGTTGGTTACTAGTGATGTGTGTTGTCCCCCAGGATGCTACTGAAGCACGGTCCGTACGGAGACAGCGCCAGGTAAGCTGTTGGTTACTAGTGATGTGTGGTTGTCCCCCAGGATGCTACTGAAGCACGGTCCGTACGGAGACAGCGCCAGGTAAGCTGTTGGTTACTAGTGATGTGTGGTTGTCCCCCAGGATGCTACTGAAGCACGGTCCGTACGGAGACAGCGCCAGGTAAGCTGTTGGTTACTAGTGATGTGTGGTTGTCCCCCAGGATGCTACTGAAGCACGGTCCGTACGGAGACAGCGCCAGGTAAGCTGTTGGTTACTAGTGATGTGTGGTTGTCCCCCAGGATGCTACTGAAGCACGGTCCGTACGGAGACAGCGCCAGGTAAGCTGTTGGTTACTAGTGATGTGTGGTTGTCCCCCAGGATGCTACTGAAGCACGGTCCGTACGGAGACAGCGCCAGGTAAGCTGTTGGTTACTAGTGATGTGTGGTTGTCCCCCAGGATGCTACTGAAGCACGGTCCGTACGGAGACAGCGCCAGGTAAGCTGTTGGTTACTAGTGATGTGTGTTGTCCCCCAGGATGCTACTGAAGCACGGTCCGTACGGAGACAGCGCCAGGTAAGCTGTTGGTTACTAGTGATGTGTGTTGTCCCCAGGATGCTACTGAAGCACGGTCCGTATGGAGACAGCGCCAGGTAAGCTGTTGGTTACTAGTGATGTGTGGTTGTCCCCAGGATGCTACTGAAGCACGGTCCGTACGGAGACAGCCCCAGGTAAGCTGTTGGTTACTAGTGATGTGTGGTTGTCCCCAGGATGCTACTGAAGCACGGTCCGTATGGAGACAGCGCCAGGTAAGCTGTTGGTTACTAGTGATGTGTGGTTGTCCCCAGGATGCTACTGAAGCACGGTCCGTACGGAGACAGCGCCAGGTAAGCTGTTGGTTACTAGTGATGTGTGGTTGTCCCCAGGATGCTACTGAAGCACGGTCCGTATGGAGACAGCGCCAGGTAAGCTGTTGGTTACTAGTGATGTGTGGTTGTCCCCCAGGATGCTACTGAAGCACGGTCCGTATGGAGACAGCGCCAGGTAAGCTGTTGGTTACTAGTGATGTGTGGTTGTCCCCAGGATGCTACTGAAGCACGGTCCGTACGGAGACAGCCCCAGGTAAGCTGTTGGTTACTAGTGATGTGTGTTGTCCCCCATGATGCTACTGAAGCAGGGTCCGTACGGAGACAGCGCCAGGTAAGCTGTTGGTTACTAGTGATGTGTGGTTGTCCCCCA
This sequence comes from Isoperla grammatica, assembly GCA_945910005.1. NCBI lineage: Eukaryota > Metazoa > Arthropoda > Insecta > Plecoptera > Perlodidae > Isoperla > Isoperla grammatica. The sequence continues at coordinate 3,878,861 of OX246743.1, read as the reverse complement.
GGATGCTACTGAAGCACGGTCCGTACGGAGACAGCCCCAGGTAAGCTGTTGGTTACTAGTGGTGTGTGGTTGTCCCCCAGGATGCTACTGAAGCACGGTCCGTACGGAGACAGCGCCAGGTAAGCTGTTGGTTACTAGTGATGTGTGGTTGTCCCCCAGGATGCTACTGAAGCACGGTCCGTACGGAGACAGCGCCAGGTAAGCTGTTGGTTACTAGTGATGTGTGGTTGTCCCCAGGATGCTACTGAAGCACGGTCCGTACGGAGACAGCGCCAGGTAAGCTGTTGGTTACTAGTGATGTGTGGTTGTCCCCCAGGATGCTACTGAAGCACGGTCCGTACGGAGACAGCGCCAGGTAAGCTGTTGGTTACTAGTGATGTGTGGTTGTCCCCCAGGATGCTACTGAAGCACGGTCCGTACGGAGACAGCGCCAGGTAAGCTGTTGGTTACTAGTGATGTGTGGTTGTCCCCCAGGATGCTACTGAAGCACGGTCCGTACGGAGACAGCGCCAGGTAAGCTGTTGGTTACTAGTGATGTGTGTTGTCCCCCAGGATGCTACTGAAGCACGGTCCGTACGGAGACAGCGCTAGGTAAGCTGTTGGTTACTAGTGATGTGTGGTTGTCCCCCAGGATGCTACTGAAGCACGGTCCGTACGGAGACAGCGCCAGGTAAGCTGTTGGTTACTAGTGATGTGTGGTTGTCCCCAGGATGCTACTGAAGCACGGTCCGTACGGAGACAGCGCCAGGTAAGCTGTTGGTTACTAGTGATGTGTGTTGTCCCCCAGGATGCTACTGAAGCACGGTCCGTACGGAGACAGCGCCAGGTAAGCTGTTGGTTACTAGTGATGTGTGTTGTCCTCCAGGATGCTACTGAAGCACGGTCCGTACGGAGACAGCGCCAGGTAAGCTGTTGGTTACTAGTGATGTGTGTTGTCCCCCAGGATGCTACTGAAGCACGGTCCGTACGGAGACAGCGCCAGGTAAGCTGTTGGTTACTAGTGATGTGTGTTGTCCCCCAGGATGCTACTGAAGCACGGTCCGTACGGAGACAGCGCCAGGTAAGCTGTTGGTTACTAGTGATGTGTGGTTGTCCCCAGGATGCTACTGAAGCACGGTCCGTACGGAGACAGCGCCAGGTAAGCTGTTGGTTACTAGTGATGTGTGGTTGTCCCCCAGGATGCTACTGAAGCACGGTCCGTACGGAGACAGCGCCAGGTAAGCTGTTGGTTACTAGTGATGTGTGTTGTCCCCCAGGATGCTACTGAAGCACGGTCCGTACGGAGACAGCGCCAGGTAAGCTGTTGGTTACTAGTGATGTGTGGTTGTCCCCCAGGATGCTACTGAAGCACGGTCCGTACGGAGACAGCGCCAGGTAAGCTGTTGGTTACTAGTGATGTGTGGTTGTCCCCCAGGATGCTACTGAAGCACGGTCCGTACGGAGACAGCGCCAGGTAAGCTGTTGGTTACTAGTGATGTGTGGTTGTCCCCCAGGATGCTACTGAAGCACGGTCCGTACGGAGACAGCGCCAGGTAAGCTGTTGGTTACTAGTGATGTGTGGTTGTCCTCCAGGATGCTACTGAAGCACGGTCCGTACGGAGACAGCGCCAGGTAAGCTGTTGGTTACTAGTGATGTGTGGTTGTCCCCCAGGATGCTACTGAAGCACGGTCCGTACGGAGACAGCGCCAGGTAAGCTGTTGGTTACTAGTGATGTGTGGTTGTCCCCCAGGATGCTACTGAAGCACGGTCCGTACGGAGACAGCGCCAGGTAAGCTGTTGGTTACTAGTGATGTGTGGTTGTCCCCCAGGATGCTACTGAAGCATGGTCCGTACGGAGACAGCGCCAGGTAAGCTGTTGGTTACTAGTGATGTGTGGTTGTCCTCCAGGATGCTACTGAAGCACGGTCCGTACGGAGACAGCGCCAGGTAAGCTGTTGGTTACTAGTGATGTGTGGTTGTCCCCCAGGATGCTACTGAAGCACGGTCCGTACGGAGACAGCGCCAGGTAAGCTGTTGGTTACTAGTGATGTGTGGTTGTCCCCCAGGATGCTACTGAAGCACGGTCCGTACGGAGACAGCGCCAGGTAAGCTGTTGGTTACTAGTGATGTGTGGTTGTCCCCCAGGATGCTACTGAAGCACGGTCCGTACGGAGACAGCGCCAGGTAAGCTGTTGGTTACTAGTGATGTGTGGTTGTCCCCCAGGATGCTACTGAAGCATGGTCCGTACGGAGACAGCGCCAGGTAAGCTGTTGGTTACTAGTGATGTGTGGTTGTCCTCCAGGATGCTACTGAAGCACGGTCCGTACGGAGACAGCGCCAGGTAAGCTGTTGGTTACTAGTGATGTGTGTTGTCCCCAGGATGCTACTGAAGCACGGTCCGTACGGAGACAGCGCCAGGTAAGCTGTTGGTTACTAGTGATGTGTGTTGTCCTCCAGGATGCTACTGAAGCACGGTCCGTACAGCGCCAGGTAAGCTGTTGGTTACTAGTGATGTGTGCTTGTCCCCCAGGATGCTACTGAAGCACGGTCCGTACGGAGACAGCGCCAGGTAAGCTGTTGGTTACTAGTGATGTGTGGTTGTCCCCCAGGATGCTACTGAAGCACGGTCCGTACGGAGACAGCGCCAGGTAAGCTGTTGGTTACTAGTGATGTGTGGTTGTCCTCCAGGATGCTACTGAAGCACGGTCCGTAGGGAGACAGCGCCAGGTAAGCTGTTGGTTACTAGTGATGTGTGTTGTCCCCCAGGATGCTACTGAAGCACGGTCCGTACGGAGACAGCGCCAGGTAAGCTGTTGGTTACTAGTGATGTGTGTTGTCCCCCAGGATGCTACTGAAGCACGGTCCGTACGGAGACAGCGCCAGGTAAGCTGTTGGTTACTAGTGATGTGTGTTGTCCCCCAGGATGCTACTGAAGCACGGTCCGTACGGAGACAGCGCCAGGTAAGCTGTTGGTTACTAGTGATGTGTGTTGTCCCCCAGGATGCTACTGAAGCACGGTCCGTACGGAGACAGCGCCAGGTAAGCTGTTGGTTACTAGTGATGTGTGTTGTCCTCCAGGATGCTACTGAAGCACGGTCCGTACGGAGACAGCGCCAGGTAAGCTGTTGGTTACTAGTGATGTGTGTTGTCCTCCAGGATGCTACTGAAGCACGGTCCGTACGGAGACAGCGCCAGGTAAGCTGTTGGTTACTAGTGATGTGTGGTTGTCCCCCAGGATGCTACTGAAGCACGGTCCGTACGGAGACAGCGCCAGGTAAGCTGTTGGTTACTAGTGATGTGTGGTTGTCCCCCAGGATGCTACTGAAGCACGGTCCGTACGGAGACAGTGCCAGGTAAGCTGTTGGTTACTAGTGATGTGTGGTTGTCCCCCAGGATGCTACTGAAGCACGGTCCGTACGGAGACAGCGCCAGGTAAGCTGTTGGTTACTAGTGATGTGTGGTTGTCCCCCAGGATGCTACTGAAGCACGGTCCGTACGGAGACAGCGCCAGGTAAGCTGTTGGTTACTAGTGATGTGTGGTTGTCCCCCAGGATGCTACTGAAGCACGGTCCGTACGGAGACAGCGCCAGGTAAGCTGTTGGTTACTAGTGATGTGTGGTTGTCCCCCAGGATGCTACTGAAGCACGGTCCGTACGGAGACAGCGCCAGGTAAGCTGTTGGTTACTAGTGATGTGTGTTGTCCCCCAGGATGCTACTGAAGCACGGTCCGTACGGAGACAGCGCCAGGTAAGCTGTTGGTTACTAGTGATGTGTGGTTGTCCCCCAGGATGCTACTGAAGCACGGTCCGTACAGCGCCAGGTAAGCTGTTGGTTACTAGTGATGTGTGTTGTCCCCCAGGATGCTACTGAAGCACGGTCCGTAAGGAGACAGCGCCAGGTAAGCTGTTGGTTACTAGTGATGTGTGGTTGTCCCCCAGGATGCTACTGAAGCACGGTCCGTACGGAGACAGCGCCAGGTAAGCTGTTGGTTACTAGTGATGTGTGGTTGTCCCCCAGGATGCTACTGAAGCACGGTCCGTACGGAGACAGCGCCAGGTAAGCTGTTGGTTACTAGTGATGTGTGGTTGTCCCCCAGGATGCTACTGAAGCACGGTCCGTACGGAGACAGCGCCAGGTAAGCTGTTGGTTACTAGTGATGTGTGTTGTCCCCCAGGATGCTACTGAAGCACGGTCCGTACGGAGACAGCGCCAGGTAAGCTGTTGGTTACTAGTGATGTGTGGTTGTCCCCAGGATGCTACTGAAGCACGGTCCGTACGGAGACAGCGCCAGGTAAGCTGTTGGTTACTAGTGATGTGTGGTTGTCCCCCAGGATGCTACTGAAGCACGGTCCGTACGGAGACAGCGCCAGGTAAGCTGTTGGTTACTAGTGATGTGTGTTGTCCCCCAGGATGCTACTGAAGCACGGTCCGTACGGAGACAGCGCCAGGTAAGCTGTTGGTTACTAGTGATGTGTGGTTGTCCCCAGGATGCTACTGAAGCACGGTCCGTACGGAGACAGCGCCAGGTAAGCTGTTGGTTACTAGTGATGTGTGGTTGTCCCCCAGGATGCTACTGAAGCACGGTCCGTACAGCGCCAGGTAAGCTGTTGGTTACTAGTGATGTGTGTTGTCCCCCAGGATGCTACTGAAGCACGGTCCGTAAGGAGACAGCGCCAGGTAAGCTGTTGGTTACTAGTGATGTGTGGTTGTCCCCCAGGATGCTACTGAAGCACGGTCCGTACGGAGACAGCGCCAGGTAAGCTGTTGGTTACTAGTGATGTGTGGTTGTCCCCCAGGATGCTACTGAAGCACGGTCCGTACGGAGACAGCGCCAGGTAAGCTGTTGGTTACTAGTGATGTGTGGTTGTCCCCCAGGATGCTACTGAAGCACGGTCCGTACGGAGACAGCGCCAGGTAAGCTGTTGGTTACTAGTGATGTGTGGTTGTCCCCCAGGATGCTACTGAAGCACGGTCCGTACGGAGACAGCGCCAGGTAAGCTGTTGGTTACTAGTGATGTGTGGTTGTCCCCCAGGATGCTACTGAAGCACGGTCCGTACGGAGACAGCGCCAGGTAAGCTGTTGGTTACTAGTGATGTGTGGTTGTCCCCAGGATGCTACTGAAGCACGGTCCGTACGGAGACAGCGCCAGGTAAGCTGTTGGTTACTAGTGATGTGTGGTTGTCCCCCAGGATGCTACTGAAGCACGGTCCGTACGGAGACAGCGCCAGGTAAGCTGTTGGTTACTAGTGATGTGTGTTGTCCCCCAGGATGCTACTGAAGCACGGTCCGTACGGAGACAGCGCCAGGTAAGCTGTTGGTTACTAGTGATGTGTGTTGTCCCCCAGGATGCTACTGAAGCACGGTCCGTACGGAGACAGCGCCAGGTAAGCTGTTGGTTACTAGTGATGTGTGTTGTCCCCCAGGATGCTACTGAAGCACGGTCCGTACGGAGACAGCGCCAGGTAAGCTGTTGGTTACTAGTGATGTGTGGTTGTCCCCCAGGATGCTACTGAAGCACGGTCCGTACGGAGACAGCGCCAGGTAAGCTGTTGGTTACTAGTGATGTGTGGTTGTCCCCAGGATGCTACTGAAGCACGGTCCGTACGGAGACAGCGCCAGGTAAGCTGTTGGTTACTAGTGATGTGTGGTTGTCCCCAGGATGCTACTGAAGCACGGTCCGTACGGAGACAGCGCCAGGTAAGCTGTTGGTTACTAGTGATGTGTGGTTGTCCCCAGGATGCTACTGAAGCACGGTCCGTACGGAGACAGCGCCAGGTAAGCTGTTGGTTACTAGTGATGTGTGGTTGTCCCCCAGGATGCTACTGAAGCACGGTCCGTACGGAGACAGCGCCAGGTAAGCTGTTGGTTACTAGTGATGTGTGGTTGTCCCCAGGATGCTACTGAAGCACGGTCCGTACGGAGACAGCGCCAGGTAAGCTGTTGGTTACTAGTGATGTGTGGTTGTCCCCCAGGATGCTACTGAAGCACGGTCCGTACGGAGACAGCGCCAGGTAAGCTGTTGGTTATTAGTGATGTGTGGTTGTCCCCCAGGATGCTACTGAAGCACGGTCCGTACGGAGACAGCGCCAGGTAAGCTGTTGGTTACTAGTGATGTGTGGTTGTCCCCCAGGATGCTACTGAAGCACGGTCCGTACGGAGACAGCGCCAGGTAAGCTGTTGGTTACTAGTGATGTGTGGTTGTCCCCCAGGATGCTACTGAAGCACGGTCCGTACGGAGACAGCGCCAGGTAAGCTGTTGGTTACTAGTGATGTGTGGTTGTCCCCCAGGATGCTACTGAAGCACGGTCCGTACGGAGACAGCGCCAGGTAAGCTGTTGGTTACTAGTGATGTGTGGTTGTCCCCAGGATGCTACTGAAGCACGGTCCGTACGGAGACAGCGCCAGGTAAGCTGTTGGTTACTAGTGATGTGTGTTGTCCCCAGGATGCTACTGAAGCACGGTCCGTACGGAGACAGCGCCAGGTAAGCTGTTGGTTACTAGTGATGTGTGGTTGTCCCCCAGGATGCTACTGAAGCACGGTCCGTACGGAGACAGCGCCAGGTAAGCTGTTGGTTACTAGTGATGTGTGGTTGTCCCCCAGGATGCTACTGAAGCACGGTCCGTACGGAGACAGCGCCAGGTAAGCTGTTGGTTACTAGTGATGTGTGGTTGTCCCCCAGGATGCTACTGAAGCACGGTCCGTACGGAGACAGCGCCAGGTAAGCTGTTGGTTACTAGTGATGTGTGTTGTCCCCCAGGATGCTACTGAAGCACGGTCCGTACGGAGACAGCGCCAGGTAAGCTGTTGGTTACTAGTGATGTGTGGTTGTCCCCCAGGATGCTACTGAAGCACGGTCCGTACGGAGACAGCGCCAGGTAAGCTGTTGGTTATTAGTGATGTGTGGTTGTCCCCCAGGATGCTACTGAAGCACGGTCCGTACGGAGATAGCCCGGTGGCTCGGAGGGTCCTGGTTGTCGCCCCAAGCAGCCTCGTGGTCAACTGGCAGAGAGAGTTTGTCCAGTGGCTCGGAAGAGAACGCATTGAACCCTTTGTTGTCGACCAGGTAATCGCGCATTCATATCAACCACGCTTTTTTTTTTAAAACAATTTCTTATTTATATAAAAGGGGATTATTATGAGATTGCTGTCCAGCAACGTTACAACCTTGCTTGAGTAGCTTATGGGACAGATAGTTATATAATATTTTCTAATAATGTAAACAAAAATTCTCTGTTGTCTCTTTGAGGATAGTGAAATTTGTATAGTAACTATACAAATTTCTATAGTATTGGAAATAGACTAGCTTTACTATGAATACATACTTAACATTAAAACTAACTAAATACATGCCTGGACTCGTCTTTAAATGTACAAATAAGTGAGTGGCTGCATGTTTTATCACAACTATGTCATTCCCCCGCAGAAAAATAAACCAAAAGATTATGTGAAGCTTGGCCGATTACCCGTTATGCTCATCTCGTACGAAATGTTTGTACGATACTTCGAGGATATCCAGCCCATTCGCTTTGACCTCGCCTTCTGTGACGAGGGTCATCGACTCAAGAACACTTCAATTAGAACCTCCACGGTGAGTCTAGATGTGAAGCATCTAAAGCAAGCTACTAGGGCAAATGATTGACATTTAAGTAATAGGGAAAATGTTTCAATCAGGTTTATAAGTGGATACCCCTCATTCTTTTTCATTCAATGGAAATATGTTCAAAATCAATTTTCTTGAAATAACATTTTCATACGAAGCAAAACGTAAAGCAGGACATTTAAGTCTGGTTCTTCTTGTTTATAAGGGGCTATTTTGGAGCACTGTTAAAATAATGTGTTGAAATATCATTATTCATATTATGGGATTTCTGTAATGTTAAACAACTGTATTTGTATTTTAAACCTAATGAAAATACCTATCTCTAATAGATGTGTTTTTATGTGCAGTTACTCAAGCAAATCGAGTGCAAGCGTAGAGTGCTGCTGACGGGCACTCCAATCCAGAACGATCTTCAAGAGTTCTTTTCACTGGTTGATTTCGTTAACCCTGGAATCCTTGGCACACGCGCAAGTACGTTTTACTTTAAACACGGCATTGCTTCTCTTACTTGACGTACAGAAGTTGGGTAATTAATAATTATTCTCGTAAATCTTATCATTGCGTGTTACAGCGTTTCATAAACATTTTGAAGAACCGATCGTCTCCTCTCGCCAACCGGACGTCGACGAAGACGTCAGCGAACTGGGGGAGGAGAGAGCAACGGAGTTGAATAACCTAACGAGTGGGTTTATCATGAGGCGGACGCAGGAGGTCATAAACAAGTACCTCCCTAAGAAGCAAGAGTCGGTGGTCTTCTGTCGTACGTCCGCTCTTCAGGTACGCAGCCAATACACTTGTTTTTAAGTCGATACACTACTAGAATTTCTAGGTATGTAATTGCCCCTGATTTGACATTTAACATGTAAATGTTACTAAAGTTCACCTATTTGAGATTTGTAATTGCAAATTTGTTTTGTTTTTGTGGCATCCAATTGTCGGGAGTTGCGTGTTATACTTTCAGAATCTTGCAATCCATTCCAACTCCATCCAACTGCACAACAACATGTTCCTCTTGTTTCTACACCAGTTTCTTACACTCTTTTCTTTCCTTACATAATATAATTTCTTCGCATCCTTTCAACTAGCTTTGTAAATAAAATACGTAACTTACATGCACTGTACTACGTACTACTGTTTCCATGATTTATCCAGCGAGAGGTGTACAAAGCTGCCGTGAGCTACTGGACTGACCGAGTGAACGTATCCGGTGGGGAGGGAGTAGCGCACCTAGGCGTCATCATGGCGCTCAAGAAGATCTGTAATCATCCGACTTTAGTCAGGTCATCTAAGCAAACTGACACCGTCCATAACACGGGAAGGGTACAAAGGTAAACCCCCTACAAAGCTATGTATTTACCTAGAAACTGTGAGAGGGCACCTTATTGTGTAGAAACAAATCGCATGTTGTCTTGTTTATGGGTAAATTATTTGGGTAAGTCGGTTATATAAACGAATAAGCTAGACATTAAATAAGTAGTACCTAAATCCGGTATGGTCAACCTTTGCAATGCAAAACGTACAATGCAATGCAAACGAGTTTCGTTAAAGTAGTGTTGTCATCGCTGCTCGTAAGACACTCGTTTAATTTTGTTGTGCTTCATGTCTGTTTCCGTGTACTACCTAGTATTTACACTTTTCAGACCACCACTAACAATATCTCAGACGGATAATTTGCCGGAAGAAGAGAATCTGACGCAACATCTATCAAACATGTTCCGATCGAGTTTCAACAGCACCACATTGCCGGAACATTCGGGCAAACTGAGCGTCGTCACCGAGCTTCTAGAACAGCTGAGTAGCACGAAAGAGAAAATAGTACTCGTCTCTTATTACACACAAGTACGTTTCTCTGTACCTTTACACTGTGCTATGTAGGGAATCTTGTGCTTACTGTTTAATGATTATTTGTCGACATTGTGCATGCGGGGAATCTGTAAATGTTATGTAGTAGGGATGTCATAGGATAGGAAAATTCGGATCCGGTTTCAGACCGTCGAGTCTGAATCGGAAATCATCAGGAATCGGGTTATGCGAATCCTGAAAGCCTAAATTATGTTATCTTATTCTAGTATCCTAGTAAGCCCCCCCACCGAAATACGTGGTTGAAGGCCGTTCTCTGCCCGTGTCAGCTGCCAGCCGCTGTGTAGATTGGGCTCCGTGCGGCCGCTGGGCGCGGGAAAGGAGAGTGGGAGTAGTGTAGGTGGCATCTCAGAACTCGCCTGCAGTAATCTCAGTGTGTACTAGTAAGCAGCCCGCTCGCCACGCCCACAAGCAGGAATTCACTGTAGCTTCAAAGAAAGTGGTTGCAAAAATATTCACTTTTTTTTTTTTACAAATATTATAGCCTATTACCACCCGATCAAGATTCGATTGCTAAAAACGGATTTGGGTAATTTCTGGATTCGGGTAACCTGGGTACCTGATGACATCCCTATTATGTAGATTATTTCTTAAGCAGTCGATACACAGGAAAGATGTTGATAAAGTAGGCCTTAGCAATACTAACATACATTGGCAATCCATTATAAAGATATGTCCTCATCTGTTGCCTTCTCCTGCTTCTGGCATTATCAGCTTGGGGGTTTGCGGCAAAATGTTCCTACTTCCTATCCTATGATAGATACTTGCCTACTGCAGTGAACACTGTTCAGTAATAAAAAAAAAGCAATTTGTAGATGTGAATTATCAGTATGTGTTCTCTTTTTCTTGTAGACACTTGACATGTTTGCAGCCCTGTGTGACCAGAGGCAGTACAAGTATTGCCGGCTAGATGGGTCTACTCCCACCGGCCAACGTATGGAGATCGTCAATAGATTCAATGGGCCATACTCACAGCATTGTAAGTAGATCAACGTATGGAGATCGTCAATAGATTCAACGGGCCATACTCACAGCATTGTAAGTAGATCAACGTATGGAGATCGTCAATAGATTCAACGGGCCATACTCACAGCATTGTAAGTAGATCAACGTATGGAGATCGTCAATAGATTCAACGGGCCATACTCACAGCATTGTAAGTAGATCAACGTATGGAGATCGTCAATAGATTCAACGGGCCATACTCTCTGCATTGTAAGTAGATCAATCTAAGGCAGCCACATAACATAGGAACAAGACCTGTGCAGTACTTTCTAGGGATGAGCATCAAGATCAAATAGTATGCTTATCGATAATTAATTAAATGTCAATTATTCTTATTGATTGATAATATCGAGGGGAAAATGTAAATTTTTTCAAAATAAAATAAATTTTTTGAATCTCTTTCCTTTCAGTAGATAGGCCTATTAGAAAGAACATTGCGTGAACATCATTTAAAACTGTTCTGATTCTCTAGGATTTCCATTACTCACAACCCTCGACAAATCACCCTAAGCCTGACTTGCTAAAGCAAATTCCCACTTGCCGTCGAACCATTTGGGGGTAGTACACGGGGTGTGAATTGATACCCTGATCTCTTTGGGGGCTAATAACAAAGGATGTAATCTATTTCCTTGTATGTATTCTGAAAAACTAAATAGAAATACACACCATCATATGTGATAGAACCTACATCATAAAGCACATGATTCATTTTCATTTGTAGGCCCAAATAGAAAGTCAACCGTTCTAAAAACAAAAAAAGACGTTCTTTTAAAGGTTTTTCCCCAAATATTTTTCACCCCACTATATAACTTGCAATACAATTGGAGAGTCAAGCTAATAAAAAACACTCCTAAGCTACCTCCTCATGGCATAATTAATGATTTAACAATAAAACTACAAAACGTACTCCTCCCTATAGTAAGTTTTTTTTTCAAAACAGTCTGTTTCGAGTTGTCAACACATATTTCAACTGTGTGTTTGTTTTGCTATGAGACGTGTTCCGTAACCGACGTATGTCTCGACGTTTACAGTTGTGTTTCTCCTGAGCGCTCGTGCCGGAGGTGTGGGTTTGAACCTGACCGGCGCGTCTCGTCTGGTCCTCTACGACTCGGACTGGAATCCGGCCACCGACCTTCAGGCCATGTCGCGCATCTGGCGCGACGGACAGAAGACCTCGGTCCACATCTACCGCCTCCTCTCAGTGGGGACCATCGAGGAGAAGATCTTCCAGAGACAGATCAGCAAGACCGGGCTGAGTGGAGCTGTCGTGGACCCCCACTGTACCAACGCCATCCGCCTCTCTAACGAGGAGCTGAGAGTGAGTTCTCTCTATTGTATTAGTTTAGTAGATACACTCAGCATATTTATGTGCACAATCTGCAGTTTTGTAGAATGTATAGTATTTTCATTGTTAAAAGAGAATTTGTGCATTTATCAGAACACAGAACAAGACATAGTGTAGACCTACAGCCTCATGCACAAAGCCACTTGCAGACGCAACTTTTGCCTTGCACCCGCAAATCAATGAAACCGAATGCACAAAGGATTTACCGACGCAAATATTTGCGTGAGCTCGTTAAAGTTGCGGCTGCCTCGACCGTCCCACAAATAGATAAAATGGCGGCCCTGTCAAATACGGTGGACAGCAGGCTCCCGCGATCTCGTGTTTTAGAGATTGCACCAACGTATTGTAAGTTCCGGACTACATTTTTAATACAAGTTATTGTCTGCCGAAACATTTGGCTCAACTTTTAGTCGAAAATCTTCGTGTAGATTCAAGAATGTGCGATAAGAAAAAGTTACGGTACCTTCCAGTTGACGTTCAGATAAGTTTCCTTTTAATATTGGCCTAGGCAAGCATACTTGTAAACCATGTGTTAGTGCGGAGTGCCTAGCTACACGCCATAACAAATCTAAATGTGTGTAAAACCCAGAAAGTATAACTAAGGCCTCAGCTCAGCCCTAGGCCTGGGCTATAAGTAGGCGTATCGTGAGGCCCTAGGCCTAGCTAGCCCTAGGCCTAGAGCACAGGCTTCTAGGGCTTAGCAACTTGTGGTATTGACAGCTTCAGTTCAGTCGTAGACGAAAAATAAATAAACACTTTCTGTGTAAACAGCTAGGTAGGCATAGGTCTAGGCTTAAGACGCCTAGGCCTAGGCCTACCCTACTGTGGGCTGTGTAGGCCTAGGATCCGGCATACGAAACCTCGCAAAAACCTGGGAATCGTAGCGCAGAGAGAATACAAATACAATTATATTCTTGGCCGTAGGCCTAAGCCTAAAGGATTGGTGTAGTAACAGTAAACCTACGTTATAGTTCAGCCTAGACCAACGTATAGGCCTACCAGTACATACCAAGTACTAGGCTTAAGCTCAGACCAACTATTATGCAAATAGCCCTGACCATTCTGGATTTCCATACCATTACCTACACTAGGCTAGGTCTAGGCCCGCGTAAGAACCATGAGCTAGATATAGACCCAAGCCCTAATGGGAATACACTAGATTCTAGGCTGATTTATGTCGATGCCCGTACGTTCTATGTGTCAACAGGGAATAAAATAAAATTTCATTATTACAAGGATGAATATCGCCCCCCCCCCCCCCCCCCCCCCCCAACAAAAACAGGAAATAAAATAACATGTCATTATAACAGGCCTGAATCACAGACAAAAGCCATCATTTAGGTGACTTCGTGTGTTTATTTTAATTATCCCCCCCCCCCCCCCACCAAACAACAACAACAACAACAACAACAACAACAACAACAACAACAACAACAACAACAGGGAATAAAATAACATGTCCTTATAACAGGCCTGAATCACAGACATAAGCCATCATTTAGGTGACTTCGTGTGTTTATTTGTTTATCATCCCCCCCCCCCCAAAACAACAACAACAACAGGGAATAAAATAAAATTTCATTATATCAGACCGGAATCATGTAGGCCACAAGCATTTAGAAAAAGGCTTGGTTGTGCGTTTATAATTATTTCCCACCTGCCCCCCGCCACCACCCCCACAAAATGACAAAAATGTCAAATGTCAAAACGTTTTCTGCACAGTGCTTACAAATGTTCGAAATCGTTGTCTGGTTTAAATCTCGTCATGCGTTCCGAGATCCTAGACCCGTGATTGGTTCGGGTAAAGTCGGCCACGTCGGTAAAAGAAGTATTGGAACTTGCAGCGGTAAATTAAACGAGCATCATGGCGGACTTGCGTGAACGCTTTGTGCATTCGGATTTCCGCAAATATATCTGCGTCTGCAAGTCCGCCATTTTTAACGAGCGGTAACTTTGCGTCCGCAAATCTTTGTGCATGAGGCTGCTAGTCATTGTGAAGCTCGGTTGTTATTTGGTTATCACCATTTTTGAAGTCTCGTAAGATTATTGTAAGATTGAAGAGACAGTCAAGATCAGAGATGTCACTTTCGCTGGTGACGCTTTGAAACAAGTTATTTAAAGGACACTTTGTAGGAATAGAAACAAATCAGAATCATGTCGGAAATATCTCTAGGCTACTTTATAGTAGAGAACTTTCATAGGGGTTCCACTTCTTTCTCTTTGTAGAATCTTAGCAATTCCAGCCGAAATAACCGACTACATATTTCATGTATTCCAATCTTGGGTTGCTTCCACTATGTTCTACATGAAGTTGACCCATGAAAATGACCCATGATGAACCCAAATGTGTTGAATGCATCGCAATGTGTTTGTAGGACCTGTTCACGTTCCACGCGGACGCCTCTTGTCTCACCCACGACCTCCTAGACTGCAGCTGTCCGGGCGACGGCTCCATTCCCGGCGTTCCGGAAACTGTGGGCGAACCACCTGCCGAGGACTTGACCAACACTCGGAACTGTCAGCTGCGAGTGGCGGAAAACAAGCCACTCGACAAGCAGAGTCTGCGAATGAATCAACTTTACGAATGGGAGCATCATTCACAGCCGTTCAATGAAACTATTTTACAGGTAAGTCACATTCCAGCTGATTCGGACACATTCAAGAGTAGATGCGATACACCCGTTCAGTCCCAGTTGCTTCTGCTCACATGTTGCTGTCAACTGTTGTGTCGTGTCGGTCTTGCAGTAGGTTTTAATTTAATAAACACTTTTCATGCAACCATTACTATCGCTTCAATACGGCCGTATGGTCAAGACTCGATGAAAACGAACACGTGCGTTGGAATGAAGTTTTTTCTGTGCATTTTATTGCAGCACACAGAAAATGTCTTTGCACACACGACTTGAGTGATCTCCTCTTCTTCCATTCAGTACTTTTACGGAGTGTGTTGCGGAGGATGTTTGTTTTATATTATTATGTAACATATATAGGGATGTTCAACGATATTTTTTACAGTATCGATATTGGCGCCATTTTGCCGATATCGTATCACGATATTGTTATTAAAAAATTGATATCAATATCGCGATATCGAATGTTTTTGGGCGGTAATAAAACAATACATAAGAAATTTTAGTCAATTTAAAATATTTTTGCCGAGGCCTGCAGTACACGTTGCTGCATAACGATAAAGGCTTGAATTTGCATGATGGTGATGAGTCACGTGTCAGGCATACAGCCGCTATTGACAGTCGTAAAACTATCAAGCTCTACTCGGAAAGAATTCGGGGTTCCAGTTACAAATAGTTGAATGGATCCAATGTCTCGATGCAAACAAAGGGAACCTTCTGCCGGGCCCTCTGTGTGGAGGGGGGTAGATGTGCAGTTACAAACTGTAGCAACACGTACTGCAGACCATAGGAGAGATACGTCAAGTTGACAATGATATCGCAATATCCTCGTGAGCTGGGGGGTAGATGCTCAGTGATAACGGTGCAGCAACGCATACTGCAGCAATGCATACTACAGACCAGAGCGGAAATATTTTAATATTTTTAGTTGACCATGATATCGCGATATTTTCGATATGACACTACCATATTGATATTGAAATTAACGGTGATTTTCCCGCGATATCGATATCGTATCGAATTATCGATATCGTTGAACAACCCTAAACATATAACATGTACTAAATGAAAAATGTAAAAATGTAGCCTACGTTATGCTATCCTGAATAGTATGTATAAAATAAATAAATACATATATCTTGGTTAGGAAAGTATGAAGCAAATGTCCACTTCCAGACTTAATAGTGCAGCCAAATACAGAGCACATTGGCATTTTAAATCTAACTGCATCACTATAGAAAATGATTGAAATAAATGGTATTGGTAAGGTATTACTTTCACTACTCATCCCCTACTGAAGCTCATTGAACTGAAGCTCAAGAACAATTGGTTAATAATATTGATTAATCAATAAATAATGAGACTGCAGTTTAATATGTATTATTATTTTCTCTTTTAGGAAATGGGATTGAGTTCAGCAGCACCGTTTATATCGTTCGTGTTCCGAAATAATTCATCGGTGTAGCCGACACGGACGTGGGTCAATGTAAGTGTGCTTTAGTACCTACATGTACATAAATAATAGTTGCCGTTCGATTCCCAGTTTGCATATCACTCGGAATTCCAAAGGGGGGGGGGGGGGGGGGGGCAGCAGATTTGCATTGGTTGCGGCGGGCGGGCATTGTTCATCTCGGGCATTTGAATTAAAACACATTTCCTAAACATTGGAAAAAAACGATTTTAAAATAGCAGTCATAGCTTAGGCTATATGTGAAGTAGTCCTCCGGAATTGTTTATACCTTCAAATTACGAACTTAGTGAATCTCGAATTATGTAATTTAAATTAAAATAACATTTAAAATTAAAATGCAATGTTAACAGTCAGGGTCAATGTTTTTGTTCGAAATATGACGCATTTCGAACTGTCTGTTTTTTAAATATCAAGGTTATACGGTACGCAAACAATAAATTAACACACACACACATAAACAGTAGAAAAATATTATATTTTCTAGATAATTTCATTACAGTTTTACAGTGATGTTGATCAATGGAGTTTGATGAGCTTGGTGCCAAAATCGTACTTGATTGTACAAACGTGTAAATGACTACCTAACTCAAGTAGACTGAGAAGAAACAGCAATGTTTTACATATTTTAGATTACAAAACAGAAACAAAAATCAAATACTAAAATACATGTATGTAAAGCCTGTCCGCTCATAGTAGAAACGAAACGTTTAGAGCTAATGACCAATGTTTGTCTAACAGACCGTGAAGTAGGGTTAAAAGGGCCAACAGTTAGCACGCTGTTGTCATTTCCTTGCAATTCTTATTCAAAGAGTGACATTCTTTCGACTTCCGTTATTATAAAATTGGCAACCGTGTTTTTTTTAGTAAATCTTGGTTTACAAGCCGATTATAATGGTTCAATACACAAACATGGGCAATTAGCTCTAAACGGTTCGTTTCTACTATGAGCGGACAGGCTTTACACGTGCATATTATGTAGGTACATTTTTAAAGATTAATCCAGGGCGCGGATTCACAAAAAGTCTTAACTTAGGCCTGGCCTAACTTTAGGGTACTAGATTATGGCACGCCATTGGCTGATACGGACGTTCCCATACCCTCGACTCGACGTTACTAAGAATCCCTAGTAAATAAAATACACTTGAGACCAAAATTTAAGCCCTGTCTGAGTTGGTCTTATCTTTTTTCAAAGATGGTGGCAATTCGCCTATGACTTCAAAATGTGAACATAAATATCGTTTACTTACCTTGACATATGCATTTGTCTGTTTTAAAAGTGTGGAGGTATTAGGAAACAAAACACGAAACTTTAAAACACCGCCTTGGAATATTTCAAGCTCACTGTGATTTCCACAAAAGTAGCCATCAATTGGGCTGTGTGTAGTAGGCCTACCATGGATTTATAATAATAGCACATATGGTACAGTAGACTTAGGACCTGTCCTAAGTTAAGACTTTTTGTGGATTCGGCCCCAGCTTTATGGATGTCAATAATCACAAAAAAATAACAATTGATTGAATACAAGTTTATTCCATGGCCCCGGTAGTTCAAGGCAAGAGCATTATGGATAGTACGTAAAAAACAGTTGTGTCACTTGTGTGACATGCAAACATGTAGTACAGTCAGTGAGTATTTGTGATGACTAAATGAATAGGTACAGTCAGTTAAAGCATTGTAATTTGTAAACCTTTGTTATCTATGGCCCCCCATATATATTTAATAATATAAATGTAAAACAAACATGTGTGTGATGTGATGGTGATGTAAAAAATATACAGTACATAGTAAAAAAATAAAGTAAATACCGTAGTTGTGATGTACTAATACAGTCAGTTCAAATATTATATACATGTGAATTAATATTATACTGTACATAGACGATATAGCAAATATGAAGCTACTGTTAAAAATTAATATGTCTTATGATTGTGAGAATAATTATACATTTATAAAACCATACTTTATGATAACTAATAAAATATAAAATATCCAATCAATTAATATAATTATACAGTATAGAACTACACATTTTTCCTTACCCACAGACTAGTAGGCCTAGTACTGCTGTACCTGCTAAAGTTTCCTGTTTATCAATTTAAGAAAGTTATGGAGAAAGTACAAAATCCACCAATTACAAAAATGAAATAATATTCAATAATATGCATACAGTTCTCATTGCATATTTGAATTGTATTTTACAACATGACCATGTCATATGTAACTACAAACATTTTATATTTATGCTTGGCATGCAAGTTTACGTTATGTCGTTAACGCATATTTATGTATACATGTTAGTGGTGGCCAACGATATCGATTATTCGACATGTTATTGTCTATCGATATCACGAGCAAATTGATGTTGCTTCGATATCGATATCGTCTCACCATATCCAAACTTATCGTGATATCAAACAAAACATTTCAAAGCTGAAAATTCAATATTTTGTAAATTTCAGCAGGAAGCGACTCTGCAGTAATTCTATGCGCTCGGGTACGATCGACATCAAGTCGGGCAGTAGTCTTGTTTTATTGAGTCGTGCAAGTGTATATCAGGTTGCCAAGGCCCACACACAGAATATGCCTTACTCCACTGCCTCGGACTCAGCCACGTGACAATACCAGTACAGGCTACAATCACAACTCATTTCATAGTTATCGGCGAGCACCGAAAATGTCGATATTTTTTTACATTTCGATATCGCCAAAATGGTGCCGATATTGGAAAAAATATCGTTGACCACCACTAATACATGTACTATATTATGTTGTGTGATGTAAGAGGAGGTACTCAAAATTAACCGGAATCGTGTAGTGGGGTGCAGAGCTTCCTTAGTACATGGTTCTCCCGCTCGGAGAGCGTAAAGCGACTTATGCCGCTTGGAAAGGTTGTGTTTGGTCTTCGTGAAATTTTTCATGAAAGTTGTTTCGCCTACTCCTCGTTTTTTTTTTTTTAAATAACCGATCTTGGAAAACAAATCTGGGTCAGTTTGGACTGTTGTTTCAAAGCACGGCATGCTTTCAAGCAACCCCCTTTTTGCTGTGGAGTCAGGAGCCGAAGCACAAGCTTTGCAGCGACCCTTCTCATCCCCAAATTTGCCGATCTTCCTATAAAATTCACTGAACCGAGCTCCAAGTACTCCAGACAACTTCTCAATCTCTTCAATGGTGCGTTGTTGATCTTGAAGCACAATTGAGGCAACTTTTTAATCTAATTTAAAATTGTGCATTTTTTTAAATAAAACAAAGAGCAGGCAAAACAGCTTTGATGGAAAAAATTCCCAAAGACCAAACACAACCGTCCCAAGCGATGCCGCTTGGCAGACTGACTTGGGAGGAGTTACTTAACGCTCTCCTAGCGGGAGAACCGCGTACTACGGAAACACCGCGCCCCATAACGCGTTTCTGGTTAATTTTGGGCACCCCCTCGTATATGTTTATAAATATTAACATTTGTGATGTAGGTAAATATGAGCTCTACCTAAAGATGGATAGTGATATGTACCGGTATGTCCGGTATGTAGCAATAACATTATTATACCATATGAAGCAATCCCCCCTAATACCCAAGCATAAACCATTAATGCAGCCTCAACCGATTCTCTTGAGTGAGCCATAGTTCAATAGTCTAGGATTGTTCTATATCCAAACTATTGAGTATTTTTACATATTACTTCGACGCTGAAAAAATTTAAGAACTGCATTCATACAATCTTCAGATCTCCATCTTTCTTCCAATTGTTTACACTCGTCATCATTAGCCTTGTGAAGGGCTTCCAAATCAAAATTGCGTATCAGTCGTTTTGTGTAATGCATTGATAAGGCAGGTAGTGCGGCATATTTCTCGAGCCTTGGCCATACCTCGCCCAACTGTGCGTGTTGAAATATTTCCGAGACCAAACCACTTTCTTTGGCCTCTTTAGCATTAATTTTGCGATCAAAGAGTAACATTTCACTTGCCTGAAAGAAAAACAATATTTTTTCATACAAATGATACCGGCAATTTTCAAAGTAATAATGACGAAATTGGAAATAATAATACAAATAATAATTTCATATTTTCAGCTTTTGCAGTAGGCCTATGTATAATAATTGAAAGTTACGTACAGGTTATATTTTACAATCTTCCAATTCAATATTGATATTGGTTTATTCACTGAATTTTACATAGTAAAGATACCAATATAATAAATATGAATTAATTGCTTCTTTCAACTGGGTCCATCTTTTTCAGTTGAAAGAAACATTTTGGCTGAATAGCAAATTGGCCATCATCATCATCATTATCCATCGCCGTTTCCTGCTTCTGGCAGGGTCAGCTTGGGTTTCACAACCAAATTTGTCCACCTCTTCCTATCTTCCCACAGTCAATCGTACTTCCTCTACTTGCTCCCAAATTGGCCATAAAACCAATAAATTCATATTCTGTTCTACGGTCAGATAATACTGTTTTCTTCTATAGTTATATTTTAGTTACTACTTATCCTTGTTGAATTGTTCAAACATAAAACGGGGATCGTTACAGTACCGTATACATTGATTATGCTGTATGCACCATGCGCTTAACTGGTGCTGTAGAACACGTTATTTAATTGGTCGAGTCATTTGTATAACATAGTAGCCTACCCTAATAGATAATTACTTAATCAATATAGAACATGTTTTTTCAGAAGGAAAATAAAATAAGTTTTACCAAACTTGTTCCCATGATCCGAGGAAACGTATAAGAAGAGCATCCTTCTGCAGACAATCCCGCAGAAGCAAATGGTGTAAGGAATGTTGCCTGGAAAAAGTATTAATTTTAGTGTTAATATTACTTTATGTATCTAAGAAAAGAATGTACCTATAGTTACAGCAGGCCTATTTGTGAGATGTGAGCGGCTTTATAGCTATCTTTGAGGATAAAGGATGATCACAGCAATGTTCTTCTTATGTAAGATTATAAAAAAAATCTCCTTTGGCTCCAAATAGTTCATACAAATACGTACTCTATAGTTTGAGTCACTCCGTCAGATGGTTAAAAATTAAAAAAAAATGAAGTTTGTAGCCTATCAATAAATAATTAAATATAAATATTTTTAATCAAACTTTTGATGTTAAGTTTGATTACAGGGTTGCCAGATTTTTGAAATGTGGATACGGGGCATTTAGAAGGAGAATGGACGGGGTCTGAGGCATAGCGAAAATTTGTTGATCCCAGCTTTTTCAAGGGAGGGCTTAGATCAAAACAGGCACTTGTGTTGTTTTCAAACATTTATAAAATGTTGTGTATAATGAATAATATGAGGGAAGGGATACAGAAGAGAAGACTATACAGCCAATTGTTCCAATTATAGACTTCTTACACATCACTATCCCACTGCCACACAGCAGTGATAGAGTGTTTGAGTTACATTCTAGTGCAGTTTGGTGTGGGGGGGGGTCCGAGGACAAATCAAATTCTATTTTTGTCCTAAAGGTGGCTTATTGAAAGTCGCCCAACATGACTGGTAGATCTGTTTTGACCTTGCGAAAGGGGTGGCCCGGGGTTTAAATTTCGTTCATCGTAATTATAAATACGTTATATGATGATCAATGTCTTGGAGCATATGGGACGTGGGATATTCTCACCAAATAGTCCTACATGACCTGGCAACCCTAATCACAGGAAATGTATCTAAAATGAAGTGGGCCTACTAGATTAACAATCACAAAATATGTAGGTTATACCTTATTGGAAGCATAGACAACATCACAAAGTCCTAGGGTAGTAGCTGCAACGCCTATAGCTGGCCCATTCACAACAGCTACTAGAATCTTTGGAAAGTCTATAAAGGCCGATACAAATGAATTTACTCTTTTTGATCCTTCCACTATAGCTTTATCAATGTCCTCAACATATGAGTTGTAGGTACTAAGATCGTTTCCACTGCTGTAGTAGTCCCCTGCACCAGTAAGAGCAGTTACAGTTACGGAACTATTGTCTTTTGCTTCTTGTAGAGCCGATATAATCTCATTGTACATCAGCGAAGTAATTGCATTCTTTTTCTGTGGCCGATTGAATTTTATTATTTGCAGTCCATGTCGGATTGTTACTTCGATTTCTTTATATCTATTCATGCCGAGGAGAATTCAATCTTCTTTTTTGCCTGAAAACATAACATTTTCTAGGATTAAGTTAAGTTAGTTCTAATACCAAGCTTCTGATTGGTATATGGACTCGATCGGCTAATATGCAGAGTAATACTTCTATGACCGTTTATATGTTTCGAGTCGAGGTATTGGCACAGAATCGCCGTGACACAGAAAAACAATATGCGCCATGAGACAGAATTATTTTGACAGAGGTATCCGTAGCACAGAATCGTCTTGACACAGAACGTTTTAAATTCTGTGTCAAGACCAATACAGTAGACTATGGGCCTTTCGTAGCACAGAATACCCAACATCAAATTTCAAGTGTTTCCTAATGGATCTTAACACAACAAATTCATTTTTTAAAGTCCTTGAACACTACGGATCTTGACACAGAAAACTGGGTGCGCCGTAAGACAAAGTCTGTGTCAAGAGTCTTGACTCATACAGTATGGGCTCCGCATACTACAACTCAGAGGGACAAGATAGAAAATGTGCAAAGAAAAGCTGCAAGAAGAGTTCTATGTAAATATGGTAGGCATCATAGCCCTACAGAGATGATAGAGGAACTGGGGTGGCGATCTCTAGAAGAGAGAAGAGAAATTACTAGATTATGTGCATTGTATAAAACCATCTCAGGACATTCGGCATGGAGAGAAATTAACAGTAAGGTAGAGAAAGCCACATTCAAGGGGAAAAACGATCACACTGAAAAGCTGTTTGTAAGAAGATACCACACAGATGTGGGTAAACATTCTTTTCTGGGATCTGCTATTAAACAGTGGAATGGTCTTCAAGAAGTAATTTTAAATCCCATGCCAAAAAACTGTAATAAATTTAGAGATATGATTATAAAAAACAAATTTAGTAGTATTTAAGTAACATAAAAATAAAAAATATTGTTATTATTATGATTGTAAACATTGATTATAAAAGGGCTTCTCCCTTCCTTAATCAATGGTTCTAATAATTACTTTATACTTATTTAGTGAGAAATTTATGTCAAATGTTTTGTAACTGAGTGAAAGAGCTCCAAACTAAACTAATAAAGAATACAATACAATATAGGCCGTGTCACAAAAATGTTCTGGGTCAAGACTCAAGACAATTCTGTGCTGCGGATACCTCTGTCGAAATAATTCTGTCTCACGGCCCATGCTGTTTTTCTGTACCATGGCGATTCTATGCCACTTGAGATTCTGTGCCAATGACTTCAGTTAAATTAAATCCTGTTCATAATGTTCCAATATGTTCCTATTTTTCTTTATCGAGTGGTGCTTCAGCTCTCCACGTCAATGGAGTCAGCACAAATGGTCAAGTATTTAGCAAAGTGCTCCAGAAATCTATTTGTACATATCACTCTTTTTGTGTAGTTTATTAGTCCAGTGTTGTTAAAGCTACTTTTTAAAAGTAGCACTTACAGCTACAGCTACTTGACCTTTGAAAGTAACTTTTCAGCTACTGCAATTTGTAAGTAGCTCGCTACTTGTACAGCTAGTACTCAAAAAAAGTAGTGACGCTACTTTACAGCTATGTACTTTAATTTTTTATTAAGGACCAGGAGTACGTCCGGAAAAAGAATTCAACTTATTTCTTTGATAATCTAGGCCTATTGGCTATAGATTCTATTAAATGTTTACTAACATACAAATGTTTACAGATTAGGAATCATTTTTATGTTTATGAAAATAATGTATCAAAGACTTAGAAGCCACAAATATTATGTAAAATAAGAGGTGTTATATCTTATATTGCATTGCAAAATTGCATAACTAGACTAGCGGCGATTTTTCGCTACAAGTACTCGTATAGGCCTATAGTACTGTAGGTAGCTTGCTACTCGCTATTTTACCGCATTTTCAAATTAAGCGCGCTATCAGTCTCGCTACCAAAATAAGTAACATGCTACAAGTAGCGCGCTACCTAACAACACTGTTTATTACGTATTTAAGACTTTAAACCAATAAGTAGGCTACAATGTAGGACCTACAGGTCAATGGTGAGCAATAAAAATGAATACATCACATGCTTTGTGTAAACTCTATAGGCCTACTTCAATCACATCCAAGTTCTTCTATGTAATCTTTTTTAGGCCAACCACAAACAAGTAAGATAAGATATACATATTGATTAGCTTCAATCAGCTCACTTACACAAATTAAAAAGTAATCCCGATGACCACATATTAAAAACCTATTATAAAAAATACAGAAACTACATTAATCTACTAGTTAAGAAAACAAAAAGTGATTACTATAAAGATAAAATAGAAGAAGTCAAAGGTGATAAAAAGAAGACATGGAAAATTATAAATGAGATCATTAACAAAAACTCTAAAGTAACAAATATGAAACAAATTCAAACGACAGATGGAATTATTGATGTTAAAGACAACCCACAGATAGTAGCGGACACATTCATTGACTACTTTAGCGATTGGAGAAAAAATGGCACAAGATATATCACACAAACACCGAAATAATAAAAATAATAATAAAAATAGAAACGAAAGTAGATATAACTCGGCTGATACACAAACAAATTTAAAATCCATCTTTCTAACCCCAGTCACTACCACAGAAATAACAAATTATATCAGCAAAATGAAACCAGATACAGCAACTGGACCTGACCAAATCAGCACACAGCTATTAATCAACAATAAAGAATCCATAGCCATACCCCTTCTACATATTATAAATAAAAGTTTTGAGACAGGAACATATCCAGAAACATTCAAAATTGCTCATATAAAACCATTGCATAAAAAAGATAATACAACCTTACCACAAAATTATAGACCAATCTCTCTCTTGAGCAACCTATCTAAAATACATGAAAAGTGTATCAAGGTGAGATTTTATTCCTTTTTAGAAGAAAATAACCTTATTTCTCATAATCAATTTGGTTTCCGTAAAAATGCAAGTACTGAAGATGCTATAGGGCCTACTGAAGCTGACATCACACATAAATACAATGATCGATAAAAACCAAAAACCCTTAGCTATCTTTTTAGACCTTGCTAAAGCTTTCGATACTATTTCCCACACCGTACTACTAAATAAATTGCATTCACTAGGAATCAGGGGGCTCGCATATGAATTAATCAAAAGCTACATAAAAGAAAGACCCCAATATGTAAAAATAAATGATACAATAAGTAAACCAAGAAAAATTAAATTCGGAGTTCCACAAGGAACGGTCCTGGGACCCCTATTATTCTTAGTCTATATAAATAGCCTATGCAAAATCAAAATTGATGGTGAAATAATAACTTTCGCTGATGATACGGTAGTAATATTCTATGGCAAAAATTGGCATGAAGTCCACAAGAAAGCAGAACTTGGGTTTCAGAAAATTAGACAATGGTTAGACACAAACTTACTTACATTAAATGAAACCAAAACATCCTATATAACATTCTCAACAAAAATATCATTTCAACCTGTATTATCTGTAATAAAACTGCACAACTATAACTGTAAACAAATGGATCACTCGTGCACTTGTTACACACTAAACAAATCCACATCAATAAAATACCTAGGAATTCTGATAGATCAATACCTAAAATGGGATATACATATCAACACTCTCATAAAGAAATTAAGATGCATAATGCCCAGCATGTACGATCTGCGACATATCCTAAATCAAGATACGATTAAAACAGTGTACTTTGCGTTAGTACAATCCATCCTACAATACGGGATTACAGGATGGGGCGGTGCACACGATACTCACATCAAAAGACTTCTGTCTGCCCAGAACACTATCCTAAAAATAATTTTCAAAAAAGAACATAGATATCCAACTGAAGAACTATATAGAAACACTAATATACTACAAATTCGAAAATTATATGTACTTGCATTATCGCGAATAACTCATGCTAATAAACTAAATTACAATCCAGCCCCAAACATAAGTAAAACTACTACCCGCTCAAAAACTAATAAAGAGTTATTTATTCATCGTGTCAATAAAACATTCCAACAGAGACATGCTACATTTATAGCCCCCAAAATATACAATAAACTACCACTAAAAATTAGGAGCACCAAGAATAAACACTCATTCAACCTACAACTAAAGAAATGGGTCCAAACTTTACCCATGTGTACTGTACACAACATAATTAACAACACAGGAAAAATGAAGCCTGGTTATTAATGTTCCTAACTGTTATATGTTCCTCAAAAATAAAATAAGTTAATACATAGTATAGTTATAGTTTATAAAATAGTTTTTACTGTTTATTATGTTTTTTATATATGGTTTATTCATGGCATAGGCTGACCACTTCATGATATAACTTCTTTCCTATAATGATAACAACCATGTTACATATCATAATTAATATAAATTTAATAAACATAAATATATTATAATATGTTGGATAATCCATTGGATTATTCTTTTCTCATACTGTTAACAATAAGATTTACAGTAAAATAGTTCTGTACACACCTTCTATACATTTCATATTAAAAATGTAGTAAGAATCAGTTTACAGACAACTACCTTATAGCTAAATTAAAAATTGTCATATGTTTAGTATAATAGAATACCATACTATGTACCAGTATGCTCCACCTCAAGATTCTTCTTCTAGGAGCATACAAAACTTCAAACATCAATTTGTATTGTACAACAACTGGAAAAATAAAGAAACTGAAACTGAAACTGACTGAATAAATGTAGGCCTACACTGTATATTATTCATATTATTATGATAAAGACCTACTATACAATGCAAAATTACATCATATTCATTAGCAGTTTCTATACCTACATGGCAATCAGCAATATTGATAACAACATTTTGGTTACATAACGTCACTGATTACTACGGGACGGGGCCTTGACATAATTTCAGGCCCTGTTTTGGGATCCTTAAAATGAATTTGCATATTATTATTACACATTTTGATATTGAACTATGTTTAGTTTTCAAATTTTCCCTGGTACCTAGTTTAAATTTCAAATCGATACCTATAATAATATGTTAAGTTCAATGAAATAGTTTATACATACCGGTACTGTATTTGTTGATACTTTAAAAATCCCGCGTGAAGGAAGTTGAACTTGTTTACTTTGAGCAACGTACTATTTGCCCCACCCCCAAGCTGACGTCAAGCTACACATTTTTGTGTCGCATCGACGGCCCTGACGATGATTTTGAGGTATATGCATCGAGAGAACTATTGTATCGTATTCTTTTTGATTATTGAAGAATTTGTATTATTTGTATCATTAAATGAGGAAACAATGACAAGAAACCAGCTGTAAATGTTGTACTGGTACTTACCGGAAACTGCAGGTCGGGTGTTTCACTAGAGTTTCACTGCAACAAACAGGCTGTGCACAACGATAATCTGCTGCGCATGCGCAAACGAGCCGCTACTACTGTACAGTAGCTATGTTGAAGAACAGGTTGGCGTGAATCGTATTTCTTCCATAGATTCTTAGAAAATATTACACAATTACTCTTTTTCCGTAGTTTCATAGTACTATCCAATGCTTCGAGTGTGATGTGAGAGTTTTAGAGCGTTTGGTAATACGAGAGGTAAGATATCCGAGGAGGATCTATAGGCTAGGCTTACGAATCTTGCAAAGTACACTCTGTAAACGCACATTGTATACCTTTTCCGGCATTTTTTGTTTGATCAGTAATACACTTATCATTTTATTTTAAGATTTGGTTGAAAACAACCGTGGTTCTCAATGGTTTTCTGGTTTTGTGCCTTACATTTAAAAGTGCCTTACATATGGCTTTGTTGACAGCCTATCAAATCGAAGTAGGCTATAATATTCAACCTAGGCCCTAGCAACTAGGCCTAGGCCTGGGTCAGAACTACAAATTATCGGCTGTCATTAGAATATTTTGATTACCGATCCTCGACCTAGGTAGATATAAACAATGTACCTGCATTCTTGAAGTATTAGCCCCTATCCTAACTTGAAACATGGACGTAAATTCTAGCAGTTTAAATATGGACAATTGGGAGACCAATGACAGTTTTTCAGTAATAGTGAACGAAGATGACGTTCTCGATTCTCTACCAGTCCAAGAATCGGATACTACGGGTGGGGAAACAATAACTTTTACAGAGCAACATGATATCTCTGTAAGCAAAGAGAGTGACAACTTAAAAGAACATGTCACTCCATCAGATCAGTGTTACACTCTTGATGAGCAACTTGTTGCTGATACAGATCCCCATTCAGGACTTAATATTATGAATCAAGATAATATGTTCAGTGTAAGCGCCACCACTGTTGATGAAAATTTGGCTATCGAACCTGTCACATCTTTGGGCGAAGTTGTCGACGACACAAATATTGGTGATGGTATTGATATCCTAGCTGAAGCATCATTAAGTCTTCTGTCGGAAAATATTTTTAATAAAGAATCTGTCAATCAAATCAAAGACATTGTAGCATCAACGATTGCAAATTTTACCCCGTCTTCAAATAATTACACAAGCACATCAAGTGAGCATGGTTATACATCAATTGACATTCACGCTCATACAGATGAAAGTGGGAACCCGCTATTTGAGAACACTATTGAAAACTACACAGCAAGGACTGAAATGGTAACTCCCACAACTGATGCTGATGAGAAAACGGCTGACTTAGATCCCCAAACAAGTGAACCTGTTGACCAGTCATACGAGAACACCACTGAGACCATTCCTATTACAGACGAACTCGTTATCCCAGTTACCCTAGCCGAGGTTAATCGTATGCTCAATGATAATAATTTAGCTGATAATTCTCTACCCGAAGACAATCATAATCTAGAACCTTCTAGTTCTTCCAATCTTCTAGAGGAGAATAGGGTTCCAGACGATGAGTTTAGAGTGGTTTGTGACGAAAACATTGAGATTGTCGAGTCTGTTGAAATATGCATGGAGTCTTCTAGTGCTGACGTTTCATTTGAAAGTCCCAATTCCACTATTCAATCACAATCAGTGGAAAGTCCCACAGTTTATTTTAAAAGCGTTCAAGATCACATTGAAAAAGGAGTAGACCTACCTTGCAGTAGTGAGACTAGGCCTATTACTTTCCATGCCGTAGAATCAAACCTTGTACCGGATACAGAAACTACAGAGTGTATTGAACAATCTGATCCAGGTAATATTGACTTGCAGACTTCTGGTGATGCAATGAGTGTATCAATTTCAGATCCAATAGATTTGATTCCAAGTAAACGTCCAAATGCAGATGTCATTGATTCGGTTTCCGTAATCGATACGGTTAAAGGTGACGAGATGCTGCCGGAGACTACAACTGTGTCTGCTGCACAGCCACAACAAACAGATACTATGAAAGTAGCAATAACTACAGCTGGAACATCAAAGAAGGTCATAGTCTTACTACCTCCTCGTGTTGTGGGACGTAATGTTGACAAACAACAGGGTGACCTTGGCCGAAACGCGCAGAGGGTTCGTCCCGGGGTCAAGGTGCCGGCCCGTAATCTGAGCAGTCAAATTGTTTCGGCGGATGAGATAGCCAAAGAGTTGTATGCTCAAGGTCTTAAAAAGACCCCAGTTCGTGATCTACCACAAGGTGGTGACTTGTTTTATTCGAGACATCTGACAAAGCGCCTTGCGAATCGTATTGTTCCTGCGAATCGTATTGTTCCGTCTGGTTCTAGTACCAGCGTAGGCCTTGTTGAAAACATAGCTAAAGCAACGAAACCACAAGCAGAGATACAAAACGTCCTTCCTGATGTGTTGCATGACGCTAGCAATATTTCGGACAGCGATGATCTCCTTGCAATTCTTGAAGGAGATGTTGATGAATGGAGCATTGATCGACCACCACCGCAGTTGATTGAGGCGGTTACTTCTCCAATTACTGCACGAAACAGCCCTCCGAAACTTGATCCTCCGATTGAATCAAAGATGGAAACAAATGTGGAAAGAAAACTGGACCCCGTGTTGGAAAGAGAATTGGCATTAAAACAACTTAATTCTCTTGATTCTCACGGACGTAACAAGAAAGAAACTCCGACGAAAACTCGCCGGAAGTCAAAAATACAGGTCAAAGTAGATTTTGATGAAGTGCTTGTTGAAGAGGATGGCATACCAGTAGGCCAGCCATTAGTGGAGGAGGATGTGAAGAAAAAACCCACAGCAAAAAAATCAGGCAAGCCATTGAAGAGAGCAGCTACAAACGACAATATTTCTAAAGGGGCCCATTCTAAAAAACATGATGAATCGCATGTTAATGGCCAGAAAGTTTCTGGTGAAAGTAATAAGACTGACGAGGGTTCTGGAAAGAAACGGAAAATTGGGCCAGTAGCTGAAGGTGCCTCACAAAAAGTGGCTATGAGGAGTCCAGAATTGATGAATGGCAAGCTGAATAGTAAAAGTGAAAAGGCGAGTAATTCAAACAGAGATAAAGAACACAAAGCTACACCTACATCAGCTGCCAAGAAAAAACAACCAGCTTCAAATAACAACAATGATGTGAAGAAAGAGAGTAGGCCCTCTTCAGAAAAAGTAAATAAATTACCAGTTACTCCTCCTGAAAAGAACAAATCTAAGAAAAGAAAGGCTCCAGGCGAATCATCGGGGACTGTTGAAGAGTTTGTTGGGCCGATATCAAGAAATATGCCACCTCCGCCAAGAACATACAGCTCCAGAATAAAGAGATCACCAATGTTCCCTGATTTCATTGTAGACCATCTACCTTCGACAACTAAACATAAAGCTGTCTCTATTGTTCCTTCAACAAGCAAGAGCAAAGTGATTCCAATAGTTCCCACAGATGGGTCTTCAATTAAGAAGGAACCAAAAGAAATCACCAAGTCACCACAGCCCCAGACACCCAACAAGGTTGGCCCATCCCCAAAAAAGAGTATTGTTCCAAAAGTTGAGAAAACATCCCCAAAAAAGAAAGCCAAAGTATCAGAACCTGCTAAAGGGGTTACAAAACGAAAGAAGGGCAGAAGTTATCTCACCGAAATCGAACGTCTTTTAATGGACGAAGGTGCTATTAACATGCTGTATTCTGTAGAGCAAGACGAAGAGAATCGTCGTTCCGGTACACAGGCCGGATCGAGCTCCAAGAAAAATGTCCTCAAGTCTACACGGCGCAGTCATAAAGATCTTGTCATGAAAACTCGTTTGGTTAAAAACGCCGTCCTTCGTTTGACAAATTCTCCCGACGTTTCGCAGCCAAACGTTCGAGGGAAGAGAACGTCCGGCCCTCCACTGCTTAAGAAGCCACAAGGCGTGAGCGAGCGCAAAGTATCGCGCGATTCCGTCGATTCTCACCGTTCTCCACCTCCGCTTACTCCATTTGGCACTTCTTCTCCTTCCCAAGTGTTCACATACCCCCCGAGATTACACCTGCCGGCAGAAGCCTCTCGTATCATTCGTCGACATTCCTCGAGCAGTAACTTCTCAAGTCGAAGCGCGAGTCCCAATCCTTCGCGCAGACTCAGCGTGGAAGCTTCGTCTCCCCAACCGGCAGAAAACATTCAGTCTGGCGAACCCGACGGGACTTCTCAGAGACACGCTCGTAAACAAGGGGTACCTATATATGTTAAGAAGCAAGAAACCACACAAACATATAAAGGGAAAAAGAAGTATTCACGAAATTCCTCGCCAGCTACGGATACGTCAAGAACACAAGAAAGTCAAGAACCCAAAGAAACTCAAAAGGGCTCAACAGTTGTTACCAAAAAAAATATTCCCAACATTAAAACAAAGCTGAAGGCACAATTATCTAAGAACTTTCAAAAGGCGACAAAAGGAAAGGTGTCGACGAAGGGAAAGAAGACGTTGTCGGCGGAGAAGGGTCGATCCAGGGACGAGGACCAGGGCAGCATTCCAGACTTGACGTCGTGTCTCGCAGAGGCGGCTACGTCTTTCTCCGCGGACGAGGAGGGCCCCACAAGCCCCGGCTCGGTCAACCAGGGCCGGTTCGACTCAAGGAAGGGATCGCCGCTCGGTTCAAACGCTTCTAGTAAGTGAAAAGTCAACTTTTAAGGTCGGCAATATGGTTTAAGTCCAGTACATTTTATTAACTTGTATTTACATGCCTAAAACATACTACGAACTACTACTGCTAATACTACTTTTAAAACTGACAATTCGGCATATTGACATGTTCGGTACTTCAAACATTTGAAATATTTAAATACCATTTTTTTCTTTTAGGTTACAGTAACCTGATAAAAACTTTGGAGACGGATAGTCAAAAACGTCAAGATGGGGAGGACTCTGGTAAAGAACGATCCAGTGTTCGACAAAGTGTTGGATCCTTCCATTATAAGGAACTTAGTTTACGTCGTTACGATACCATGGTTCAAATTATTCTTACATCGTCTTCTACAAAGGTGAAGAATGCCCTTAGTCTACAAGTAAGTATTATATATTTCTTCTTCTTATGAGGTAATCACTTTTTTCTAGGGTTACCGTTGAATGTTGATAATCGAAATATCAAACCAATTGGCAATTACTGATATGAGTCAAATTATATGATGATCTATTTCAATGATTATTGATTGCAAGAATTACATTCATGTTTTTGCTTCATTTCAAAATGCTGCTTCTTAAAAGTGTATGTCATGTTTCCGATTCAGTCCACATATACCAAACTTGTACAAATATGTCTGCCGTAGCCCGTAGTTATTATTAAGACAGCTGCAGTTTGAGTACCACTGATTTAGATGTTGTGTGGTTGTGGTATTTTCAAAGTAAGTCTCTTGGTTCTCCTGTTTCATAACACATTTCCTAGGCACACTGGGTCCCCGATTCACCAAGATCGAGTTTAACGTCAAACACTCATTTGCGGGAGTATGACATAGCAACAAAGTAGCCTCAGTGAAAATCAGTTCTTGTAGCTGAGTGGGTAGACTATGAATACAAATGTATTTTATTTACTATTGTAACACAGGCAGCATTAGCTTCACTTCTAACACCACTCCAAGGCCCGGTCCTATAATGCCTGGCTAAATGTTTAGCACTGGGCTAAATAATTTAGCCCAGGCCTAAAGTTGAAAATGGATATCTTACAACGCCCGGCTAACATTTAGCGGTGGTTCAAATGTTAGCCTCGGCTTAAATTTCCTGGCCGCTCGTCGTTACCCTGGCTAAATTTTAGTGCTGGCTAAAGTTGTTGACATCTTCATAAAATATGGCGTCGTTAGCTATCACTTACAGTGATTCCGATCACAAATGGTTAATAGTACGTTCCTCAAAAAGAAGCATGTCTCTACTGGTTGGCCAGATCCTGCATGATGGCATAATAGCCAAATGTCGGCATTTAATAAGAAGAAATACATAAGATTACCTATGACATAGTAAGTAGTAAATGCACCTACCCCCATAGTGTTTCTCTATATAATTCCCACTAATTTCTGGCCATTTTCAATTGAGTAATTTGACAAACATCCCGTTTTATCCCAGTTTCAAACAACCAATATGTATGTGACATTCATTTGTTTTCGTTTGAATCCCACCGCCTGTGCGCAATACTACATAAATACTATCGAAAATCTATTGCCAACAGTGATGAAAAAATACTAAACCAACCCACAGCAAGCTTAGCGGTGGGCCAAATTCAGTTCATAAGACCCGTCCACAGTTTAGCGCCGGGCTAGATTTTAGCCCGAGGCCAAATTTAGACCGGTGCTAACGATATTTAGCCGCGGGTTATAAGACCGGGCCTTAGAGAAATAAAGCAATGTGTAATTCCTGATATATGTGAGCTTACCTTAGACTCACACCACCAAAGAAATACATTTCTGCTTATAATAGGTTTTTATTTGTCATGTGTGTATGGGAGAGGTAATAAGTTAGTGTTTACTGCAGAGGTTTCTTGGTTTGAACTGCTGCATTGTCATTAATGTTGTGAGTACCGTAGTTCTCTGGTCCAATTTGATTTATAATGGATATGATATAAATACAGGCTTAATTATTCTTTTCTAATGAGGTTGAAAACAATCATAAAATGTTCTTCAAAAATAGATGCCTGATAGGCCAACCTACTTTATCCACGTGCATTGACTGCAGTTGGCAGCTCTGTAGAGAATTTAGATTATAACTGGATTAATGATTTGATCTGGTGAGATAAGTTAATTAATTGTTCTTTTATTTCAGGTTTTGCGAGAGTTGCGCGATGCATTAAACCAACTACGCAAGGACGACACCTGCCGAGCTGTACTTGTGACTTCAACGGGAAGCTCGTTCTGCCAGGGCCTCGACTTTCAGAGTCTTATCAACGACAAGCCAGATAGGCGGAAGACTGCCGCTCAAGAGTTGGCGCTTGCAGTGACGCAGTTCATGACTAGTCTTGCTCATTTTAATAAGCTCATCATAGCTGGTGTGCACGGTGATGCGGTGAGTAGACCTTCAGCTAGTATTTATTACCATTTGAAAGCTGTCGTCAAAACATGTCCCTTTAAGATGTGAATCGGGTTTTTTAAGCAAGTGAATTGAGGGTTTCCATTCTACTTTTATGCAATGGTTTTGTTTGCTAAACTATTTGCGTGATAGCGCCAGCAGTCGAACGGAGATTCTGATCTTCTGAAACTTGGGACATCCACAAATTTCTGCGGATGAATGCCATTAGTTTTGTGGCAACCGTTTGAGAAGTTCTTTAGTTACACAACAATTATTACTAGGGATGTGCAGGGGTATTTTTCAGGTAACAAAATTTACCCGGGATCGGGTCGGGCCGTAAATTATGCCCGAACAAATCGGGTCAGGTAGTAGAACACAAGGTCCGTAAATCCCCTAGCTCGTCGAACTCCCAAGTCTCCCATCCATTTCCACAATGTTAAAAATCACATGTTATTCAAATGGGAGAATCATTCAGAAAAACAAATTAGGCCTAATTGATCTGTCAAACCAATTCTGGCTCAAAACCGCATTACATCTAATTGAAATAATTTAGCCAATTATACTTGTAGTCTATCTACATTTTTAAGTGATGTATTCTGATATCAATTACAAATTTTTAGTACGCATTTCCTCCATCTTTTCGCCTGTAGGCGTTCCAAAACACTTGACAAAATGTGACGCTGGGACGTGCTAGCTGATGCTGGAACCCCATCATTTTCAGGAGGTTTCGGAATGTATCCATAAAGAGATGATGACCATAAATGCCAGAAATCTACCGCCTTCTTGGCGGAAATAGTGTGAAATACGGCGGGTCATTCAAAGTTTCAAATACTTAAAAAATTCAAATCTGTTTGCAGTAGATTCGGATTCAAATTTCAAGGATTTATTAACCACTACATTTTATGTAGGCCTAACGTATTTTGTCTAATCGATAAATTGGTATTAATTTTTATTTTTTCACACTACCCGACCTGAGCCCAACCCGAGTTTAAAAATCACTACCTGCACAATCCCGATTACTACTTATTTGAAATATTTTTTCCAAAACAAAATGTGTGATAGCAATATCATGGTTCATTTCCATTTCGTCATGAGGCCCATCTTCGCATTGATACTAGAGAATACACCATTTTAGAATAGCTGGATGTGTATGCTAATTACAGGTATGACTCTTTGTTGACAGGTTGGCCTGGGGGTAACAATGCTGCCGTTTTTCGACATGGTGTTTGCCAGCGACAAAGCTACGTTCTATACGCCGTACGCTCGACTCGGACAGATTCCAGAGGGTGCTGCCGTCATTACGCTACCGCACATGCTTGGAAATGCTGTTGTGAGTTATATTTCACTCCTAAAGGAACAATTATGTGCTAGATTTATTGTTGCACTTTGATTCTAAAGCATTAAAGTATAAAACCAAACTAATACATTTATAAAAAATAAAAATATTTTTGAACTGTTAGTTTTACAATAGAGTATATATATATTGTTTGGTTTTTGGGGTTTTTCCCCACGAGTAAACAGAAGTGTTCGACTCACCTAACACTGCCCGACGTTTCGGAGACGAATCATTCTCCATCCTCAGAGGCCTTCCCTCTCGCTAATCTGCGATGACTGCGTCACGAACAAGATGCACTCGGCGCAGTCGTCTGACGAGTCAAATTACTGAGCAACGAGCGTTGTGTGGAAACATGTAGCGCCCCTAGGTCTGGGTGAGTCACATTTCTCAGTCGATAGTGAAGTTAACTGTTTTTACTTCGTGTCCAATATCTTTCCTGCCGACAGCTATTCAGTTCGTGTATAGTATTATCAGCAGGAGAGCTCTTACTCTTAGGATCTTCTTGTGAAGGAGGCAACTTGAGAATATCTTGTATGTTGCGTGTGGTTTGGGTTTTATTGTATAATTCCAAAACTGGTTTCCACGTTAAAGGGAGATACTGTCCATCTGTCTGCACATTCGACAGTATCTACCTTCAACGAGGAAACCAGTTTTGGAATTATATAATAAAACTCAAACCAAATGCAACACAAGATATTCTCAAGTTGCCTCCTTCACAAGAAGATCCTAAGAGTAAGAGCTCTCCTGCTGATAATACTATACACGAACTGAATAGCTGTCGGCAGGAAAGATATTGGACACGAAGTAAAAACAGTTAACTTCACTATCGACTGAGAAATGTGACTCACCCAGACGAAGGGGCGCTACATGTTTCCACACAACGCTCGTTGCGCAGTAATTCGACTCGTCAGACGACTGCGCCGAGTGTATCTAGTTCGTGACGCAGTGTCATCGCAGATTCGCGAGAGGGAAGGCCTCTAAGGATGGAGAATGATACGTCTCCGAAACGTCGGGCAGTGTTGGGTAAGTCAAACACTTCCGTTTACTCATGTGGAAAAAAAAATAATAATATATATATATATATATAAAATTGGAACTCAGAACAACGTAAACATATTCTAGTGAGAGAAAATGTACAGAAGGATGACAACTTACCAGAGAAAGTAGATCCATAGGTCGTTTTGAGAAACATATAGATGAGAAGAAATAAATATATTAAGACATTTCGGCCAACTCGTGGTCTTGATCACTCAGCGTGAGTAGAAAAACTGAACTAAACTAGAACATGTTTGTCTTGTTCTGACTTCCAATTAACTCAGCCATTTTGGCCTCTCCTAGTACACTATATATTAGGGGAAACATTGGGTAATAAAATTCGGAACCGGTTCCAGCCAACCAGCTCTCATATTACCCAGGTACCTGAATCTTGAAAACGTATTTTTCGATGTGTAGGCTTGATTTAAAGGTCGCCGCTAAGCCTTGTAAATGGCGCGGGGCGCGAAGATGAGGGAGGAATGACATGCACGCCGCCCGCTCGGTTAGCATCTCGGAATACGCCTGCAGTAATCACGTCTCGAGTCAAAAAACCATTTCTCAATACACAACTGAAGCACGTACATAAAACAGGATATTTCAAGTAAAATAAATAGTAATAGAACAAGTGTTAGCCAGAATGTTCACCAGAATGTTAAACAAAGAACAAACAGTAACAAATGCAAGCTGGCTAGCGTCTGTTCTGTTCCCCTCCGAGGCACATGTTTTGGAAGAGTGGGGGAGGGGTTGGCTCGCACCCTACCTGCTGGCTCCACCGGAGCAATACTAAATATTAATAAATTTAGCCTAGAAACGGACTAAAAAATTGCCCGGACCCGAAAAACGGCTCCGGGTAATATTTGGGGCTGGGTTCCCCGGGTACCTGATGTCATCCCTACTATATAATAGATCTCTACTCTTTATTCCAACATCATTTAGTTGGGTAAAGGGGTGTTTCCACCATTGATCTTGGGCATCCCAGGAATCAGTGTCGGCATGCCAAGCTCGACACATCATCTGCTTGAACTTTGTTCTCTTTGTGTACTAACAAAAATAATCTTTAATGACGGGATAATGGCTGAGTGTAGGACCTACCGGGGTACAAAGAGCAACCATGTAATTTCAAATTTGTATAAAATCTCTACACATTCGTAAGAATCGCTGGTAGCCTAGTTTGTACCCACGGACAAGTTACCGGCATAGTTGGTGACAATCTCACTCTTTTCAGACAAGTGAACTCCTCTTTGGTTGCCGGAAGCTGACGGCAAGCGAGGCTTTACACTACGGTCTGGTGACGCGAATCCTTTGGCCCGACCGCTTCCAGGAGGAGCTGTTGCCCATCATCCGCTCGCTGGCCAATCAGTCTGCCCAGGTAAGACGCAGTAGCTTTGCATGCAAATTGCACATTGTGTAGCTCTGATGTACAAGACAGGGCACATCTTTTTAGATGTGCTGCCCTCAAGGTTTTTATCGACTCCCTGCCCAATGACATGAGCAGGCCAGAAAAGGAAGCTGTTTTATATTGGATAGTTAGACAAAAGAATGGCTGCTTGGCACAAGAAGAAAAAAAAAAGTTTTCCGCTATTTCTTATCCTGTTTTACTTGCATTTTTGCCCCGGCTGCAGATCTAGTACAGTAAAACTTCTCTATAACAAACTCTCGAGGCTAGATTATTATTTTGTTATAAAGAGAAAGGGAAAATGGTGAGGAGATATGGATGGTCTTCCTAGACCTCACCAAGGCCTATGATAGAATGCCCAGAGAGAGAGTGTGGGAAAGCCTAAGGAAAAAGAAGGTTGACAGAAAACTGGTGGAAAGAGTGCAGAGCATATATATGAAGAGTGTGAGTTGCGTGGAAACCAGGGAGGGCAGAACGGATTGGTTTGAAGTCAAAACAGGTTTAAGACAAGGAAGTGTGCTGTCACCGATGCTCTTTAATATAGTACTTGACGAGATATTGAGGAAAGTGGAGACAGACGGACCGGAGGCATCTAGAACCTTAATTTATGCTGATGATGTTTTAATATGGGGAAAGTCACGGAAAGAAGTACAACAAAGAGTAGATAAGTGGAATGAAGGGACTCAAGAGTTTGGATTAGAGATAAGTATGGCTAAGAGCGAAGTGATGGTTATGGGGAATAAGAAGAGGAAAGCGGATAGACCAAAGATTGTACTGCGAGGCGAAGAACTAGTAGAGACTGAGGATTTCAAGTATCTTGGAAGCATCATCTCATCTGATGGTAAAATTGACAAGGAGATTGGAAGACGAACGGGGACCGCTGAAAATTTTTTCCAGTTAGTGAGGAAACTGATTTGGAAAAAAGATATACCAAGGCAATGCAAATTGGTAATATACAAAGCATATTTTGTACCAGTACTCACGTGTGGAGCGGTGACTTGGCCAGTTGGGGGAAAAGAAGAAAAAGCAATACAAGCAGCAGAAATGAAGTTCCTAAGGAGTGTGGCAGGAGTGACCAAGATTGATAAGATAAGGAGCTCAAAGATAAGGAAGGAACTTGGAGTGGAGAGTCTAAACTTTAAGCTGGGAAAAGAAAGATTGCGGTGGTTTGGCCACATGAAAAGAATGCAGGAAGACAGGATCCCGAAAATTGAGTTTGAGAAAGAAGCAGGGAAAAAGAAAAGAAAGAGGGGAAGACCAAGACTGAGGTGGGAAGAAGTGATAGCAATGGACGTGGAAAGAAGAAATGCAACTTGGGAAGAGGTCAATCAGGAACGATGGTGGGAAGATAGAAAAGTATGGACAGAATTTGTAGAAAGAGCAGAGGAAGAAGAAAGTGAAGGGGAGGAGCCGGAGGAAGTTAACATGAGGGATGCGTCAGGCATGGCCAGCCGGCTTCGATGTACCTAGGGGCCAGAATATGATGGGATTAAGTTCCTATCCCCTACCCGACTTCATTGTTGGACACAGGGAGCAGATATATAAAAAAAAAAAAGAACATTTCTTTATAAAGATGGTACCCTTACATGCATAAGAACCTTTTTTGACCTCAAAAACAGTTTGTTATATACATCGTGTTGTTATAAAGACGTTCTTTGTAAAGGAGTTTCACTGTATAGGCCTACATCGGAGATTATGAAGGTTGTACCCTTATTCTGTGGAGGTTGTATTATTTTTAGCATAGAAAACATAACTAGAATGTGGTTCTTTACATAGCAAGTTAGTCCATTCTGTTGAAAGGAAATCTTGTTTCCGAAATTGTATGCGTTTCTATAGCATGCTGTAGGCCTAACCTGTTGTAGCCCTGGCACTGCCTGTTATACAGAGGTTAGTTATGATTCAATGACATAATGAGCCAGATAATGCAAAATATTAGATACAATTTAAACTAGATAATAATCCCAGGATCTTGGCGAGCCTAATTGTGGATTAGAAATAGTAGTCATGTCTTAACTACTTCACTTGTCCAAAATATTGAAAATATAATTAATGCATCATTATTTTTTAACTTTCATGATTATTCTGATAAAATTAGGGACAATTTTTTATGGTGAATAAAATCGCAATATTTCGGTGTAAAATTTTTACTTCAGCAGGGTAATAAAGCAGTGGGAAAAAATAAACTGGTATCTCACAACGGCAAAAAGAAAATGCAAATATTCAGATAGAATTTTAAAGTCAAGGCTAAACAATTACTGTCAAAGAAATGCATAAGATAGTGTAACAATCAGAGATCTGACTAGGCTAGGCTAGAATGCGTCAAGTGGCGTTTTTTTTAGGAGCCGGCTAGCTAGCTTTTGGCTGGCTACGTTTTTCAAACAGCCCGGCTAGCATTCTCTTAGCTGGCTAGCTTTCTCTTAGCTGGCTACGTTTTGTCGAGCTGCAAGCTAGGTTCGCTGGCTAAGATATTCGAGTAGCTGGCTAGCTAGCTATCAGCTGGCTACGTTTTCTCAAGCAGCTTGTTCTTAGCTGGCTGTCTTTCTAGGTTGTGGCTGGCTACATTTTTGCAAGCTGCAGGCTAGGTTCGCTGGCTAAGATTTTCGAGTAGCTGGCTATGTTTTCTCAAGCAGCTTGTTCTTAGCTGGCTGCCTTTTAAGCTGCTGGTTAGCTCGTTTTTGGCTACATTTTTTAAAGCAGCCAAGCACATAGGAAGGGGGAGAATGGGGGGAGATTCCCCCCCACATTTTTCTTCGACCCACCCAATTTAGTGTTTTAGGCACCCAGTCATGTCACACATCCCTATATACACCCTCTTATATACCATTAATACTTCTTTTAAAATCACGTATCAGCTTTTGTTTTCCAACGTATATACAACTATCGACGTTGATAGGCATCGGTAACCCGAGCACGGATACCCGGGTAAACAGTCACCAACTAAATTTCATATTTCACCAGTGAATAATTGCAGAGACACAGAGCGCCCCGTGCACGCCCCGGAGAAAGCCACTAGTCTTCCTCACAAGATACATTTCCACTCCCTTTTGTTTGCATTTTGTAGCATTACAACATAAAAGTGAATGGGTGCCTGTAGGTATGCGGTGAGGTCAGTGGCGTAATTAGAGATGGGGCGGGTTAAGGCCTTCAAAAAAATCGGGAAATAACTAATAGCTAATAACAAGTAACAACTACAGTAACGTTATAAAAAAAAAAAAACGCCTTCGGCAAAAAGGCCTATATGGCAGCCGCCCCAGACCCCGCGAATTGTTTGCACTCCCCCCCCCCCCGCCCCACT
Source organism: Isoperla grammatica (assembly GCA_945910005.1). Lineage (NCBI taxonomy): Eukaryota > Metazoa > Arthropoda > Insecta > Plecoptera > Perlodidae > Isoperla > Isoperla grammatica. Next base: position 3,837,422 of record OX246743.1, on the reverse strand, counting down.
TGATAAAAAGTTGCTACATGCCTGAAAGCAAAGAGCTGTTTTAGAGCACAGCTGGCTAACTATCCATTGGCTGCAGGCTATGTGTCTCAGTAAGCTAGTTTGAAAATGTTATTTGGTGGTCTAGGATTTGATCCCGGATTTTGTTAAGAATATATATATAGACGACATTTTGAGGTAGCTGGTCTAGTATTTAATTCTATTATTTGGATGGATGCCTTATTTTATTCAATTACTACTTTTTTCTAAATCTAGTTACGGTCCATTTGGAAAGCAAACTGCTTTATAAGCCGGTCCATCGAAAAGCAGCTCCGAGACGTTGTGTATGCTTCGGTTTATAAATAGGCACATGTGTTCTACTGGACAGGAGCAGCGATAGTATGTAGAAAAATAGTCGGACCTTGAGTTCCCACAAAATCCCATGGATCGACATTTCTTCACCTGTAAAAAATCGATAGCCTACAATTAATAGGGTCTATCTTCCTTAATTTAGCCTACATTGTTAAATGCATTACCAGTACTAAAAAATTTCTTTGGCCTGTATGAAAAAATCAAAATGTCATCAATAGGCCTTCATAATTTTTTATCTTTCATGCCATTAAAGTTTGTAAATCTCAAGAGTCATATTGTCCAAATGTGAACACTCAACATGCACCAGAGTTTCTAGGGATGGCCGAACGTTCAAAATTCCGAACTCGAGCTCAAATTTTATATTTCGATTTTTTTTTTCTTAAAACACATACCTATATTTATTAGGGTTGGGATTTGATTATAAATTCGTCATCAATGTCAAATTCTCTCTTCCCCCCTCTCCCCCCACACACACACAAACAGTTTTTTTTTTTAATGTTAAAAGTTCGTTTTGTTTATAAATAAATATTTTGTGATACAGTAAAACTTCTTTTTAACAAACTCTTGGGGGCCAGATTATTATTTTGTTATAAAGAACATTTCTCTATAAAGATGGTACTTTCACAAGCTTAAAGAACCTTTTGGGACCTCAAAAACAGTTTGTTATATATATAGATAATTTGTTATAAAGATGTTTGTTATAAAGAAGTTTCACTGTATTATGCTGTGTCACGTTTGACCTGTTCCCGAAATAGGCCATGGGCGTAAAACATTGCCGACCCCGACAAACCTGTTTATCATTCTTTGTTTTCCCTTCTTTATTTGCCACAAATCCAAACGGTTCCACATATCACTTTGCTTTCCCGTCGGCATCACTAAAACAAGGTTCTTCACCTTCGGGTCGAGACATTTGTGCGGTGTGCCATACGGACAAAATAAAATAAATAAATTTGTGCTTAAGTCTAGACCCTGGGCCGGTTTCATCAAACTTTTAATCTCTGATTAGCTACAAACAATGATGAACACAACAAAACGGAATGTAACGTTCAAGGCCGCGTTGCAGTAGGGAAGAACGTTCGCCGCCTACGCATGTGCACACTTGTCGGAATCAACATATTCTTCTTGTACATGGTTGCCAGTTTGACCAACGATCGCGGGTAGAGGGAGGCGGGCGGGATATTTGAAAATGAGATACCGCACCGAAGTTTCGATGTTAAATGGTTATTACGATTTGACCTTGTAAATGGATGTTGAATCAAATAATCAATGTCAAGTCCCAACCCTTATATTTATTATCATTAGAAGATATCATTTTTTTTAACTTCTAATAGGTAAAACTCGAACCAAACTTTTCCTTGGAAATGCTTTTGAAAATTGTTTCTTAGCGTAAGTATAGTCCTCGTAAAGCACGATAAGTAGTAGGTTTAACAATGAAATACGAAAATCCCAACCAAGTCCGTTTCCACTAGGGACGGGCAAAAATATTGATTTTATCAATCGATATTCCATATTGGAAAATATCTACGTTATCGATATTAATTTAGGTCTCTGTATTGAAAGTATCGAAATGATCGATTAATATAGAGAAATATAACCTCAAAATAGCTCCATCTTCACGCGCTGGCGAGAATTGGTACAGCAGGGGCGGAAATGGCGCTCTCGAGGAGAGCGATGTTATTTTAAAAAAAAACGATATCAATCGATAACGATAATTGTCCTTCGATTATCGATACCCATATCTGGAATTGATGCCCATCCTTAGTCTCCACCTGGTTTCAATCAGAATGCTTTCAATGAACGCCTTCTTTAATAAAGTATATTATACCTACCTAGGCCTACATATATTCACTATTCAATTTCAAATAAATGTTCAGAAACAATTACAAAAGGATTACCGCCTAGGCCATGTGGTCTATTCATTTACAACTCTGTCCATCCAGTTGTAACAATTTCCCCTTCTTCCTGAATTTGTACAATATTTCAGTTTTCAAACCAATTTGTAAAAGTTCGGTTCGAGTTCGAAGTTCGGAACTTTTTTAGTTCAGAATTTAGAGTTTGGTATAAAAGTAAAAAACCAAGGTTTGTTCATTCCGAAGAGCTACCAAGGCATTTCAAACCGGCGTGGTGCAATCGCTTGTCCAAACTAATGTCACCAGGGCGCTTCAAACCGGCGTGGTGCAATCGCTTCGTGTCAGAACTGATTTTAAAACATTGGTAGCCTAAACGTGTCGATTTTCGGCCAAGTTGTTTTGATATCAATCCAATTGAGCATTTAAATGGAATTAGTTCAAGCATACAAGCTGGTTTTAATTCAAACCGGTTTGTAACGCCTTGTTTCTTGTTAATATGGCAGTGATTTATGCTTTTAGAAAGTAGAATTAATTTCTCTCGTACCTTAGTACAGCGGTATACTCTGCTAGTATCTGCTGTTGTTCCATTCATATCACCAACATTGTGAAGTTCCCAATAATGCCTTTCTTGGCAACGGCAAGTAACGTTTACTGACTCTCTAAGCGGCATATCGGTTTTGTTTTTGCTTCCTGGCTTCCGTTCCGTGTCGACACGAGGTGCGATTATAACGGCGTTCTGTTGCGGTTCACATTCTGGTAGATCACCGATACTCCCACAAAACTGAAATCATAAGTTGTGATATTGGTATCAGCTTTTTTCGTTATGTCCGAAAACAAATAAACACCCATTTAGGCTACTCTGGTTACGTCAAATGTGCACATTCTTTCTCCGATTTCGTGCGAAGAACTGTAACTAAGGTTGGAGTTGATTAGATTGAGTTAAACAATATAGTTTCGTAACTAAAGCACAGATAATCCGTGACTGAAGTATTGATTCAAAAACATTTATTCATTACAAAATTCTTATTCATACAGAAATAGGGTGAAATTCAACTGTCGTAATTTGTTACTTTTGAAATGGAAATGTACCTTGCCTTGCACTGTTAAACTGTGCCACACTACGCTTGCATGTTATGTAAGAGCCTTCTCTGGAACAGTGTCTCAAAGAGATTTGGTGCTATTTCAGTGGCAAGTTATCGTTTTTAATATGCAAACACATATACTGTGTTATGCAGTGATGCTTTTAAGACATCATCACACAATGAAATACAACAAACTTTCTCCAGTTCAATGCCGAAACACAATACAGATGCCCACAATACAGCCACAAGAAACACATGCAGCAACACCCAAACCCACTTCACTGACCGATACCACGGCACAAATAACAAAACCATATGTACTTGGTTGCAGTACGTAACCATACATACTTGGTTGCAGTTCGTAACCATACGTACTTGGTTGCAGTTCGTAGCCATACATACTTGGTTGCAGTACGTAACCATACGTACTCGGTTGCAGTTCGTAACCATACGTACTTGGTTGCAGTTCGTAACCATACGTACTTGGTTGCAGTACGTAACCATACGTACTCGGTTGCAGTACGTAACCATACGTACTCGGTTGCAGTACGTAACCATACGTACTTGGTTGCAGTTCGTAACCATACGTACTTGGTTGCAGTTCGTAACCATACGTACTTGGTTGCAGTACGTAACCATACGTACTCGGTTGCAGTACGTAACCATACGTACTTGGTTGCAGTTCGTAACCATACGTACTTATTTAAATGTAGTGATAAACTTAAAAGTTTTACCCTACTTCTGTGTTGAAAACTTACGTTTGGAAAATAAATGAACACCTGAAGTTCATGAAAATGTGTTTTAGGAAAAATGTGTTGATGCCGAAATATCAATTACTGAATAAATAATCTGTTAAATGTTTTAATAAATAAATCAATCAATCATCCTGACTGTAAACTGTGCACGCATTACTTTCATCTGAGAACGATTGCTCAGCGCCATCGTCTGATCGTCCGTCTCGTTAGTCCACGACCACTTCCAAGGGCATTGTTGGCCGGTGGGGCAGCGGCACAATCTGTCGATCACCGGACGGATCCAGAACCTGCGGTGGATCACGCTGCACACCTCGTTCGGGCCGCACACCGATAGATCTCTCTCGCTGTTAACCTGCGATATTCCATGTCATGTGATGGATGATTCCAGTTATAAAAAAGTCACCATTTTAAAAACTGTTTAGGGCTCTTGTTTACAATGTACCTACAAGAAACATGAAATCCATTTTTTTTTTTTTTTTTTTTTTTTTTTTTTGTAGGCGGAGGCCTATAGCTTAACGTCGTATGATGATGACGAATTTAAGCGTTGAAAGTACACATAGAAGACATAATACAAAAATTATGAGTCGTTTCTATGAGGATCCCTTACATAAGGATGTTCGGTTTTAACAAAGTAATTTTGAATCCCTTTCAGCGTCCTTAAAAGTGGACTTGACTGTAAATTATTTGTATTTCCCATGTTGAGTCCACAACCCAAATTTCCCCTTTTTAAATAGCTTTTATTATATAGTCAAACTTCTTTATAATGAACTCTTGGAGGCCAGAGTATTATTTTGTTATAAAGAACATTTCTTTATAAAGATAGTACCTTTACATGCATAAGAAGTAAGAACCTTTCGGGACCTTAAAAACAGTTTTTTATATCATTTTGTCATGGAAATTTGTTATAAAGTTTCTCTGTATAATATTAATACTTTTAAAGGCTTAACAATTTAACACTTTTTGGTCAGCCACAATATTATAGGCCTACCACACAAAATGGGCTCTTGTTTTCCCTATACTAGCTTGTAACCAGGTACTGTAGTGAGCAGTTGCATTCTCACCCGAGTAGGATATATAAACTTAAGCTCTTCTCTTCTAGGGGTGATAGCATGAGTTGTTATTATCCCAAAAATAATAAACAATACTAAAGGTTGACAACTCCCCATGTCTTGTGTGTTGCTTCCTGTCTATGGCTCTTCTCACAAGGCTACACAGGATATTTATAGATGCCAGATGTGTAAGTTTGCCAGTTTCGTTGTAAAAGTGTTGGCAGCTGAAGTGAAAGGTTGACATTAATACACAAACACGTGTAGCCTGCTGCCTTTAATATTTACCTTGATTATGGTTCCCAGGCAAACCATAGGGATGGGCAAAAATATCCACTTTATTGATTGATATTCGATATTGGAAAATCAGTGCTCTCCCCAGGAAAAAAAGTTCAGTGGTTCTTTCAAAATAATTGCCGGGTAGTGTATTTCCAGGGTAAAAAAAAAGGGGGGTCTGGGGGCTTGCCCCATACATTTTTTTTGGATCATAGGATTATGGATATTAATGGATCATTTTCACTAAAAGTGGGCAATTTTTGTTAATTGGGTGGCAGCAGGGGCTTTGCCCCTGACCCCAGCTATTTCACCCACCTCGTTGCGAGTACGTATCACACGATGTGAATACCCAACCAGTGGGTTTGGGAGGGTTGTTACTTGTTTTTGTTAATACTACTATTACTAATTAATGCTAATTTGTGAGAAAGTATTTATACAAAACATTACAATCATTGTTTCTCTTATGGGCTCTTCTAGTTAAGACCCGGAGCTGCACAAATTATTTATGTATCTTGAATTACATCATACACATACGAATTTAAAGCACGTGCTAGGAATAATGTGGAAGTTGTGAATGATGTGTATTTGAAATCAAATGATTGAGATTTTAATAATGGCAAATTGTGCTGCTACTTTGTGCAATGTCATTGTGACCTGTTGGCTACTTGTGTTTTGTGTTCAGAAGCAAAGTTGCCTAACTTTTCTCTTGATTCTAGTCAATGGAGGCGACAAAAGCTCTGCTCCGACACAGCCTGCGGAGCAAACTGGATTCGGCCTTGGAATCCGAGTCCCACCTTCTCGTTCAACATTGGACCAGCTCAGAATGCCAAAATAACTTCAAACGTTACCTTGACGACGAAGATGTCGGACCCCAGCGACAGAGAGTCGACCCTTGATCAGTGTTTGCCTTCATCACTACTCGTACGACCATCCCATTATTATTGATATACGATAATATTGTAAAGATTCTTATGAAACAATACAATAATGAATCATTTTTGTAGAGATCTATAAAAGTAGATGTTGATGGTACAAATTTATTACCTGCTTCTGTTTGTTATCTATTTACTAATCACTTTGCCAAACAGCAGCGAGTTTTTACTTTTTATAGGTATATCTCCCATCACCGTAGCAATGTGCACGTATTTTTATTATATTTTCTTGTTCGTATTTACTATATTGCGATGTTTTCTATTAATCATTTTTCTCTTACAATAGTGTACTGCAATCATTGTATACAGTACATTAATTGTGAACTTGTTTTTACGAATTGTACACGTGATTGTTCATTCTATGAAAATGATACATATGTATCCTGGACTTATATTTTTGTCACATTTAGAAAAATGACTGAGTTTGTATTCATGAAGTTCTTGCTTACTTGTGGATGTAATATTATATTCTAGGGAGTTTACATATTTGTCCTTATAGCAAAGGTTATGGAATACCATCACAAATCACTTCATACTAGTATATTAAGTCATGCAACCTTGAACGATCCACGATTAAAAAACATGTATGTACTAAACGAGGACGTTGGTCTATTCTACAGGACCATAATTCTGTCAAATGTATTTTTCTTTCAGATTACAGTGTCTCAAAATATTATACAAGTGTGTATAATGTATAGTTCATTTTTAGTGCAACAACTTTTTGTATAGTATATTATATGTGTGAATGGTAAAAATAGAAAAAAATAATCGACTAATATTTTGTTAGTAAAATTCTGAAGAAGTAACAATCCAGTAAGGATTGTTATATTTTTATTGTCTTTTCTATTATTGTGTAGGTATTATTTTGTTTATAACATGTTATCTTGGCCTTAGTTGTCATGTTATGGTTAGCGTGAATGGATAATCATTTTTGTGTTTCAATAAAAAGGGTTTAGTAAATGTGCACTTAATTTGTTAGTTATCATTGTGTTACTTGTAACATTATACCTTTGTTGTCAATACAATGTGGCAGACACTGTTAGAAGTACCTATATCTTGGTATGTATACACAAGTACCACTATTTAACTTTGCTGCCAAATTATTTAGTGGGCAATTGCATTTTTTCTAAATAAATTGTGATTATAAAGTTACAAAGCTGTTTTATTATGGTTTCTGTTGGACATTTCTGATCTAGTTGCAAAACTTTATAAATTTGCTTCTAATTAAGAAAAGATTAGAGACTGTATGCCTGTTACGTGTTAACCCAAAGGGTCACCAGCCTGCTAATTTCTAGTTCTCATAAAAATGAAAGAATTACAATTATTCGGAGGGATCGATTCCAGCAGCTTGGGTGAATAAAGTAGGCGAGTCGTCAAAGTGGCACAGCTTGGTTAAATCAAGTAGACATTCATCAAAAAGGACACACAAAAAGAAAAACAAACAAACTGGAAACATTTTGGCCCGCATGGCCTTTCTCAAGCAGTGAAGAAAACTATGTATGTACCTGTTATAAGTTGGTGTCAACTTCAGCGGACTGCAGAACTTGAACGGGTTCTCCTGCTTGCAAAAATGTCCTGATTAGCATGTACATACCTGCTAACTTTCCCGATTTAGTCGGGATATGCCCGATTTTTAACCTTATTTTCCGATTTCCCGATTTGGCACAGAATTTGTGCGATTTTCACGAATTTTCAAGTATTTTACTGTAAATAGATCAACTTTCGTATTTACGGACCTAAAAGTTGCAATTTTTTCGAAGCTTGACCGCCAATATCTTGATGCCCAGTGTGCAGTGAGTTCAAACTCTGCCCACTCACGTAATTTTTCTCCAAAACCAGTCCTGGTACATGCACTGTTATTTCTTTTTTTTACTGTTTATAACTATTTTTTGTCTTTCTTCTTTTTGTCTTTGATGAATTGCGTTTTCGCAATAGGCCCGCCAATACCATAAAGGCTATGTTTCTTTTTTTATAAATCTCCCTATTTTCAGTTTTGATAAGCTGGCAGGTATGCATGTACCATATTTACCTGAGTTTAAGAATATAATTTTTCAATTTTTTATATTTATAATATCGGGGGTCGTCTTAAATTTGTATATTAAGATAATGAATAAAAATTTAAAAAATCCAGTTTTAAATTCTTCAAAATAGGGGGTCGTCTTAAATTCGAGGTTGTCTTCTATTCGGGTAAATGGTGTTTGATTTGTGGACTCCAGGGAATAAAAATAGCTATTGTAGAGCTAGAATGGACAAAAGTTGCAAATGGTACTGGAGCAGAATAAATTATCTAGGCAAAATATCGTAGGATATTTTTATTTACCTGTTCTGAGAAACTCAATCAGTATATTCAGAAACATACAAATGACTAGTAACAGTTTTAGTTTTTACACATGATATTGATAGCACCTACGCTGAATTGATGAATTATGTAGGGGCCACTTGGCTAGTAAGTTGACAGTATGTACAGTGAAAGTAAATTTAATTCTTCATTCCGGGGGCATAAAGTTTCACGACAGGGAGGCGATTCTGTATTGGTTGACGAGATCCAGCATGATGGACGGATAGACCAGTTATGGGCATATGATAGATGTTTCAGTAGTCCCTTGTTAATTCAAACTCAGTTAATTCAAATTCAATAGACCAGCGAGGCAGGCCATCCCGCCGCCCAATGATGTTATACCTCTAGTCACACAGTGGCACCCAGGACTACAGGCACTCAATGGTATCATGAAAAGTGGCCTTCACATTTTGACATCCTCCATTAAGACCCAAGATCTTGTCAAATCCTTGCCAAGAGTAGCCTTCAGACGCCCCCCAAACATTGTGAACCTAGTGGTCAGGAGAGACTGCCGCATCAGGGTCGCTCCTGAAAATGAACCAGCAGGTTCCTACCCATGCCAAGGAGGTAACGGTTGCTTGACGTGCCAAATTCATCAACCTTCCACCACTTTCAGTGCCCAGGCCACCGGCAAGACATACTCATTACCCAATCAGGCAACACAACACCTGCCAAACCTCCAATGTATGTAGTTTACCAACTAAAGTGCAACCACTGCCCTGCCGAATATGTTGGCCTAATGGTACGTTTACAGCTACGCGAAGCGAGGGCGCGAGCTCCAATCAGCGGCCGAGTTTCACGCAAAGAAGTTAATAGATTCACGCAAACTCGGCCACTGATTGGAGCTCGCGCCTTTGCTTCGCTCGCAACGCGTAGCTGTAAATCGACTATAACTAAGAACTCCCTTAGGTCACGGATGAACGGGCACAGGCAAAACACTAAAAACCTGACCATGGACAAACCGGTGGCTCAACATGCGGCATCCCATAACCTGGCATTCAATGGATGTTACAACACCAGAGTGATAAAATCACTCCCAGCCAGCTGCAACCCAGGCAAACTAAGACGGTGGGAGTTGGCCCACCAGTGGATCACTAAATCAAGGTTGGCTCCCAACCTAAACATCCGTTAGTTACAGCCCTCTCCCCCTCTCACCTCCCTGCCACCACACCCTCCAACAGCGCCTTGTAAATATTGTATATATTATATATATATTTTAGCCTAGTTTATTTTAGTTGTTTTGTTGAGTAGAGTAGTTGCAGTAGCCATTCTTCTCTCGAGTGAACAAGACCTCGGTCGAAACGTCTCGTTTATATTTGTATGTTTTTTATGTGTACTTCAAACTCGCAAATCTGTCATCATACACGAAGGTAAGCTGTTGGATCCTTTCCTCACACTATATATATATACCATTCCAGCCGATTGGCACGTACTTTCATAACCTTAATTCAAATTAAGTATAATTCAAACTGTTGATGGAGTTCCAGCAGAAGATTTTGAGTATGGTGCTTAGTGTTAAGTTCTTTTAAATTGAAATTTTGTACTAATTCAAAATGGAGTTTTTATGGGTCCCATTTTTGAATTAAAGGCAGACTTGTAATACAATATTAGACATGATTACGAGATGTGTCTGAAGTCAGAACACTTCTGTCAGAAGAGGTAAGCAAGCACGTGTACTTTCCTTCTCCCTTTGTGTTATATTATGGACATGGGGTTTCTAAATTAAAACGTTACTGCAAGTACCTAGTACAGTATTAATACTTTATTTAGTATCCTTACTATTTTCAAAATAATATACAGTTAGAACATCTATGGTACACAAATAATTACAATACATTGCACAAGATGATAATTATACATAATAGAAAATGCAAAGGGTAGTATCAAAATAAAATCACAAATACAGTAATTCATGAAGCCGCAACAAAACCAGGACAACTAAGAGCCTCAGAAATACTTTGTCTCATCTGGTTTGGCATGCAAGATGGGATGCAGGCTTGTATTTAGATTTTAGAAGCTAGAATCTATAGATCTACTTGTCAGTATGCACTAGAAACGTCATTGTCAGTGGTCGAAGTGGAAATAAAAAGGTAGCGAGATAGTGAATAGGTAGAGATCCTTGTAAATGGTTTTATTTTTTAGCATATTTCGTTTTATTAATTCCAAATTTCGCTGTTGAGCAGTAATTTCAGCTTTTTGGCGGTGTTTCAATTTTAATTTACCAAATGTAATTTGTATTTAGTATTCTAATGTATGTTGCATGCCTACATTGTCGCGAAAGAAAAGAAGAAAAAGAAAGCTGTCGCTAGGAATGCGGAATGCAGTCGACGCACAAGCTACGAGAAAAATCTGTTGCGAGCCGGTTTGGCAGGGGTGGAAGGGTCACTGCAGAAAATGTTGAAAATTACGTTTTTGACAGAAATTCGGCGATTTCGTGTCAATTCAACTGCTTCAGTCTTTTTCGTTTTTATAACAGTAAACTTATGCTATTTCGCGTATACACGGGATTTCGTTTTATTTCGCGATTCAAAAAGACTATTTTTGGACTCACAACAGACTGTCATGCCAACATATTTCAATTGCTGCACGTTTCAAGTGATTTCGCGCTATCGCGCATTGCGAAATACAAGGATCTCTATGAATAGGCCTACAAGAGTAGTTCAGCTATTAATTATTAGCTATCCATACAAAAACTATTACCCTTACATACATAAAGGGGGTGGGGGGAGAATCATTGTCATACAATTAATAGCAAAATATGCCACGGGCACTGTATTAACATGTTCTATTTTTACTTACGGAAATTTCATTGCACGCATTATAAACCTTTTATATGCTGCTTTTAGTTTTAAGCAACCTAAATTCATTGGTATTTTAACTGCAGATATGCTTTATATACTCATGTGTTGTTATGTGGTTATTGAGCATTGTAAACGGTCTAAAACAGAGTGGAATAACTCACAACTGAACTTAATATAAAACATAATACTGGACATCTCTTTAGTCTTTATCTTTCTACAAACATTTAAAAATACATAGTATTTGTTGAATTAATTCAGTGTGTTTGTACGATGCACATCATTTTGAGTAAGAAACCATCCATTATAATTTAGGAAGGTTCTATTAATTATGGTACAGTATGGTAACTTTTATTTTTTGTTTAACTGTGTAAAAGCAGTTGACCTTTCAACTTATTACAATTCATTTAAAAATGAGGTAAACAAACTTTCCCTGCAAATAGTTCTGAGATAACAGTTGTCCAGAGAGCAAGGACAAATAATATATACGACACTCCAACTTGATGGCTGTTCGGTAGTTGGTAGGGCTGACCACCAATCTCGTCAACGTGGAAGCCCATTGGGAAGATGACGGCCGCCAAACAAAATAACACCACTAAAATCAAACAACATAAATTGTAATTTTAGAGTTTGGTAATGTGTTCCAAGTTAGTTTACCCAAGGTCTCTACTATCTGAAGATCCACGCTGTGCAAGGAAAATTACTCTTTGTTTAACATAATTATTTGCCCTCGTTCTCATAAGATCGCATGCATTTTCTCATAGCAGCAAGGCCACATAACTCATTATCACTATCATAGACCTACAATAGCCGCAAAATGTGGGTCTATATTCTATAGGCCTATGAAAAAAAAAAATTAAACCTTTTATTTTTGCCAAAATGTTACTAAAGCTCAGTGTAAACTATGTAATGTAAACTAACCACTATATACGTTATACTGTATTGTCTGTACAAATCTACAAATCATAATATATGTATTTGTTAATATTAGGTAAAATTAGATTTAGGTTTAGGATTATTCATCTCTCTCTCTCTCTCTCTCTCTCTCTCTCTCTCTCTCTCTCTCTCTCTCTCTCTCTCTTTCTCTCTATATCTAACTGAAGAATTAGGTTGGAATTCATAGTCGGCCCCTACACCTAGGGGCGCCCATTGTTACCAAGGTAACAATTGTTTGCATGTTATTTCCCATAAACAAAACAAATCCATAGCAACAATGGGTGCCCCTAGGTGTAGGGGCCGACTATGAATTCCAACCTTAGAGTTACACATAGAACACATACACATAGTTAAACATTGAGAAGGAGGAGCAGACCATAAGGCATCTGCTGACTTGTGAGGGACTAAGAGCCCAAAATGATGGTCGAATAGACCAGTTGTGGGCATATGAAATGATGATATACTATGTATCTGTCCAATGAATAAAATTACACAAAGTCGCAAGGTATACTTTAGCAATAGCCGCAAGGATTTCTTATAACTAAGATCAAAGTCGTCAAAGAACCTACAAAGACATGGCTTTTGTGGCTATAGTTGTGTTGAGGGCTTTGCCACTTTTCCTATATGTCACATCCCTGACCAGTGTGATAGGCCTAGTTGTTTTGACTACGATGTCTTGACTTAACGTTGCTAGCATCTCATTGGCGTGTTATAAGTGACGTTTCAACACATGATTGGTCCGTCGTAAGGTTTATGGTATTGCAAGATGATAGTTGAGAAATCTGAACTCTCTTATACCAGTCTAATTGCAATGAAATGAGTGAGTGAACCCTTGTACGTAATCTCTAAGCCAACATGGCTAACTATAGGTACTACCTACAGGCCTACCTTGTGACATTCTTATAACTTTGTGTGCACAGGGCTTTAGGCGAAATTCACGATTCAACTGGTGTGGCTATGCCAAATATTTGATTAGTTTTTTAAATATTTTTTTTTTGACATAGGGCCTATACACTTATTTTTGAAGACATGATTTGACACCGATTAATTGCCTTTGATCTCGATGTAGAGATTTTTCATTGATTACCCTCCTTAATTGTTATACTGTTTCAGGGCAGACTAAATGGAACTAAAAGTGAAAACAAAAATCCTTTTAAAAACTATTCTGTAGCATTTTTATACATTTGGCAAATTTGTCACTGGCAGCAGAGACCCCCAGACCCCTCCTTGTCCTCCACCGAGTTTGAATTCGATCTGATTAGTGGATGACTTCGTGATGGTGCTTCTAGACCTAGGACGAAATCACTTACTAGCAGTAAATCCAACCCATCGTGCATATGGTACGACGTTACGATCCCAATGTGAAGAAGCAAGAAGAATTATAGTTGTTGTGATGCAAATGCAACCAACAAATATGCAGACGAGCGCTAAAAGCCATTCTGGCTGTAAATCTGGAGTGAAACAAACTTGAGGTCTGTTATATAACGTCATACACGTCCACATCAGGCCCAATCTGGTGTCTCCTGAAAATAGAACAGTAATTATGGTCGAGTGTCGTAGGCCTAGGCCATGGGACCTAGGCCTAGGCCTACACTTTGTTCACCATCTCTGCTCTATGCCTTGACATTGCAATCACATGCGACGTGTTGAAGAATGATTAGAGACAAGCCTAGGCCTATTGAATATGAAGAATATCCAGACCCTTTCCGAACTAATATTTTCAGTAAACAAATAGAAAACCTAACCTCCAACATCAGTTATTATCCAGTCTGGCATTGCTAAACTGACGATAGCAAAGACGTCAGCAGCCATAAATAATGTACCAGAAATAAGTGTTAATTTATCCATTGTCAAAAATATTCGTAGCCTAGGTTAAAGTATATTTAATACTCAGCACTGCATTATAACAAAGTCGGACAAAGACCAACAAAATATTTCTGACATAAACAGCCAGACAGGTAGTGTCAAACTCAGCCACTCAGATAGAGATGGGTGAAAAGAATCGATTCTTTCGAATAATCGATTCTTTTCTTTCGATTCTTTCTACTAGTCGATCGATTCTTTTTATTCGATTTAATGGTAGAATCGATTCTCTAGCATCGATTTTTGCAATAATCGGCTCTCAAAATTTGAATGTCACACCATGGATTTATACCATTGGCGTAGCTATCGGGTGGCAGAGGGTGCAGTTGCACTCGGGCCCGGGCCCGGCCCGGGTCTTCTCTCTAACTCCATGTTTGTCCCATTAATCGATGTATGGTTTTAACTTTTAACCTGATGACAATTTTCTATTGTTGGAAATTATTTAGGCTACCAATTTACAGTTATTTCGCTCTCATTGGGCAAGAAAAATGTGGCATTAAACTTGACAGTTCAACATGCAAGAACTGACATGCGAAAAGAGTTTCAACTAAGGAAAAATGTGAAGCTTGTATCCACACCACACGGGAACAATAGACAGTAATCCCCCTATCCAATTCCACAGAAACGACTCAATGATTGATTGATTAATGGGGCTTAACGTCTCATATTTTCGCAACTATGGCCAATCGAGACGATGAGCGGGTGATAATGAAGATGAGAAAGATGATGATGAAGAATAAAGCCACATCCGAATCAAATCCATTGTACGTCGCGTGGGTCGTCATACGGGAGTCCAGCAAGGGAGGGGTTGGGCCATGTGGGAGGAGAAATCTTCAGTGGGGCAGTGGGGGGGAGGGGCAGGGTCCCCTTTTGTCGCTTCTTACGACTAGCAGAGTCACTCTGGGTCTATTCTACTCCGAGCCGAGACGGGTCTCTTTTTGTCGCCTCTTACGACTAGCAGAGTCACTCTGGGCCTATTCTTCCCCGGGCCCAGACGGGAGAGAGACGACTCAAAGAGTAATCTTTGCTTGACTGCACTTACAAACGAATGTGTCTATTTTTTACTGTAAATAGTTATCCAATTAGCTTTTCTTGGACTTAAATAAATAAGTTGCAAACAGACGGAATTGCCATGGTCAGGAGAAGTTATTTGGACTGATGGCTTCTGTTATAGGAGAGGGTTGGTAATCAATTCAGTATTCGTTGCTCCCTCATTGGGTGTGGGTGGGCGCGTGTGTGAAGTGAACTTTGAGTGTCCCCGTTTCACTAAGTGCTTTTACTGCAGCTAGTTCTACATATTTTAAAAACTAATATTTGTTGGGTTATTGTGTATGATTGTGTCGTGTGGTTTGAGTAACTAAATCAAGAGCAACAGCAACTTAGTTGAAGAGTTAGACAATGATGATTTACCGGTACAGGAACCTACTGATATCCCTGAGCAGACCACTATAGCTACTCTACCGACAAGGCCAACTTTAATAAATTAAAGTCTCAAGATAAATGATTCATTATCTCTTTAGGAAACAAAAAATGGGGGGGCCGTCGTGTCCACTTTGCACCCGGGCCCGTACAGGCGTAGCTACGCTATTGATTAGTACCTACGATACAACTCCATGGTCACACCATCTATTATAAATCCATGGTCACACTACCACAATGTCCGGCTCCTGCAGCTCTACCATTGACCAGAACGGCACCAGTTTGCCCCCTCGTCCGACCGTGTCTCCGTTGCTATCACAATGTCCGGCTCCTACAGGCCCCTTCCCCTACTCGAACAAATAAACTCACCATTGACCCAAAATAACAAATGCTAAATTTTTTTATTTATCCTCTCAGACCATGAGGGACAGTTTAGAGGTATACAAATAAATGTCAATAAAAATGTTTTTTTAGAATTGGTGCTTAAAATTGCACAACCTTTTTCTGAAGGCAATATTAAGAAAAATACCATATATGTAAATCACTAGGACTGTCTGTGTCTGTGCCTGTCTGTGCAGCTGTCAAACTGTAACATTTTTACAACGAGGCGACTTTCGCTTTGAAAGTTACAGTGTATAGTATTAATTCAACTTTTTTCCAGGGAGGGCAAGATGATACCTTAGACCCTTCCCCATGACTCTGCCCCCCCCTCCCCCCCCCCCCTCCCCCTTCCCCTATGCAAGCTAAGGAAGGCAAGCTACCTACTACCTACCCTGTACCTACCTATCTGCGGTTACGACGTCACTGCACACGGTTCCTTCGATCCCACCAAATGCCGGGCGCCAAAGTTCAGTGATCAGTCAAAGTTGCGCTTGTTCAAAGTCCGTGTAGGATTGCGGTAGTTCCCATCCGGATACACTTGGAATCGTGTGTAAGGTTTAAAGTATCGTAAATCATAGGGGATTGGGAAATTGCCCACATCATGAAATAAAAAGTCCGATAAGGAAGGCACTCTCCTCAATTTCTTGGAGAATTCCTTCAACATTTGTGCATTTGTGCGTGGTTTCAACGATGTCGCGTCACGTTTGATCCGTTTTGCTGATGTTCTCGCTTCAGTTGCACCGACCCTGCGGACTTGGCCGTCGTCGACTGGTGCCGCCCCTGTGAGGGAGTCTTCGGACTCGCGCCATTCGCTGCTACCGTCGTTGCTGACTCCGTTCTCCGACACCGACTGTACACACAACACAATTCGCATCTATTATCAACACAACACTCTTATCTTTGTCTTATATGTCGACAATAAGACGAGCATGCGAGCGTGGCGAGAAAACTATTCAACAGACAAGTCGAATGTGATCAATATCGTCCCTGTCCCGCTTAGCTGGCGTAATAAAATGTACCCGCACAGGTGAACAATGAACACACTTTATTTATAATTACCTAAAAGCTAACCCAATGAATTTGAATTCCCAGTTTTATTTTCAAAGTCCTGAAATGTTTCTTGAATTACATACTGAATTGATTTTAAAGTTCATTAGCTTGATGAGTTATTACCATTATAACTTAACAGTACGTTATATTATAATAATGTTACTCTGGCCGTGTCACGAGACAGCGGCAACACGCAACACTAGTGCGCTCTAGCGACATGTAGTGATAGGCCAACTTGTCGAAAATGGCCGCCTTTCTCAATGCTATTTTGCGGTTTTGCATCAATCAATGTATGAGAACGATCCATAAGCTAGATCAAGAAGCTAATTTATATTGGATAGCAAGAAAAATGAATGGCTGAAAAGTCATCATCGCATAAGAGGGAAAAAAAATAATCGTAACCAAATCAATCTTAATCAAGTCATATTATTTGTCATATTATTTAAGCTTGCGAACATCACTACTTACGGTAAACCACTGTGCTGTATTACAACCGACACGTTCGTTCCGTTCATTACTATTAATTATGTAGATAACAATATTACAGTATTTGGTCTAGGGCATGGTACACACCCTCCTGTTTAGCCGCGCCACAACTTGATTACAAATACAAAGGCAACGTCTGATGCGATTGATTGTGTTTTGTGACGGCTTCTTTTGCGAAAATCATAAGGTTATCCATAATTGCCTAATCTACGCGAACCTTTGTCGTCAAATCATGATATTTATCCTCGATAATCTTTAGCTCCTGTTCTTCACTCGTAACTTTCGTTTCCGCTGTTCTCAGCTTCACGAATAAATCACAAGTTATCGACTGGGTTTTGTAACGGAGTCGTTTTAACAGTAGTCTAAATGATATTAATTTAAATAATTAAATACGTCACATAATAAATAATGTAATAAATATAATTCGCTGGTCACCTCTGATTCAGCCAGAAATTGTTGGTAGTTTATCGGCATGATTTCTTGGTCTCCCGGATTTTCGTGGTGTTCACCCGGTGACGAGCTTCGTGGCCAGGCGTCTGGTGGCGCGTCGTATGTTAGCGCGTCGTGTGTTGACGCGTCGTATGTTAGCGCGTCGTGTGTTGACGCGTCGTATGTTAGCGCGTCTTGTGTTGACGCGTCGTATGTTAGCGCGTCGTATGTTGACGCGTCATCTGATAGTCCGGCACCTGGTCGAGCGGCAGTTGGTGGCGCGTCGTGTGTTGACGCGTCATCTGATAGTCCGGCACCTGGTCGAGCGGCAGTTGGTGGCGCGTCGTATGTTGACGCGTCATCTGATAGTCCGGCACCTGGTCGAGCGGCAGTTGGTGGCGCGTCGTGTGTTGACGCGTCATCTGATAGTCCGGCACCTGGCCGAGCGGCAGTTGGTGGCGCGTCGTATGTTGACGCATCGTCCGGTAGTCCGGCACCTGGTCGCGCGTCGTATGTTGACGCGTCATCTGATAGTCCGGCACCTGGTCGCGCGTCGTATGTTGACGCGTCATCTGATAGTCCGGCACCTGGCCGAGCGGCAGTTGGTGGCGCGTCGTATGTTGACGCATCGTCCGGTAGTCCGGCACCTGGTCGAGCGGCAGTTGGTGGCGCGTCGTATGTTGACGCATCGTCCGTTAGTCCGGCACCTGGCCGAGCGGCAGTTGGTGGCGCGTCGTATGTTGACGCATCGTCTGTTAGTCCGGCACCTGGCCGAGCGGCAGTTGGTGGCGCGTCGTATGTTGACGCATCGTCTGTTAGTCCGGCACCTGGTCGAGCGGCAGTTGGTGGCGCGTCGTATGTTGACGCATCGTCCGGTAGTCCGGCACCTGGCCGAGCGGCAGTTGGTGGCGCGTCGTATGTTGACGCATCGTCCGGTAGTCCGGCACCTGGCCGAGCGGCAGTTGGTGGCGCGTCGTATGTTGACGCATCGTCCGGTAGTCCGGCACCTGGTCGAGCGGCAGTTGGTGGCGCACATGGTGGGGGCGATGGTGCCTCGCGGACTAGAACATTTACCCTTTCATTTACACTGAGTTGCGGTTGACCTTGTAAAGCCAAAGTGTAGCCAGTGTCTCCCTATACAGCTGTGCTCTAATAACAACTGAATGGTATTTGTAAAACGTGATGATGTGAGATGATCAGGACAAGTTTGGGGATAACTTGATTTGTTTTTTGTTACGTTAACTCACATCTCGGATCATAGAAAAAATACCTTATAAATATATTTAATAAATATACTTGTATAAAGATCAATATAAAAACAATTTTTAAAAAAACATAACAAATGTTGGTACATAATAATGGCATCACTATGTCTCTTCCACACAATAGTCTTGATGATATGGCACGAAAAAAAAGCGTACACGTTACAAGTTACAATTTAAACCTAAGTTGGAATACGATCTTTATGAATCAGTGGGCATAAGAGCAGTTTTTTGCAGTTTTTTTGGCAGCATAAGAGCAGTTTTTATGCCTTAGTACAGAAGAGCCATTAGCAAACCAAAACCGTGGCCCTTTAGTGATCTCTTACCAAATGCGCTAGAGTCAGCGTCATTGTTGTCTAGTTGTTGTTGTTGTTGTTGTTGTTGTCTGTCATCCACTGACTGTTGATCGAACACTGGTGACCAGCCGCCAGAACGCCTGTAGACATCCATCCCCAACTGCGGCCGTACACAGAGCCAATCGAAAATATTATTAACACTATATTTTGACATAAGTTAAACGAGAATGTCATATAATATCGTAATATTTAGTGAAAAAACTAGACATTGATCCAGTTCATCGTTTGCACATGACTTGCACAACTAAATGGAATAAATAAAAATGCAAAAAATTTGCAAAAAAAAAAGGCTAAACCCAAAACGGAGAAGATCAACCGTTACAAACCAAAGGGGGCACACGTACAAAAAATGCCAATTTCGAAAGAGGCTCAACATTTAAAGGGGTGATATCTAAAATTGTGGCCAAGCCAATTATTTTCATTCCAATATATAAATATAGCAATTAATGAAATTAACAAATACACACATTTTTACATCACTTAATATTTGATGATTAAATATATTTACAACAATTACAAAATTAAATAGACTTACTGACACCTGAAACCTGAAACATTTCCAGGTGGGGGAAACAAAATGAACACACTTCATTTATAAAAACTTGGCCGATGAATTTGCATTCACAGTGTTATTTGCCAAGCCCTGACATGTTTCTTGAATTTCATAAGTTATTGAATTGATTTTAAAGTTCAGTAGCTTCATGAGTAATTACCATTATTGCTTTATGGTACGTAATATTAATACCCAAAGCCAAATTACAAATTCATCGGCCAAGCTTTTATATAAATGGTGTGTTAATATTGTTTTCCCCACCTCGAAATATTTGAGTAAGTCCATTTAATTTTGTAATTTTAGTTAATGTATTTAATTATAAAATATTATGTGATGTACAAATTTATATATTTGTTTATTTCATTAATTGCTATATTTATATATTGGAAATAAAATAATTCGCTTGGCCACAAATTTAGATTTATCCCTCCTTTAAATGTTTAGCCTCTTTCGAAAATAGCGTTTTTTGTACGTGTGCCATCTTTGGTTGGTAACGGTTGATCTTCTCCGTTTCGGGCTTGGCCTTTTTTTTGCGATAGCTGTCGAACGGAAAGTCCGATCAACATGAAATTTGGACCATCTACAAGCCTCAATGTGGATTGAAGGTC
This sequence comes from Isoperla grammatica, assembly GCA_945910005.1. Taxonomy (NCBI): domain Eukaryota; kingdom Metazoa; phylum Arthropoda; class Insecta; order Plecoptera; family Perlodidae; genus Isoperla; species Isoperla grammatica. The sequence goes on along the minus strand of OX246743.1, from coordinate 3,816,654 downwards.
TATAGTTTAAGGATAAAGTTGTTCGAAAAGTTTTAAAGTTACACCATAGTTACTGCAAAATATTTTTCTGAACAAAATGGCGGCAAAATGTGAGATAGCCATATTTTTAAAGAGATATTTCCGGTCTCGAATATGTTTGTGTTACACAAAAGTTACTCGAAAATAGGGTATTAATTAAATATATTTTTAAATGATTTGGATCATTAGTTAATTACACTTATGTTTTATCTAATAAACCTAATTGAAGCTTTTGGAATAATCTAGTTATCTCAGAACTATGTCTCACGAAATTCGTGATAAAAATGGCAACACGTTCGTTTGCGAAGACTCCCAGTCCAGAGAATGTCTGTCATGGCGGCGAAATGGTAATTTGGAGGAAACTTCGTTGTCCAATTTAATAAAGTTGTCAAGTCGTTTCGATTGCTAAAGTGTTAAAATTGTTAATAAATAGTTACTTAACGTCCAATGTTCAATAAACAGTGGGTTATCGGTGTATTTTGGGGGCAAAAAGGTGAATACAAAAAATATAACTGCACACTGCATAATTACAAGTTTCTTGTAATGCTATAATTGTTGTGTAGTAAGGTTTTTATGTAGTGTGCTGTACCACTTTTTTAACTCACTTTATTTCCAAGAAATACACTGAAAACTCACCGTTTTTATATTACAGCATAAAGTAATATTTTAACTATTTTTATTCATCGAAATTATTTGGGTACCTAGTTTACTAATTTGGCCGTTGAAGTTCTTCCAAATTTCTATTTCGCCACCGTTACACATAATATGTAAAATGGACTGGGATTCTTCACAAACTTCAAATAATCGATTTTATTCATAGTAGGCTATATTCATATAATTTGAAGAAAGTGTCATTCATTTTTAGTTAAATATGTGATCATACAACACAAAAATGAATGACACCTTGAAATGTCAAGTTCAAACTTAATAGTGTAACAGCACACTCCATAATTATACCGTGTAATAGTTTTAGGGCCGGTTGTACAATCTCGGGATAGGGTTCTAGATTCAGTTATCCCTGGGTTGACCAACAAATGCGTTGTACGACCTCCGTATAACCAAATAACTCTCATTCCTAGGTTTACACAATGACACGTCACTTATACCATGGATCAGGTACCGTACAGGCAGATTTCTAAAGGGATAACCCAATGAAAAAATGGCGGGTGACAAAGATGACGAGAACTCCGAAGAACAGTTCATTATTGTATTGATCATCATCATCATCATCAGTTGCCACGTCCAACTCTGCGTTAGGTCGGCATTGAAGATAAGCCTCTCCATCTTCTTCTATCCTACCACCAATCTTCCCCCTCAACTACATTCCAGTCCCTTCCTCGCATTTCCACATCCTTTCTCACTTTGTCGTGCCATCTTTGTCGTGGTCTTTCTCTCGTTCTTCTAGGTACCTGGAATCTCCAGTTCTAGCATTATCCTATTAAAGTAAAAGTAGCCCTTATGCTCTTAGACATAATGATTTTATGTCTGAGTGAAAAACAATGTTCTTCAGGTTTCGGCCGCCAAATGCACATTGGCGGCCAAAATCTCTCATATCCCACACACTGACAGTTCTTTGGCTGTCAGACTCCACATATTTTCGAAAACGTGTTAAAGCCTGGCCTACGTCTTATGACAACTGAAGTCTTGGCCTACTATGCCAATAGGACCGTCATATTACTAGGCCTGTAGTTATGTATTCACATTAAAGACAAAATAAGATATTGGCGTAGGCCTGGACTTTACCTTGTAGGCCTAGGACAGTGGGCTGTGTTTCTTGTGTTTTGAACACGCGAAGTTTTGTATTGACACGGCTTGCTTGGGTGGTAATTTTCAGATTAAATAACTTTATTCACTAGTCTTCAACAGTCCTCTGAAGGAAAATACTTCGAACGCTTTCATTAGCAGGAATCTCAAAGATTTCGACATATTATTTCAACTTCGACGTGCATTTGTTTGTTTTTTATTTTATGAACTGTGTGTGGCGATCACACCTAGCGGAAGATCGGCGAACTTTGTATTCATTTACGGCACTAGCATCCTGTGCGCTCAAATGTAAACAGATTCTGGTAACATTTGTTTGCCATCTTATGAACATAAATCCCTAGATTTAGCTTGTCCTTGGGATGTCCATAACAATAAAATGTATAAGAAAATGAAGTTCGTGTTGTACAACGCAACACGAACTTCATTTTTTGGATGGGCCATCCGGGGGCAAAGATAGTAAGATATACCCTGTCCGGGGGATTCGGATCTAGGACTTTTATACTGAGATTGTTCAACTGGCCCTTAGTTGTGTAGTGTGTGTTATAGTTGTTGTGTTAGAATTGTACTCACAATATCCTTGGTCCTTCCGATGGGAAATGTGTGGCTAGTGGTTGCACAGTAAAAAAGCAACACTGCCATACAAAAAAACACAAATTGACCCATAGCGAGAAGGCCTAACGGCCACCCCTCTCTAGTCAGCAACAAAACCAAAAATTGGTCGGAAATACAAAATATAAACAAATGGAAAAAACAAATGGTTGTCTAAAAACCAATAAACAACCTAATCAAAAGAAGCAAATGCTTGTACTCAACTCCGCGATCAATATTCTGGAATACTTCCCGATACGACTGTTCAACGTATTCGAAGAACAAAATGTCATCGTTTGAAGTAGGTGAATTACTATGGTAACTCGAGAATAATTGTGTGTGTGTTGTAATGACCAATAACAGAGCCATTGTTGTATAAAATTTAAAAGTCGCCACACGAGAAACATTTTCCAAAATATTTTCAGGTGCATAACTTTATCATGGTGTCTCATGCGCTGCCAATTGACGGCACATCAAAAATATTTTCCCGAAACATTGGAAACATTTCCGGAATATTACAAACACAGAGCAAACCAATTAGGAGTTGAGATTCGAATCACGTGATTACTAATGGCACTGCCACGACAATATTTAAGATTGCAAAGTGTACCTTGCAACAACAACAACAACATCATCATCATCATCATCATCATCATCATCATCATCATCATCATCATCATCATCATCATCATCATCATCATCATCATCATCATCATCATCATCATCATCATCATCATCATCATCATCATCATCATCATCATCATCATCATCATCATCATCATCATCATCATCATCATCATCATCATCATCATCATCATCATCATCATCATCATCATCATCATCATCATCATCATCATCATCATCATCATCATCATCATCATCATCATCATCATCATCATCATCATCATCATCATCATCATCATCATCATCATCATCATCATCATCATCATCATCATCATCATCATCATCATCATCATCATCATCATCATCATCATCATCATCATCATCATCATCATCATCATCATCATCTTCATCGTCATCATCATCATCATCATCATCATCATCATCATCATCATCATCATCATCATCATCATCATCGTCCTTTTCCATAGCCCTTTCATGAACGATGTTTCAACGCCACGGTCTACTCAATCACCGCCTATAGCGGAGATCAGGGGCGGATCTAGCCTTGATTTATCGGGGGGGGGCGGTTTCATGGAAGGCGATTGCCAATTATTATAGGGGGGGGGGGGGGGGGGAGAGGGGGGGGGGCCTCAGTGCATTCTATATATACAAGTTTTGGGGAGTAATGTACATTATGTTTAATTAATTTAATCAATCACATTTTCAAAACATACTTTACTTCAGTCAATACTGACATCATAGGCGCCGAGTTTTGATTTTCCTTGGGGGGGCTCAACCTACAATCAACAGTATCTGCGTGGGAACCGGAGGCAAATTTTTTTTGGGATACTATTGTCATCGAGATGGCCTTAGAAGCTATCTGAGGTATTATTTTGAAAGGGAAGATTAAAATACCCAGTATTATAAAATATAATATTTTATTCTCGTATTTTAACCTTTTCATCAAAATTATTTTGTAGTTTTAACCTATTATGTAAATTAATTTTGTAATTGTCTATAACAAACACTTCCTGGGAAGATATGTCTACAACGACGCATTATTTATTAACGTTACGAGATCCTAAATAGATAAATAAATTCACATTTAGAGTCTACCCGCTCAGTAACTAAACTGATTTGCAGTGGGGGACTTTAATTTAAAGTGACCTAACCAACCCTGTAGGCTTCGAACACCATTGACGAGTGAGCGATAACCAATCAAAGATCGATATTTCAAATACGAAACATATGAATCAGTGATTGGACAGTGCGAGCACCTGCGGACAAATGCCAGAATCAACAAGGCCGATTCAGAACTTTGAATTTATTGAGTGCTTCGTTGCTAGGACGGCTCCAAAGTCTTATTACTTATTACTTATTCCTAAGCCAAGAAGTAATGGAATTGAATCCACATTAGAAGTTAAAAAACTTCTGCCTGAAGCGGGATTTGAACCCAGCACTTTCTGCATTGGAAGCAGGGATGCTAACCGCTGGACCAACGAGCCACCTAAACATCCTATACATCCGTGGTCTGACTAAACGAACGGTTTTGCAACCCACGCATTGATAGGGTGATTTTACCAAGAACAAGAAGGGATTGGACTTTTCAAGATGTACAAGTTTCTTCACACAAGTTGACATTGAACATCCTAGCTCTGTCAGGTGAAATCCTATAATTATAGGCTCCTTCATAAGTGCACTGCTCTCTATTATGTATCAGTTATTCTACGAAAATATCGTTAGAAAACTAATTTTTGCCACTGGGGGCAGAGCGAGATGGACTGACAAGAACCAAGGCACACCCTAAAAAGAAAGAATGCTCTCATATACAATACATGATATGGGAAAGAGACACAATTTGTCGATGTCATTAATTCGAAGGGCCCTTTAGCAAAAAAACAAAACTGGTAACTGTTTGAAGAAGTAACTCCTGTTAGCTCCTCAGTTACAGCTGGGGGGGGGGGGGGGGGGCTTGAGCCCCGTCGTCCCCCCGTACTCGGCGCCAATGACTGACATTGTCACATTTTGCGTGAAGCAATAACATAAACGAACTACACACGTCATATTTTGTTTTGATTTTGAGATAATTACGGAAGTTTCAGGGGTGTCATTCGGAAATATCGTAATTTCACACTAAGTGTCGATTTGTAAATGAACCTGAGAATATTCATTTAATTTGATTCCTTTTGATTAATCTCATTTACATTTACTTTAAGGGTATATAAACAATCCTGCGTGACGTACCACAGATTTTGAGATAATTTCAGAAGTTTAACGGGCTGTCAGTGGAAAATTACCTAATGTCACACACAGTAGCAATTTGTAAGAGAACCTGAGTATGGCATGCGCATACGTCGACAGGGGCGGATACAGGCTCGATTAGTTACACAAAGCATGGCAACTTAAGTTCGGTAACGACTCCAAACTCCAAAGTCATAATTATTCAAAATGTCCATTTTTTTGGTCATGGGGGGGGGGGGCGGTCGCCCCCCCCCCCTGTATCCGCCCCTGGCGGAGATCAAATATAGAACTTGTTCAACGCCAATCAATAGGGTTTAAACAGCAATACAGGCATGTGCATGAATTTTCTACTGTTCTCAATGTGTGTGAAATATATAGATCTTTATCTAAAGAGACCAGAAACGTAATGAAAAATTTTCAAAATTTACTGGTTATATTTTTTACAAAGGTACAAAGTTTTAGGTTTGCTGTTTCTCCTTCAAACGTCATGTGACGTCACAATGCGCTGTGCGGGCAAAGCTCAAAGTAGAGCGCGCCAGGTCCGGAGCGCCTCAACGTTCCATTGTTTCACAGCCTTCTCGGGGGCTTGAAGGCAAAGCCAAGGTCTACATGATCTCCGCCTAGCGGAGGCACGTCGAACCATGGATTTATAATAGTAATGGTCGAACGAGCCTCCGCTACAAGGTCTACTGGATTTACTCCTAGCGGAGTAACGCTGCGCGCGCGCTACAAGCGATCTAGTAGACCTTGCCTCCGCTAGGCGGAGATCAAGTAGACCTTGGGCAAAGCTCGACCTAGAGAGAGCCATGTCCTCAATGGTCCCCAAGGTCCGTAAATCCTCTGGCGGGGGCTCGTCAAACCATGGAGTTGTATCTTATTATAAATCCATGGTCAAGCCATGTTAAGCTCGCATGTCAGGTCGTCCCATCCATTCCCACAATGTGAAAAATCACGTTATTCAAATGGGAGAATCATTCAGAAAATCAAATGAATTGATCTGTCAAAACCAATTCTGGCTCAAAACCGTATTACATCTAATTGAAATATTTAATTATACTTGTAGTCTATCAACCTTTATAAGTGAAGTATTCTGAAATCAAATTTTGCCTAATAGTAGGAGGAAAGTGGGGTTTCTGGCACACTCGCGATGGTTAGCACTGACCACTTTAGGCCACGCCCCTTCACCTCATATAAACCTAACCTAGCGCACCCGAATGAACCTCAACCTATTCCAAGGGCCTAACCCTCCCTAACTTAACCTAACACAGCTATAAGACTATACTAAACCTAACCTTAAACAAACTAACCCTACCAAGGGGCCTAACTGCCACTTTACAACCGATTAAGTTAATCGGTTGTAAAGTGGCAGTTAGGCCCGGATTTAAGAAAAAGGGCCCGGTCAGCATTTTACCTAAGGGGCCCGTCCGTTTGGCATATTTTTTTAACAAACTAACTAATATATGTATATTGTATATAGCATAATACTAATTCATTACTCACCAAAGCTCTTAACATGACACCCCCTTCTCGAGTTTTTCCTGGCAAAAGCTCCAGCAGTTGAGAAGTCCGAACTCTCGACAGTTTTTTCAGATTCATATCCGCAAGATCAATTAGCCGTGTTTGTTTTTTAGTGTATATATAGGATTCATAGTTCGTTGGTAGAATTTATTTTGAAATTATAAAAGGACGAAACACTACGATTGCCGTCGTCTTTAAAATATATTAAATTTGGCATGTCACTTCCAATGGGTTGAGAAGGCTTTATAACAACAAGAATGTCAAGTTGATCATTTGAAATAACTGATCCACTGAACAGAGCTTTATTAGTCAAGAAAAATATGCTCAAACATGTTAGATTGGTCTGCAGTTTTTTAACTTTGGTGCAGGACACGTAGTTTTGAGACAACGCAAAATCTACACTATCCTTGCACTAGGTCTTTGTGATTACACTTGAACTTCTACATTCACTGTATCGTCATAAATAGGGGAAATGGGTTTTGCGCTCTTTTGAGAATCACTGTTTAACACAGTAAGAGTGTTACTACAAGGTTCGAGGTTTTCTGTTATAGGTGTGTAATGAGAAGCACTTGTTTGATTTTCGATTTAGGTTGAATTTCACTCGAATCTTCGACGTGTTTAATTTATGTTCAGCGCCAATTGACACACGCGAATTATTGCCAACACAAAAACTTAATTTTCTTTGTTTAGGGTCATTGCCGGCAGTTACAAGAAGTGAGGGCTCTTTATACCTTTTCGCTTTTGCCGCCCCCGTCTTATGCTTGTATTTTGTCTGTTAATTAATTTTAATGTTTAAAAAATTTTGTCTGTTAATTTTTTGTTTGTTCGTATACCACGCTCACATTTTACTTTCGTTAAATTAAATTAAAATAACACAGTTGACACACGAACTAAGTTGCACTAGACTGTTTCACACGAGACACAGAAACCGACTGGCAACTGGTACTGAGTAGAGGAGAGGTTGGGTGTTCCAAAGCAAGTATTTGTAATTTTATAGACATGGACAGTTATTAGGTTGTAAATATCAACCCTCCTATTTGCCGAATATTTCGAGGTTTTCCTAAAATTTATTTTAGCGAGATGGAACGTGACTCAAAGTAAAGCGGCATGATTAAAGTTCCATTGTTAAACTGGGGTTATTTCCGCCGCTGTGTACCGTCAAACACGTGGGCGAAGGCTTTATTGAGCCCTATAAACGGATTCATTCTTTTTGAAACATTCTTTTTGAAATATAATTTTATTGGTAGCATTTGCTATAATGGGTTTCGACAATGCCTATAGAGGACTCAAAACTAACATAGATAGCGCTGCTAAGCAACCTCCTTTCAGCGCCATTGATGAATAATAACAATGAAACAACAATGAAAACTGACAGCCAAACCACTCTTTTTAGAAGTTTATTTTCTTGCCACCAGAATGCATCTAGTGTATTTTGAGAGCACTCAAAATACACTAGATGCATTCTTGAGAGCACTCAAAATACACTAGATGCATTCTGGTGGCAAGAAAATAAACTTCTAAAAAGAGTGGTTTGGCTGTCGGTTTTCATTGTTGTTTCATTGTTATTATTCATCAATGGCGCTGACAGGAGGTTGCTTAGCAGCGCTATCTATGTTAGTAATGGATCTCAGCTCGTGTGTTTTTGAGTGGGTCGCAAAGGGGTGGGGGGCCCGGATTGGCCGGGGCCCGGTCAGCATCCGCTGACCGGGCTGACCGTAAATCCGCTACTGGCCGTCACACTGGGACGTGGACAAGTATAGAGTCATGCTAGGCCTTGGTTAAAAATCGTTTTTTCCCGCATTACCCTAAGATATAACAAGATAAAAATTATAATTATCGTGTAACCCGTTGGTTACATTTTTTCTCTCAGTTTCAATTGGGCTACGTAACTCAACGGTTACATTGGTATCGGCACGTCCACTAGTTAGACATTGGCGCCCTGCTACAAGGCGGCATAATACATGCACTACACAAGGTTCCGCCTTGTAGCGAGCTGCATTGCAACGTGCGTCTACTCTTATATAGGAATGGGATCGGTAAATGTTGGTTGTGTTATTCAATAAGAAGATTGTTTATGCATAAAGTGTAAAAAATTTAATACAAAAAAGTTGATAAGATATAAAAGATTAAGAAAATATAAATGTAAACTAAACAACTATACTAATATATAAAAACTATTTACATAAACTACTATTTATAATACTAAGTAAAATAAAACATAAAAAAATATAAAAACTAACTAAATAACTAAATTTTTTCTAGGGCATGCCGCTGTGCTTCTGAAATGAGTAAAAGGACAAAGATTAACTAAATTCATACAACAAGCATCAATGTAGAGTTTTTACTAGTTACAGTTCAAACTTCTCCATACTTACATTCCCGCCAATCCGTGTGGCCGCCTGCTTGCGGCGGATGGCCCATCGCTTGAGCCGGGCCTCCAGCTGCCTGCCCCTTAGGTTCTTGTGAACCTGCAGCACGTGTTGCCGCAGGTTCAAGTAGACCCCAGAGCAGGCCTCGCAGCGGTACCTCCTCTTTAGTTTGGTTCCTGCAGGTGGGAGATTTGTCCCGTCCGACTAGATAACATACCATTAATACATATTAATACATATCAACAATGTTAATAAATGACCACACACACACACACACGCACACGCACACGCACACGCACACGCACACGCACACGCACACGCACACGCACACGCACACGCACACGCACACGCACACGCACACGCACACGCACACGCACACGCACACGCACACGCACACGCACACGCACACGCACACGCACACGCACACGCACACGCACACGTACACGCACACGCACACGCACACGCACACGCACACGCACACGCACACGCACACGCACACACACACACACACAATAACACACACACAGTGGAATAAATATACATACAATAAATGTACGTTAAATAAATAAATTATTAAATAACATAATTATGGTAATTTACTCACATCCTCGTCGGTTGCCCCGTCGGCTGGATGGGGCAGAAGCATCGTCTCCCTCATCTTGTGGCGTATGGTCCTGCCTCGTGCACGCATACCCGGTACCTTGTGGTACCGGATATGGTGTTGGGTAAGTGAGGCCGTAAACGTCCCGCAGTAGGGGCATTTATGTCGTAACTCTCGGCCCAGCACACCTGACATCACCATGGACACCACCTCGCACTCGTCCGACTGTAATTGAGACGAAGGCAATTATTTACATTAGCGAGCGAAGCAAAGTGAATCTCTCAATACAACACGATCGGCACTAGCAGGGTCGTCACCGGATACAAGTTTTGGAATTTTAACTTTAACCACAATTTGTTAAGAAAATATTCAGTTTCTATTCAATGGGGAATTCATATTGTTTGATTTATTAAAAAAAAAATCATCACTCATCTGGCAATGCAGAGCGTTTTCCTAGCTAATTTTCATAAAATAATATAACATCAGGATGCAAATACAGAGGCTGTACTCACACTCTGGCCCGAGTTGTCGGGGCGGCCGGATTGGCTGCTACTGCGGCTGCGGCTGCTGGTGGTGCGCCTGCTGCGGCTGGTGGTGCGGCTGCTACTGCGCCTGCGGCTGCGGCTGCGCCTGCTGCTGCTGGTGGTGCGCAGACGTTTTCTTCCCCTGCCCATCCCAGAACCCATGGCGCAAGGAAAGTCGTCGGGGTCCCTCTTAACAGTAACACCCCCAACATGAGTGTTCAATTCTAATTCGGAAACAAAAGAAAATACTCAGTAGGCAGACGCAAACAAATTGTTCTCAAACTAATAATGGGTGCAGTAGGGGTGGTGGCTAGGGGGGTGTTGTTGTTGCAAATGCCAACTGCTACATTTCAGAGCTGCATCCACACCATTCCGTCAAATAACTCGGTAACCGCTCACGCTAGAGCGGTGAATTTTTGTACACGCATGGCGTTAGTCAACGGCAATCGACGTATTCACATCGCGGTGACGGTCGACGTACCGTTACCACGCTCGCTACGTGAACGACCTACCCACGGACGAGGACGAAACTATAGTATACTCAATACAAGACCAAATAACAGCGCGGCCACTATAATAACACAGTCTGGCAGTGACGAGGCTATACGCAATACAAGACCAAAGAACAGCGCGGCCACTATAATAACACAGTCTGGCAGTGACGAGGCTATAGTATACGCAATACAAGACCAAATAACAGCGCGGCCACTATAATAACACAGCCTGGCAGTGACGAGGCTATACTATACGCAATACAAGACCAAATAACAGCGCGGCCACTATAATAACACAGTCTGGCAGTGACAAGGCTATAGTATACGCAATACAAGACCAAATAACAGCGCGGCCACTATAATAACACAGTCTGGCAGTGACAAGGCTATAGTATAAGCAATACAAGACGAAATAACAGCGCGGCCACTATAATTTTAACACAACAAAAAACACACAAAACAAAACACGTGGGGAAACTATTATTCGATCGGGTTTCAAAGTCATAACCTGGGTGGGAAATGTTTAACGTAAGCATTAAATATTATGCATGCTTGATGGAATACAAAAAGCGATAGTTTAGAATGACTTACCCATTGTATAAACCGATGACACGAAACAAATAAGACTTAATTAAACACGTGGGTGAACAAAACAACAACCACTCTTGATAACGTCTACCGTACGACTGAGGGTGGTGGTGTGCAATAGAAATGCCAATTGAAGGTATAGACAACAGAAATGTTAATTTGAGGTAGAGTCTAACAACAGAAATGTTAATTTGAGGTAGAGTCTAACAACAGAAATGTTAATTTGAGGTACAGTCTAACAACAGAAATGTTAATTTGAGGTAGAGTCTAACAACAGAAATGTTAATTTGAGGTAGAGTCTAACAATAGAAATGCTAATTTAAGGTATAGACAACAAAAATGTTATTTTGAGGTAGAGTCTAACGACAGAAATGTAAATTTGAGGTAGAGTCTAACAACAGAAATGTTAATTTGAGGTAGAGTCTAACAACAGAAATGTAAATTTGAGGTACAGTCTAACAACAGAAATGTTAATTTGAGGTAGAGTCTAACAACAGAAATGTTAATTTGAGGTACAGTCTAACAACAGAAATGTTAATTTGAGGTAGAGTCTAACAACAGAAATGTTAATTTGAGGTAGGGTCTAACAATTGAAATGCTAATTTAAGGTATAGACAACAAAAATGTTATTTTGAGGTAGAGTCTAACAACAGAAATGTTAATTTGAGGTAAAGTCTAACAATGGAAATGCTAATTTAAGGTATAAACAACAGAAATGTTAATTTGAAGTAGAGTCTAACAACAGAAATGTTAATTTGAGGTAAAGACAACAGAAATGTTAATTTGAGGTAGAGTCTAACAACAGAAATGTTAATTTGAGGTATAGACAAGAGAAATGTTAATTTGAGGTAGAGTCTAACAACAGAAATGTTAATTTGCGGTATAGACAACAGAAATGTTAATTTGAGGTAGAGTCTAACAACAGAAATGTTAATTTGAGGAAGAGTCTAACAACAGAAATGTTAATTTGAGGTAGAGTCTAACAACAGAAATGTTAATTTGAGGTACAGTCTGACAACAGAAATGTTAATTTAAGGTATAGACAACAAAAATGTTAACTTGAGGTAGAGTCCAACAATATAAATGCTAATTTGAGGTAGAGTCTTACAATAGAAATGATAATTTGAGGTATAGACAACAAGAATGTTAATTTGAGGTAAACGTCTAACAATTGAAGTTCTAATTTGAGGCAGAGTCTAACAAAAGAAGTGCTAATTTGAGGTAGAGTCTAACAATAGAAATGTTAATTAGAGGTATAGACAACAGAAATGTTAATTTGAGGTAGAGTCTAACAATAGAAATTCTAATTAAAGGTATAGACAACAGAAATGTTAATTTAAAGGTAGAGTCTAACAATAGAACATCTAATTTAAGGTATAGACAACAGAAATGTTAGTTTGAGGAAGAGTCTAACAATAGAAATGTTAATTTAAGGTATAGACAACAAAAATGTTAACTTGAGGTAGAGTCCAACAATATAAATGCTAATTTAAGGTATAAACAACAGAAATGTTAATTTGCGGTAGAGTCTAACGATAGAAATGCTAATTTGAGGTATAGTCTAACAATGAATATTCTAAATTAAGGTATAGACAACAGAAATATTAATTTGAGGCAGAGTCTTACAAAAGAAATGCTAATTTGAGGTAGAGTCTAACAAAAGAAATGCTTATTTGAGGTCAAGTCTAACCAAGGAAATGCTAATTTAAGGTATAGACAACAGAAATGTTAATTTTAAGGGAGAGTCAAACAATAGAAATGCTAATTTAGGGTAAAGTCTAACAATAGAAATGTTATTTAAGGTTAAGTTCTACAATAGAAATGCTAATTTGATGTAAAGTTTTACAAAAAGAAATGCTTATTTGAGGTAGAGTCTAACAATAGAAATGTTAATTTAAGGTTTACACAACAGAAATGTTAATTTGAGGTAGAGTCTAACAATAGAAATGTTAATTTAAGGTATAGACAACAAAAATGTTAACTTGAGGTAGAGTCCAACAATATAAATGCTAATTTAAGGTATAAACAACAGAAATGTTAATTTGCGGTAGAGTCTAACGATAGAAATGCTAATTTGAGGTATAGTCTAACAATAAATATTCTAAATTAAGGTATAGACAACAGAAATATTAATTTGAGGCAGAGTCTTACAAAAGAAATGCTAATTTGAGGTAGAGTCTAACAAAAGAAATGCTTATTTGAGGTCAAGTCTAACCAAGGAAATGCTAATTTAAGGTATAGACAACAGAAATGTTAATTTAAAGGGAGAGTCAAACAATAGAAATGCTAATTTAGGGTAAAGTCTAACAATAGAAATGTTATTTAAGGTAAAGTTCTACAATAGAAATGCTAATTTGATGTAAAGTTTTACAAAAAGAAATGCTTATTTGAGGTAGAGTCTAACAAAAGAAATGTTAATTTAAGGTTTACACAACAGAAATGTTAATTTGAGGTAGAGTTTAAAAATAGAAATGCCAATTTCAGGTATAGACAACAGAAATGTTAATTTAAGGTAGAGTCTTACAATAGAAATGCTAATTTGAGGTACAGTCTAACAACAGAAATGTTAATTTGAGGTAGAGTCTACCAACAGAAATATTAATTTGAGGTACAGTCTAACAACAGAAATGTTAATTTGAGGTAAAGTATAACAACAGAAATATTAATTTGAGGTACAGTCTTACAACAGAAATGTTAATTTAAGGTAGAGTCTAACAACAGAAATATTAATTTGAGGTACAGTCTTACAACAGAAATGTTAATTTAAGGTAGAGTCTAACAATAGAAATGATAATTTCAGGTATAGACAACAGAAATGCTTGATGGAATACAAAAAGAGATAGTTTAAAATGACTTACCCATTGTATAAACCGACGACACGAAACAAATAAGACTTAATTAAACACGTGTGTGAACAAAACAACAACCACTCTTGATAACGTCTACCGTACGACTGAGGGTGGTGGTGTGCAATAGAAATGCCAATTAAAGGTATAGACAACAGAAATGTTTATTTGAGGTAGAGTCTAACAACAGAAATGTTAATTTGAGGTACAGTCTAACAACAGAAATGTTAATTTGAGGTAGAGTCTAACAACAGAAATATTAATTTGAGGTAGAGTCTAACAACAGAAATGTTATTTGAGGTAGAGTCTAACAACAGAAATATTAATTTGAGGTAGAGTCTAACAACAGAAATATTAATTTGAGGGAGAGTCTAACAACAGAAATGTTAATTTGAGGTAAAGTATAACAACAGAAATATTAATTTGAGGTACAGTCTTACAACAGAAATGTTAATTTAAGGTAGAGTCTAACAATAGAAATGATAATTTTAGGTATAGACAACAGAAATGCTTGATGGAATACAAAAAGAGATAGTTTAAAATGACTTACCCATTGTATAAACCGATGACACGAAACAAATAAGACTTAATTAAACACGTGGGTGAACAAAACAACAACCACTCTTGATAACGTCTACCGTACGACTGAGGGTGGTGGTGTGCAATAGAAATGCCAATTGAAGGTATAGACAACAGAAATGTTAATTTGAGGTAGAGTCTAACAACAGAAATGTTAATTTGAGGTACAGTCTAACAACAGAAATGTTAATTTGAGGTAGAGTCTAACAACAGAAATGTTAATTTGATGTAGAGGCTATCAATAGAAATGCTAATTTAAGGTATAGACAACAGAAATGTTTATTTGAGGTAGAGTCTAACAATAGAAATGCTAATTTGAGGTATAGACAACAGAAATGTTTATTTGAGGTAGAGTCTAACAACAGAAATGTTAATTTGAGGTACAGTCTAACAACAGAAATGTTAATTTGAGGTAGAGTCTAACAACAGAAATGTTTATTTGAGGTAAAGTCTAACAACAGAAATATTAATTTGAAGTAGAGTCTAAGAACAGAAATGTTAATTTGAGGTAGAGTCTAACAACAGAAATATTAATTTGAAGTAGAACCTAACAACAGAAATGTTAATTTGAGGTACAGTTACAACAGAAATGTTAATTTGAGGTAAAGTCTAACAATAGAAATGCTAATTTAAGGTAAAGACAACAGAAATGTTAACTTGAGGTAGAGTCTAACAATAGAAATGCTAATTTCAGGTATAGACAACAGAAATGTTAATTTGAGGTAGAGTCTAACAATAGAAATGCTAATTAAAGGTATAGACAACAGATGTTATTTTGAGGTAGAGTCTAACAATAGGATGCTAATTTGAGGTAAAGTCAAACAACTGTAATAGTAATTTGAGGTAGAGTCTAACAATAGAAATGCTAATTTAAGGTAAAGACAACAGAAATGTTAATTTGAGGTAGAGTCTAACAATAGAAATGCTAATTTGAGTTAGAGTCTTACAATAGAAATGCTAATTTTAGGTATAGACAACAAGAATGTTAATTTGAGGTAAACGTCTAACAATAGAAGTTCTAATTTGAGGCAGAGTCTAAGAATAGAAATGCTAATTTGAGGAAGAGTCTAACAATAGAAATGTGAATTTGAGGTATAGACAACAGAAATGTTAATTTGAGGTAGAGTCTAACAAAAGAAATTCTAATTTAAGGTATAGACAACAGAAATGTTAATTTGAGGTAGAGTCTAACAATAGAAATGTTAATTTAAGGTATAGACAACAAAAATGTTAACTTGAGGTAGAGTTTAACAAAATAAATGCTGATTTAAGGTAAAAACAACAGAAATGTTAATTTGAGGTAGAGTCTAACAATAGAAATGCTAATTTGAAGTAGAGTCTAACAATGAAAATTCTAAATTAGGGTATGGACAACAGAAATGTTAATTTGAGGTAGAGTCTTACAAAAGAAATGCTAATTTGAGGTAGAGTCTAACAAAAGAAATGCTTCTTTGAGGTCAAGTCTAACCAAGAAAATGCTAATTTAAGGTATAGACAACAGAAATGTTAATTTGAGGGAGTGTCAAACAATAGAAATGCTAATTTGGGGTAAAGTCTAACAATAGAAATGTTAATAAATGTAAAGTTCTACAAAAGAAATGCTTATTTGATGTAGAGTCTAACAAATAGAAATGCTTATTTAAGGTAGAGTCTAACAATAGAAATGTTAATTTAAGGTTTACACAACAGAAATGTTAATTTGAGGTAGAGTCTAACAAAATAAATGCTTATTTAAGGTATGGACAACAGAAATGTTAATTTGAGGTGGAGTCTAACAAAAAGAAATGCTTATTTAAGGTATAGACAACAGAAATGTTAATTTGAGGTAGAGTCTACAATAGAAATGCTAATTTAAGGTATAGACAACAGAAATGCTTGGTGGAATACAAAAAGAGATAGTTTAAAATGACTTACCCATTGTATTAACCGATGACACGAAACAAATAAGACTTAATAAAACACGTGGGTGAACAAAACAACAACCACTCTTGATAACGTCTACCGTACGACTGAGGGTGGTGGTGTGCAATAGAAATGCCAATTGAAGGTATAGACAACAGAAATGTTAATTTGAGGTAGAGTCTACAATAGAAATGCTAATTTAAGGTATAGACAACAGAAATGCTTGATGGAATACAAAAAGAGATAGTTTAAAATGACTTACCCATTGTGTTAACCGATGACACGAAACAAATAAGACTTAATAAAACACGTGGGTGAACAAAACAACAACCACTCTTGATAACGTCTACCGTACGACTGAGGGTGGTGGTGTGTTATAGAAATGCCAATTGAAGGTATAGACAACAGAAATGTTAATTTGAGGTAGAGTCTAACAAGAGAAATGCTTAATTGAGGTCAAGTCTAACCAAGGAAATGCTAATTTGAGGTATAGACAACAGAAATGTTAATTTGAGGTAGAGTCTTACAAGTGAAATGCTAATTTGAGGTAGAGTCTAACAATAGAAATGCTTATTTGAGGTCAAGTCTAACCAAGGAAATGTTAATTTGAGGTACAGTCTAACAACAGAAATGTTAATTTGAGGTAGAGTCTTACAACAGAAATGTTAATTTAAGGTACAGTCTAACAACAGAAATGTTAATTTGAGGTACAGTCTCACAACAGAAATGTTAATTTAAGGTAGAGTCTAACAACAGAAATGTTAATTTAAGGTACAGTCTAACAACAGAAATGTTAATTTGAGGTACAGTCTAACAACAGAAATGTTAATTTGAGGTAGAGTCTAACAATAGAAATTCTAATTCAAGGTATAGACAACAGAAATGTTAATTTGAGGTAGAGTCTAACAATAGAAATGCTAATTTATGGTATAGACAACAGAAATGTTAATTTGAGGTAGAGTCTAACAATAGAAATGCTTAATTGAGGTCAAGTCTAACCAAGGAAATGCTAATTTGAGGTATAGACAACAGAAATGCTAATTTGAGGTAGAGTCTAACAATAGAAATGCTTATTTGAGGTCAAGTCTAACCAAGGAAATGTTAATTTGAGGTACAGTCTAACAACAGAAATGTTAATTTGAGGTAAAGTCTTACAACAGAAATGTTAATTTAAGGTACAGTCTAACAACAGAAATGTTAATTTGAGGTACAGTCTAACAACAGAAATGTTAATTTGAGGTAGAGTCTAACAATAGAAATGCTAATTTAAGGTATAGACAACAGAAATGCTTGATGGAATACAAAAAGAGATCGTTTAAAATGACTTACCCATTGTATAAACCGATGACACGAAACAAATAAGACTTAATTAAACACGTGTGTGAACAAAACAACAACCACTCTCGATAACGTCTACCGTACGACTGAGGGTGGTGGAGTGCAATAGAAATGCCAATTGAAGGTATAGACAACAGAAATGTTAATTTGAGGTAGAGTCTAACAATAGAAATGCTTAATTGAGGTCAAGTCTAACCAAGGAAATGCTAATTTGAGGTATAGACAACAGAAATGTTAATTTGAGGTAGAGTCTAACAATAGAAATGCTTATTTGAGGTCAAGTCTAACCAAGGAAATGTTAATTTGAGGTACAGTCTAACAACAGAAATGTTAATTTGAGGTTGAGTCTTACAACAGAAATGTTAATTTGAGGTAGAGTCTAACAACAGAAATGTTAATTTGAGGTAGAGTCTAACAACAGAAATGTTAATTTGAGGTAGAGTCTAACAACAGAAATGTTAATTTGAGGTACAGTTACAACAGAAATGTTTATTTGAGGTAATGTCTAACAATAGAAATGCTTAATTGAGGTATAGACAACAGAAATGTTAACTTGAGGTAGAGTCAAACAATAGAAATGCTAATTTAAGGTATAGACAACAGAAATGTTAATTTGAGGTAGAGTCTAACAATAGAAATGCTTAATTGAGGTCAAGTCTAACCAAGGAAATGCTAATTTGAGGTATAGACAACAGAAATGTTAATTGGAGGTAATGTCTTACAAGTGAAATGCTAATTTGAGGTAAAGTCTAACAATAGAAATGCTAATTGAGGTCAAGTCTAACCAAGGAAATGCTAATTTGAGGTATAGACAACAGAAATGTTAATTTGAGGTAGAGTCTTACAAGTGAAATGCTAATTTGAGGTAGAGTCTAACAATAGAAATGCTTATTTGAGGTCAAGTCTAACCAAGGAAATGTTAATTTGAGGTACAGTCTAACAACAGAAATGTTAATTTGAGGTAGAGTCTTACAACAGAAATGTTAATTTGAGGTAGAGTCTAACAACAGAAATGTTAATTTGAGGTAGAGTCTAACAACAGAAATGTTAATTTGAGGTAGAGTCTAACAACAGAAATGTTAATTTGAGGTACAGTTACAACAGAAATGTTTATTTGAGGTAATGTCTAACAATAGAAATGCTAAATTGAGGTATAGACAACAGAAATGTTAACTTGAGGTAAAGTCAAACAATAGAAATGCTAATTTAAGGTATAGACAACAGAAATGTTAATTTAAGGTAGAGTCTAAAAAAAGAAATGTGAATTTGAAGTAGAGTCTAACAATAGAAATGCTTATTTAAGGTATAGACAACAGAAATGTTAATTTGAGGTAGAGTCTAGCAATAGAAATATTAATTTAAGGTATAGACAACAAAAATGTTAACTTGAGGTAGAGTCCAACAATATAAATGCTAATTTAAGGTAAAAAAAACAGAAATGTTAATTTGAGGTAGAGTCTAACAATAGAAATGCTAATTTGAAGTAGAGTCTAACAATGAAAATTCTTAATTAAGGTATGGACAACAGAAATGTTAATTTGAGGTAGAGTCTTACAAAAGAAATGCTAATTTGAGGTAGAGTCTAACAATAGAAATGCTTATTTGAGGTCAAGTCTAACCAAGGAAATGCTAATTTAAGGTATTGACAACAGAAATGTTAATTTGAGGGAGAGTCAAACAATAGAAATGCTAATTTGAAGTAGAGTCTAACAATGAAAATTCTTAATTAAGGTATGGACAACAGAAATGTTAATTTGAGGTAGAGTCTTACAAAAGAAATGCTAATTTGAGGTAGAGTCTAACAATAGAAATGCTTATTTGAGGTATAGACAACAGAAATGCTTGATGGAATACAAAAAGATATAGTTTAAAATGACTTACCCATTGTATAAACCAACGACACGAAACAAATAAGACTTAATTAAACACGTGTGTGAACAAAACAACAACCACTCTTGATAACGTCTACCGTACGACTGAGGGTGGTGGTGTGCAATAGAAATGCCAATTGAAGGTATAGACAACAGAAATGTTAATTTGAGGTAGAGTCTACAATAGAAATGCTAATTTAAGGTATAGACAACAGAAATGCTTGATGGAATACAAAAAGAGATAGTTTAAAAAGACTTACCCATTGTATTAACCGATGACACGAAACAAATAAGACTTAATAAAACACGTGTGTGAACAAAACAACAACCACTCTTGATAACGTCTACCGTACGACTGAGGGTGGTGGAGTGCAATAGAAATGCCAATTGAAGGTATAGACAACAGAAATGTTAATTTGAGGTAGAGTCTACAATAGAAATGCTAATTTAAGGTATAGACAACAGAAATGCTTGATGGAATACAAAAAGAGATAGTTTAAAATGACTTACCCATTGTATAAACCGATGACACGAAACAAATAAGACTTAATTAAACACGTGTGTGCACAAAACAACAACCACTCTTGATAACGTCTACCGTACGACTGAGGGAGGTGGTGTGCAATAGAAATGCCAATTGAAGGTATAGAACCAGGAATGTTAATTTGAGGTAGAGTCTAACAACAGAAATGGTTATTTGAGGTACAGTCTAACAACAGAAATGTTAATTTGAGGTAGAGTCTAACAACAGAAATGTTAATTTGAGGTACAGTCTATAACAACAGAAATGTTAATTTGAGGTACAGTCTAACAACAGAAATGTTAATTTGAGGTACATTCTAACAACAGAAATGTTAATTTGAGGTTGAGTCTTACTCAGAAATGTTAATTTGAGGTAGAGTCTATTAACAGAAATGTTAATTTGAGGTAGAGTCTAACAATGGAAATTCTAATTTAAGGTATAAACAACTGAAAAGTTAATTTGAGGTAGAGTCTAACAACAGAAATGTTAATTTGAGGTAGAGTCTAACAACAGAAATGTTAATTTGAGGTAGAGTCTGACAACAGAAATGTGAATTTGAGGTAGAGTCTAACAACAGAAATGTTAATTTAAGGGTACAGTCTAACAACAGAAATATTAATTTGAGGTACAGTCTAACAACAGAAATGTTAATTTGAGGTACAGTCTAACAACAGAAATGTTAATTTGAGGTAGAGTCTAACAACAGAAAAGTTAATTTAAGGTAGAGTCTAACATCAGAAATGTTAGTTTGAAGTAGAGTCTAACAACAGAAATGTTAATTTGAGGTACAGTCTAACAACAGAAATGTTAATTTGAGGTAGAGTCTAACAATAGAAATGCTAATTTAAGGTATAGAGACAACAGAAATGCTTGATGGAATACAAAAGAGATAGTTTAAAATGACTTACCCATTGTATAAACCGATTACACAAAACAAATAAGACTTAATTAAACACGTGTGTGAACAAAACAACAACCACTCTCGATAACTTCTGCCCTACGACTGAGGGTGGTGGTGTGCAAAAGAAATGCCAATTGAAGGTATAGAACCAGGAATGTTAATTTGAGGTAGAGTCTAACAACAGAAATGGTTATTTGAGGTACAGTCTAACAACAGAAATGTTAATTTGAGGTACAGTCTAACAACAGAAATGTTAATTTGAGGTAGAGTCTAACAATAGAAATGCTAATTTAAGGTATAGAGACAACAGAAATGCTTGATGGAATACAAAAGAGATAGTTTAAAATGACTTACCCATTGTATAAACCGATAACACAAAAAAAATAAGACTTAATTAAACACGTGTGTGAACAAAACAACAACCACTCTTGATAACGTCTACCGTACGACTGAGGGTGGTGGTGTGCAATAGAAATGCCAATTGAAGGTATAGAACCAGGAATGTTAATTTGAGGTAGAGTCTAACAACAGAAATGGTTATTTGAGGTACAGTCTAACAACAGAAATGTTAATTTGAGGTAGAGTCTAACAACAGAAATGTTAATTTGAGGTACAGTCTATAACAACAGAAATGTTAATTTGAGGTACAGTCTAACAACAGAAATGTTAATTTGAGGTACATTCTAACAACAGAAATGTTAATTTGAGGTTGAGTCTTACTCAGAAATGTTAATTTGAGGTAGAGTCTATTAACAGAAATGTTAATTTGAGGTAGAGTCTAACAATGGAAATTCTAATTTAAGGTATAAACAACAGAAATGGTTATTTGAGGTACAGTCTTACAACAGAAATGTTAATTTGAGGTAGAGTCTAACAACAGAAATGTTAATTTGAGGTACAGTCTATAACAACAGAAATGTTAATTTGAGGTACAGTCTAACAACAGAAATGTTAATTTGAGGTACATTCTAACAACAGAAATGTTAATTTGAGGTTGAGTCTTACTCAGAAATGTTAATTTGAGGTAGAGTCTATTAACAGAAATGTTAATTTGAGGTAGAGTCTAACAATGGAAATTCTAATTTAAGGTATAAACAACAGAAAAGTTAATTTGAGGTAGAGTCTAACAACAGAAATGTTAATTTGAGGTAGAGTCTAACAACAGAAATGTTAATTTGAGGTAGAGTCTGACAACAGAAATGTGAATTTGAGGTAGAGTCTAACAACAGAAATGTTAATTTAAGGGTACAGTCTAACAACAGAAATATTAATTTGAGGTACAGTCTAACAACAGAAATGTTAATTTGAGGTACAGTCTAACAACAGAAATGTTAATTTGAGGTAGAGTCTAACAACAGAAATGTTAATTTAAGGTAGAGTCTAACATCAGAAATGTTAATTTGAGGTAGAGTCTAACAACAGAAATGTTAATTTGAGTTACAGTCTAACGACAGAAATGTTAATTTGAGGTACAGTCTAACAACAGAAATGTTAATTTGAGGTACAGTCTAACACCAGAAATGTTAATTTGAGGTAGAGTCTTACAACAGAAATGTTAATTTGAGGTAGAGTCTAACAACAGAAATGTTAATTTGAGGTAGAGTCTAACAACAGAAATGTTAATTTAAGGGTACAGTCTAACAACAGAAATGTTAATTTGAGGTACAGTCTAACAACAGAAATGTAAATTTGAGGTAGAGACTATAACAGAAATGTTTATTTGAGGTAGAGTCTAACAATAGAAATGTGAATTTGAGGTAGAGTCTCACAACAGAAATGTTTATTTGAGGTAGACTCTAACAACAGATATGTTAATTTGACGTAGAGTCTAACAACAGAAATGTTAATTTGAGGTAGAGTCTAACAACAGAAATGTTAATTTGAGGTTGTGTCTAACACCAGAAATGTTAATTTGAGGTAGAGTCTAACAACAGAAATGTTAATTTGAGTTACAGTCTAACGACAGAAATGTTAATTTGAGGTACAGTCTAACAACAGAAATGTTAATTTGAGGTACAGTCTAACACCAGAAATGTTAATTTGAGGTAGAGTCTTACAACAGAAATGTTAATTTGAGGTAGAGTCTAACAACAGAAATGTTAATTTGAGGTAGAGTCTAACAACAGAAATGTTAATTTGAGGTACAGTCTAACAACAGAAATGTTAATTTGAGGTAGAGTCTAACAACAGAAATGTTAATTTGAGGTAGGGTCTAACAATTGAAATGCTAATTTAAGGTATAGACAACAAAAATGTTATTTTGAGGTAGAGTCTAACAACAGAAATGTTAATTTGAGGTAAAGTCTAACAATGGAAATGCTAATTTAAGGTATAAACAACAGAAATGTTAATTTGAAGTAGAGTCTAACAACAGAAATGTTAATTTGAGGTAAAGACAACAGAAATGTTAATTTGAGGTAGAGTCTAACAACAGAAATGTTAATTTGAGGTATAGACAAGAGAAATGTTAATTTGAGGTAGAGTCTAACAACAGAAATGTTAATTTGCGGTATAGACAACAGAAATGTTAATTTGAGGTAGAGTCTAACAACAGAAATGTTAATTTGAGGAAGAGTCTAACAACAGAAATGTTAATTTGAGGTAGAGTCTAACAACAGAAATGTTAATTTGAGGTACAGTCTGACAACAGAAATGTTAATTTAAGGTATAGACAACAAAAATGTTAACTTGAGGTAGAGTCCAACAATATAAATGCTAATTTGAGGTAGAGTCTTACAATAGAAATGATAATTTGAGGTATAGACAACAAGAATGTTAATTTGAGGTAAACGTCTAACAATTGAAGTTCTAATTTGAGGCAGAGTCTAACAAAAGAAGTGCTAATTTGAGGTAGAGTCTAACAATAGAAATGTTAATTAGAGGTATAGACAACAGAAATGTTAATTTGAGGTAGAGTCTAACAATAGAAATTCTAATTAAAGGTATAGACAACAGAAATGTTAATTTAAAGGTAGAGTCTAACAATAGAACATCTAATTTAAGGTATAGACAACAGAAATGTTTGTTTGAGGAAGAGTCTAACAATAGAAATGTTAATTTAAGGTATAGACAACAAAAATGTTAACTTGAGGTAGAGTCCAACAATATAAATGCTAATTTAAGGTATAAACAACAGAAATGTTAATTTGCGGTAGAGTCTAACGATAGAAATGCTAATTTGAGGTATAGTCTAACAATGAATATTCTAAATTAAGGTATAGACAACAGAAATATTAATTTGAGGCAGAGTCTTACAAAAGAAATGCTAATTTGAGGTAGAGTCTAACAAAAGAAATGCTTATTTGAGGTCAAGTCTAACCAAGGAAATGCTAATTTAAGGTATAGACAACAGAAATGTTAATTTTAAGGGAGAGTCAAACAATAGAAATGCTAATTTAGGGTAAAGTCTAACAATAGAAATGTTATTTAAGGTTAAGTTCTACAATAGAAATGCTAATTTGATGTAAAGTTTTACAAAAAGAAATGCTTATTTGAGGTAGAGTCTAACAATAGAAATGTTAATTTAAGGTTTACACAACAGAAATGTTAATTTGAGGTAGAGTCTAACAATAGAAATGTTAATTTAAGGTATAGACAACAAAAATGTTAACTTGAGGTAGAGTCCAACAATATAAATGCTAATTTAAGGTATAAACAACAGAAATGTTAATTTGCGGTAGAGTCTAACGATAGAAATGCTAATTTGAGGTATAGTCTAACAATAAATATTCTAAATTAAGGTATAGACAACAGAAATATTAATTTGAGGCAGAGTCTTACAAAAGAAATGCTAATTTGAGGTACAGTCTAACAAAAGAAATGCTTATTTGAGGTCAAGTCTAACCAAGGAAATGCTAATTTAAGGTATAGACAACAGAAATGTTAATTTAAAGGGAGAGTCAAACAATAGAAATGCTAATTTAGGGTAAAGTCTAACAATAGAAATGTTATTTAAGGTAAAGTTCTACAATAGAAATGCTAATTTGATGTAAAGTTTTACAAAAAGAAATGCTTATTTGAGGTAGAGTCTAACAAAAGAAATGTTAATTTAAGGTTTACACAACAGAAATGTTAATTTGAGGTAGAGTTTAAAAATAGAAATGCCAATTTCAGGTATAGACAACAGAAATGTTAATTTAAGGTAGAGTCTTACAATAGAAATGCTAATTTGAGGTACAGTCTAACAACAGAAATGTTAATTTGAGGTAGAGTCTACCAACAGAAATATTAATTTGAGGTACAGTCTAACAACAGAAATGTTAATTTGAGGTAAAGTATAACAACAGAAATATTAATTTGAGGTACAGTCTTACAACAGAAATGTTAATTTAAGGTAGAGTCTAACAACAGAAATATTAATTTGAGGTACAGTCTTACAACAGAAATGTTAATTTAAGGTAGAGTCTAACAATAGAAATGATAATTTCAGGTATAGACAACAGAAATGCTTGATGGAATACAAAAAGAGATAGTTTAAAATGACTTACCCATTGTATAAACCGACGACACGAAACAAATAAGACTTAATTAAACACGTGTGTGAACAAAACAACAACCACTCTTGATAACGTCTACCGTACGACTGAGGGTGGTGGTGTGCAATAGAAATGCCAATTAAAGGTATAGACAACAGAAATGTTTATTTGAGGTAGAGTCTAACAACAGAAATGTTAATTTGAGGTACAGTCTAACAACAGAAATGTTAATTTGAGGTAGAGTCTAACAACAGAAATATTAATTTGAGGTAGAGTCTAACAACAGAAATGTTATTTGAGGTAGAGTCTAACAACAGAAATATTAATTTGAGGTAGAGTCTAACAACAGAAATATTAATTTGAGGGAGAGTCTAACAACAGAAATGTTAATTTGAGGTAAAGTATAACAACAGAAATATTAATTTGAGGTACAGTCTTACAACAGAAATGTTAATTTAAGGTAGAGTCTAACAATAGAAATGATAATTTTAGGTATAGACAACAGAAATGCTTGATGGAATACAAAAAGAGATAGTTTAAAATGACTTACCCATTGTATAAACCGATGACACGAAACAAATAAGACTTAATTAAACACGTGGGTGAACAAAACAACAACCACTCTTGATAACGTCTACCGTACGACTGAGGGTGGTGGTGTGCAATAGAAATGCCAATTGAAGGTATAGACAACAGAAATGTTAATTTGAGGTAGAGTCTAACAACAGAAATGTTAATTTGAGGTACAGTCTAACAACAGAAATGTTAATTTGAGGTAGAGTCTAACAACAGAAATGTTAATTTGATGTAGAGGCTATCAATAGAAATGCTAATTTAAGGTATAGACAACAGAAATGTTTATTTGAGGTAGAGTCTAACAATAGAAATGCTAATTTGAGGTATAGACAACAGAAATGTTTATTTGAGGTAGAGTCTAACAACAGAAATGTTAATTTGAGGTACAGTCTAACAACAGAAATGTTAATTTGAGGTAGAGTCTAACAACAGAAATGTTTATTTGAGGTAAAGTCTAACAACAGAAATATTAATTTGAAGTAGAGTCTAAGAACAGAAATGTTAATTTGAGGTAGAGTCTAACAACAGAAATATTAATTTGAAGTAGAACCTAACAACAGAAATGTTAATTTGAGGTACAGTTACAACAGAAATGTTAATTTGAGGTAAAGTCTAACAATAGAAATGCTAATTTAAGGTAAAGACAACAGAAATGTTAACTTGAGGTAGAGTCTAACAATAGAAATGCTAATTTCAGGTATAGACAACAGAAATGTTAATTTGAGGTAGAGTCTAACAATAGAAATGCTAATTAAAGGTATAGACAACAGATGTTATTTTGAGGTAGAGTCTAACAATAGGATGCTAATTTGAGGTAAAGTCAAACAACTGTAATAGTAATTTGAGGTAGAGTCTAACAATAGAAATGCTAATTTAAGGTAAAGACAACAGAAATGTTAATTTGAGGTAGAGTCTAACAATAGAAATGCTAATTTGAGTTAGAGTCTTACAATAGAAATGCTAATTTTAGGTATAGACAACAAGAATGTTAATTTGAGGTAAACGTCTAACAATAGAAGTTCTAATTTGAGGCAGAGTCTAAGAATAGAAATGCTAATTTGAGGAAGAGTCTAACAATAGAAATGTGAATTTGAGGTATAGACAACAGAAATGTTAATTTGAGGTAGAGTCTAACAAAAGAAATTCTAATTTAAGGTATAGACAACAGAAATGTTAATTTGAGGTAGAGTCTAACAATAGAAATGTTAATTTAAGGTATAGACAACAAAAATGTTAACTTGAGGTAGAGTTTAACAAAATAAATGCTGATTTAAGGTAAAAACAACAGAAATGTTAATTTGAGGTAGAGTCTAACAATAGAAATGCTAATTTGAAGTAGAGTCTAACAATGAAAATTCTAAATTAGGGTATGGACAACAGAAATGTTAATTTGAGGTAGAGTCTTACAAAAGAAATGCTAATTTGAGGTAGAGTCTAACAAAAGAAATGCTTCTTTGAGGTCAAGTCTAACCAAGAAAATGCTAATTTAAGGTATAGACAACAGAAATGTTAATTTGAGGGAGTGTCAAACAATAGAAATGCTAATTTGGGGTAAAGTCTAACAATAGAAATGTTAATAAATGTAAAGTTCTACAAAAGAAATGCTTATTTGATGTAGAGTCTAACAAATAGAAATGCTTATTTAAGGTAGAGTCTAACAATAGAAATGTTAATTTAAGGTTTACACAACAGAAATGTTAATTTGAGGTAGAGTCTAACAAAATAAATGCTTATTTAAGGTATGGACAACAGAAATGTTAATTTGAGGTGGAGTCTAACAAAAAGAAATGCTTATTTAAGGTATAGACAACAGAAATGTTAATTTGAGGTAGAGTCTACAATAGAAATGCTAATTTAAGGTATAGACAACAGAAATGCTTGGTGGAATACAAAAAGAGATAGTTTAAAATGACTTACCCATTGTATTAACCGATGACACGAAACAAATAAGACTTAATAAAACACGTGGGTGAACAAAACAACAACCACTCTTGATAACGTCTACCGTACGACTGAGGGTGGTGGTGTGCAATAGAAATGCCAATTGAAGGTATAGACAACAGAAATGTTAATTTGAGGTAGAGTCTACAATAGAAATGCTAATTTAAGGTATAGACAACAGAAATGCTTGATGGAATACAAAAAGAGATAGTTTAAAATGACTTACCCATTGTGTTAACCGATGACACGAAACAAATAAGACTTAATAAAACACGTGGGTGAACAAAACAACAACCACTCTTGATAACGTCTACCGTACGACTGAGGGTGGTGGTGTGTTATAGAAATGCCAATTGAAGGTATAGACAACAGAAATGTTAATTTGAGGTAGAGTCTAACAAGAGAAATGCTTAATTGAGGTCAAGTCTAACCAAGGAAATGCTAATTTGAGGTATAGACAACAGAAATGTTAATTTGAGGTAGAGTCTTACAAGTGAAATGCTAATTTGAGGTAGAGTCTAACAATAGAAATGCTTATTTGAGGTCAAGTCTAACCAAGGAAATGTTAATTTGAGGTACAGTCTAACAACAGAAATGTTAATTTGAGGTAGAGTCTTACAACAGAAATGTTAATTTAAGGTACAGTCTAACAACAGAAATGTTAATTTGAGGTACAGTCTCACAACAGAAATGTTAATTTAAGGTAGAGTCTAACAACAGAAATGTTAA
This sequence comes from Isoperla grammatica, assembly GCA_945910005.1. Classification (NCBI taxonomy): domain Eukaryota; kingdom Metazoa; phylum Arthropoda; class Insecta; order Plecoptera; family Perlodidae; genus Isoperla; species Isoperla grammatica. Next base: position 3,787,644 of record OX246743.1, on the reverse strand, counting down.
TTTAAGGTACAGTCTAACAACAGAAATGTTAATTTGAGGTACAGTCTAACAACAGAAATGTTAATTTGAGGTAGAGTCTAACAATAGAAATTCTAATTCAAGGTATAGACAACAGAAATGTTAATTTGAGGTAGAGTCTAACAATAGAAATGCTAATTTATGGTATAGACAACAGAAATGTTAATTTGAGGTAGAGTCTAACAATAGAAATGCTTAATTGAGGTCAAGTCTAACCAAGGAAATGCTAATTTGAGGTATAGACAACAGAAATGCTAATTTGAGGTAGAGTCTAACAATAGAAATGCTTATTTGAGGTCAAGTCTAACCAAGGAAATGTTAATTTGAGGTACAGTCTAACAACAGAAATGTTAATTTGAGGTAAAGTCTTACAACAGAAATGTTAATTTAAGGTACAGTCTAACAACAGAAATGTTAATTTGAGGTACAGTCTAACAACAGAAATGTTAATTTGAGGTAGAGTCTAACAATAGAAATGCTAATTTAAGGTATAGACAACAGAAATGCTTGATGGAATACAAAAAGAGATCGTTTAAAATGACTTACCCATTGTATAAACCGATGACACGAAACAAATAAGACTTAATTAAACACGTGTGTGAACAAAACAACAACCACTCTCGATAACGTCTACCGTACGACTGAGGGTGGTGGAGTGCAATAGAAATGCCAATTGAAGGTATAGACAACAGAAATGTTAATTTGAGGTAGAGTCTAACAATAGAAATGCTTAATTGAGGTCAAGTCTAACCAAGGAAATGCTAATTTGAGGTATAGACAACAGAAATGTTAATTTGAGGTAGAGTCTAACAATAGAAATGCTTATTTGAGGTCAAGTCTAACCAAGGAAATGTTAATTTGAGGTACAGTCTAACAACAGAAATGTTAATTTGAGGTTGAGTCTTACAACAGAAATGTTAATTTGAGGTAGAGTCTAACAACAGAAATGTTAATTTGAGGTAGAGTCTAACAACAGAAATGTTAATTTGAGGTAGAGTCTAACAACAGAAATGTTAATTTGAGGTACAGTTACAACAGAAATGTTTATTTGAGGTAATGTCTAACAATAGAAATGCTTAATTGAGGTATAGACAACAGAAATGTTAACTTGAGGTAGAGTCAAACAATAGAAATGCTAATTTAAGGTATAGACAACAGAAATGTTAATTTGAGGTAGAGTCTAACAATAGAAATGCTTAATTGAGGTCAAGTCTAACCAAGGAAATGCTAATTTGAGGTATAGACAACAGAAATGTTAATTGGAGGTAATGTCTTACAAGTGAAATGCTAATTTGAGGTAAAGTCTAACAATAGAAATGCTAATTGAGGTCAAGTCTAACCAAGGAAATGCTAATTTGAGGTATAGACAACAGAAATGTTAATTTGAGGTAGAGTCTTACAAGTGAAATGCTAATTTGAGGTAGAGTCTAACAATAGAAATGCTTATTTGAGGTCAAGTCTAACCAAGGAAATGTTAATTTGAGGTACAGTCTAACAACAGAAATGTTAATTTGAGGTAGAGTCTTACAACAGAAATGTTAATTTGAGGTAGAGTCTAACAACAGAAATGTTAATTTGAGGTAGAGTCTAACAACAGAAATGTTAATTTGAGGTAGAGTCTAACAACAGAAATGTTAATTTGAGGTACAGTTACAACAGAAATGTTTATTTGAGGTAATGTCTAACAATAGAAATGCTAAATTGAGGTATAGACAACAGAAATGTTAACTTGAGGTAAAGTCAAACAATAGAAATGCTAATTTAAGGTATAGACAACAGAAATGTTAATTTAAGGTAGAGTCTAAAAAAAGAAATGTGAATTTGAAGTAGAGTCTAACAATAGAAATGCTTATTTAAGGTATAGACAACAGAAATGTTAATTTGAGGTAGAGTCTAGCAATAGAAATATTAATTTAAGGTATAGACAACAAAAATGTTAACTTGAGGTAGAGTCCAACAATATAAATGCTAATTTAAGGTAAAAAAAACAGAAATGTTAATTTGAGGTAGAGTCTAACAATAGAAATGCTAATTTGAAGTAGAGTCTAACAATGAAAATTCTTAATTAAGGTATGGACAACAGAAATGTTAATTTGAGGTAGAGTCTTACAAAAGAAATGCTAATTTGAGGTAGAGTCTAACAATAGAAATGCTTATTTGAGGTCAAGTCTAACCAAGGAAATGCTAATTTAAGGTATTGACAACAGAAATGTTAATTTGAGGGAGAGTCAAACAATAGAAATGCTAATTTGAAGTAGAGTCTAACAATGAAAATTCTTAATTAAGGTATGGACAACAGAAATGTTAATTTGAGGTAGAGTCTTACAAAAGAAATGCTAATTTGAGGTAGAGTCTAACAATAGAAATGCTTATTTGAGGTATAGACAACAGAAATGCTTGATGGAATACAAAAAGATATAGTTTAAAATGACTTACCCATTGTATAAACCAACGACACGAAACAAATAAGACTTAATTAAACACGTGTGTGAACAAAACAACAACCACTCTTGATAACGTCTACCGTACGACTGAGGGTGGTGGTGTGCAATAGAAATGCCAATTGAAGGTATAGACAACAGAAATGTTAATTTGAGGTAGAGTCTACAATAGAAATGCTAATTTAAGGTATAGACAACAGAAATGCTTGATGGAATACAAAAAGAGATAGTTTAAAAAGACTTACCCATTGTATTAACCGATGACACGAAACAAATAAGACTTAATAAAACACGTGTGTGAACAAAACAACAACCACTCTTGATAACGTCTACCGTACGACTGAGGGTGGTGGAGTGCAATAGAAATGCCAATTGAAGGTATAGACAACAGAAATGTTAATTTGAGGTAGAGTCTACAATAGAAATGCTAATTTAAGGTATAGACAACAGAAATGCTTGATGGAATACAAAAAGAGATAGTTTAAAATGACTTACCCATTGTATAAACCGATGACACGAAACAAATAAGACTTAATTAAACACGTGTGTGCACAAAACAACAACCACTCTTGATAACGTCTACCGTACGACTGAGGGAGGTGGTGTGCAATAGAAATGCCAATTGAAGGTATAGAACCAGGAATGTTAATTTGAGGTAGAGTCTAACAACAGAAATGGTTATTTGAGGTACAGTCTAACAACAGAAATGTTAATTTGAGGTAGAGTCTAACAACAGAAATGTTAATTTGAGGTACAGTCTATAACAACAGAAATGTTAATTTGAGGTACAGTCTAACAACAGAAATGTTAATTTGAGGTACATTCTAACAACAGAAATGTTAATTTGAGGTTGAGTCTTACTCAGAAATGTTAATTTGAGGTAGAGTCTATTAACAGAAATGTTAATTTGAGGTAGAGTCTAACAATGGAAATTCTAATTAAGGTATAAACAACTGAAAAGTTAATTTGAGGTAGAGTCTAACAACAGAAATGTTAATTTGAGGTAGAGTCTAACAACAGAAATGTTAATTTGAGGTAGAGTCTGACAACAGAAATGTGAATTTGAGGTAGAGTCTAACAACAGAAATGTTAATTTAAGGGTACAGTCTAACAACAGAAATATTAATTTGAGGTACAGTCTAACAACAGAAATGTTAATTTGAGGTACAGTCTAACAACAGAAATGTTAATTTGAGGTAGAGTCTAACAACAGAAAAGTTAATTTAAGGTAGAGTCTAACATCAGAAATGTTAGTTTGAAGTAGAGTCTAACAACAGAAATGTTAATTTGAGGTACAGTCTAACAACAGAAATGTTAATTTGAGGTAGAGTCTAACAATAGAAATGCTAATTTAAGGTATAGAGACAACAGAAATGCTTGATGGAATACAAAAGAGATAGTTTAAAATGACTTACCCATTGTATAAACCGATTACACAAAACAAATAAGACTTAATTAAACACGTGTGTGAACAAAACAACAACCACTCTCGATAACTTCTGCCCTACGACTGAGGGTGGTGGTGTGCAAAAGAAATGCCAATTGAAGGTATAGAACCAGGAATGTTAATTTGAGGTAGAGTCTAACAACAGAAATGGTTATTTGAGGTACAGTCTAACAACAGAAATGTTAATTTGAGGTACAGTCTAACAACAGAAATGTTAATTTGAGGTAGAGTCTAACAATAGAAATGCTAATTTAAGGTATAGAGACAACAGAAATGCTTGATGGAATACAAAAGAGATAGTTTAAAATGACTTACCCATTGTATAAACCGATTACACAAAAAAAATAAGACTTAATTAAACACGTGTGTGAACAAAACAACAACCACTCTTGATAACGTCTACCGTACGACTGAGGGTGGTGGTGTGCAATAGAAATGCCAATTGAAGGTATAGAACCAGGAATGTTAATTTGAGGTAGAGTCTAACAACAGAAATGGTTATTTGAGGTACAGTCTAACAACAGAAATGTTAATTTGAGGTAGAGTCTAACAACAGAAATGTTAATTTGAGGTACAGTCTATAACAACAGAAATGTTAATTTGAGGTACAGTCTAACAACAGAAATGTTAATTTGAGGTACATTCTAACAACAGAAATGTTAATTTGAGGTTGAGTCTTACTCAGAAATGTTAATTTGAGGTAGAGTCTATTAACAGAAATGTTAATTTGAGGTAGAGTCTAACAATGGAAATTCTAATTTAAGGTATAAACAACAGAAATGGTTATTTGAGGTACAGTCTTACAACAGAAATGTTAATTTGAGGTAGAGTCTAACAACAGAAATGTTAATTTGAGGTACAGTCTATAACAACAGAAATGTTAATTTGAGGTACAGTCTAACAACAGAAATGTTAATTTGAGGTACATTCTAACAACAGAAATGTTAATTTGAGGTTGAGTCTTACTCAGAAATGTTAATTTGAGGTAGAGTCTATTAACAGAAATGTTAATTTGAGGTAGAGTCTAACAATGGAAATTCTAATTTAAGGTATAAACAACAGAAAAGTTAATTTGAGGTAGAGTCTAACAACAGAAATGTTAATTTGAGGTAGAGTCTAACAACAGAAATGTTAATTTGAGGTAGAGTCTGACAACAGAAATGTGAATTTGAGGTAGAGTCTAACAACAGAAATGTTAATTTAAGGGTACAGTCTAACAACAGAAATATTAATTTGAGGTACAGTCTAACAACAGAAATGTTAATTTGAGGTACAGTCTAACAACAGAAATGTTAATTTGAGGTAGAGTCTAACAACAGAAATGTTAATTTAAGGTAGAGTCTAACATCAGAAATGTTAATTTGAGGTAGAGTCTAACAACAGAAATGTTAATTTGAGTTACAGTCTAACGACAGAAATGTTAATTTGAGGTACAGTCTAACAACAGAAATGTTAATTTGAGGTACAGTCTAACACCAGAAATGTTAATTTGAGGTAGAGTCTTACAACAGAAATGTTAATTTGAGGTAGAGTCTAACAACAGAAATGTTAATTTGAGGTAGAGTCTAACAACAGAAATGTTAATTTAAGGGTACAGTCTAACAACAGAAATGTTAATTTGAGGTACAGTCTAACAACAGAAATGTAAATTTGAGGTAGAGACTATAACAGAAATGTTTATTTGAGGTAGAGTCTAACAATAGAAATGTGAATTTGAGGTAGAGTCTCACAACAGAAATGTTTATTTGAGGTAGACTCTAACAACAGATATGTTAATTTGACGTAGAGTCTAACAACAGAAATGTTAATTTGAGGTAGAGTCTAACAACAGAAATGTTAATTTGAGGTTGTGTCTAACACCAGAAATGTTAATTTGAGGTAGAGTCTAACAATAGAAATGTTAATTTGAGGTACAGTCTAACAACAGAAATGTTAATTTGAGGTTAAATCTAACAATGGAAATGCTAATTTAGGGTATAAACAACAGAAATGTTAAATTGAGGTAGAGTCTAACAACAAAAATGTTAATTTGAGGTATAGACAACAGAAATGGTTATTTGAGGTAGAGTCTAACAACAGAAATGTTAATTTGAGGTAAAGACAACAGAAATGTTAATTTGAGGTATAGACAACAGAAATGTTAATTTGAGGTAGAGTCAAACCTAAAAATGTAAATTTGAGGTAGAGTCAAACAACAGAAATGTTAATTTGAGGTAGGGTCTAACAACAGAAATGTTAATTTGAGGTAGAGTCTAACAACAGAAATGTTATTTGAGGTAGAGTCTAACAACAGAAATGTTAAATTGAGGTAGAGTCTAACAACAGAAATGTTAAATTGAGGTAGAGTCTAACAACAGAAATGTTAATTTGAGGTAGAGTCTAACAACAGAAATGTTAATTTGAGGTAGAGTCTAACAACAGAAATGTTAATTGAGGTAGAGTCTAACAATAGAAATGCTAATTTGAGGTAGAGTATAACAATAGAAATGTTAATTTGAGGTAGAGTCTAACAATAGAAATGTTAATTTGAGGTAGAGTCTAACAACAGAAATGTTAATTGAGGTAGAGTCTAACAATAGAAATGCTTATTTGAGGTATAGACAACAGAAATGTTAATTTGAGGTAAAGTTCAACAATAGAAATGCTTATTTGAGGTATAGACAACAGAAATGTTAATTTGAGGTAAAGTCCAACAAAAGAAATGCTAATTTGAGGTATAGACAACAGAAATGTTAGTTTGATGTACAGTCTAACAATAGAAATGCTAATTTGAGGCATGAACAACAGAAATGTTAATTTGAGGTAGAGTCTAACAATAGAAATGCTAATTTGAGGTATACACAACAGAAATGTTAATTTGAGCTAGAGTCCAACAATAGAAATGCATAATGAAGGTATAAACAACAGAAATGTTAATTTGAGCTAGAGTCCAACAAAAGAAATGCTAATTTAAGGTTTAAACAACAGAAATGTTAATTTGAGCTAGAGTCCAACATAAGAAATGCTAATTTGAGGTATAGACAACAGAAATGTTAATTTGAGGTAAAGTCTAACAATAGAAATGCTAATTTGAGGAATAGACAACAGAATTGTTAATTTGAGGTAAAGTCTAACAAAAGAAATGCTAATTTGAGGTAAAGACAACAGAAATGTTAATTTGAGGTAGAGTCTAACAACAGAAATGTTAATTTGAGGTAGAGTCTAACAACAGAAATGTTAATTTGAGGTAGAGTCTGACAACAGAAATGTGAATTTGAGGTAGAGTCTAACAACAGAAATGTTAATTTAAGGGTACAGTCTAACAACAGAAATATTAATTTGAGGTACAGTCTAACAACAGAAATGTTAATTTGAGGTACAGTCTAACAACAGAAATGTTAATTTGAGGTAGAGTCTAACAACAGAAATGTTAATTTAAGGTAGAGTCTAACATCAGAAATGTTAATTTGAGGTAGAGTCTAACAACAGAAATGTTAATTTGAGTTACAGTCTAACGACAGAAATGTTAATTTGAGGTACAGTCTAACAACAGAAATGTTAATTTGAGGTACAGTCTAACACCAGAAATGTTAATTTGAGGTAGAGTCTTACAACAGAAATGTTAATTTGAGGTAGAGTCTAACAACAGAAATGTTAATTTGAGGTAGAGTCTAACAACAGAAATGTTAATTTAAGGGTACAGTCTAACAACAGAAATGTTAATTTGAGGTACAGTCTAACAACAGAAATGTAAATTTGAGGTAGAGACTATAACAGAAATGTTTATTTGAGGTAGAGTCTAACAATAGAAATGTGAATTTGAGGTAGAGTCTCACAACAGAAATGTTTATTTGAGGTAGACTCTAACAACAGATATGTTAATTTGAGGTAGAGTCTAACAACAAAAAAGTTAATTTGAGGTAGAGTCTAACAACAGAAATGTTAATTTAACGTAGAGTCTAACAACAGAAATGTTAATTTGAGGTAGAGTCTAACAACAGAAATGTTAATTTGAGGTTGTGTCTAACACCAGAAATGTTAATTTGAGGTAGAGTCTAACAATAGAAATGTTAATTTGAGGTACAGTCTAACAACAGAAATGTTAATTTGAGGTTAAATCTAACAATGGAAATGCTAATTTAAGGTATAAACAACAGAAATGTTAAATTGAGGTAGAGTCTAACAACAAAAATGTTAATTTGAGGTATAGACAACAGAAATGGTTATTTGAGGTAGAGTCTAACAACAGAAATGTTAATTTGAGGTAAAGACAACAGAAATGTTAATTTGAGGTATAGACAACAGAAATGTTAATTTGAGGTAGAGTCAAACCTAAAAATGTAAATTTGAGGTAGAGTCAAACAACAGAAATGTTAATTTGAGGTAGGGTCTAACAACAGAAATGTTAATTTGAGGTAGAGTCTAACAACAGAAATGTTAATTTGAGGTAGAGTCTAACAACAGAAATGTTAAATTGAGGTAGAGTCTAACAACAGAAATGTTAAATTGAGGTAGAGTCTAACAACAGAAATGTTAATTTGAGGTAGAGTCTAACAACAGAAATGTTAATTTGAGGTAGAGTCTAACAACAGAAATGTTAATTGAGGTAGAGTCTAACAATAGAAATGCTAATTTGAGGTAGAGTATAACAATAGAAATGTTAATTTGAGGTAGAGTCTAACAATAGAAATGTTAATTTGAGGTAGAGTCTAACAACAGAAATGTTAATTGAGGTAGAGTCTAACAATAGAAATGCTTATTTGAGGTATAGACAACAGAAATGTTAATTTGAGGTAAAGTTCAACAATAGAAATGCTTATTTGAGGTATAGACAACAGAAATGTTAATTTGAGGTAAAGTCCAACAAAAGAAATGCTAATTTGAGGTATAGACAACAGAAATGTTAGTTTGATGTACAGTCTAACAATAGAAATGCTAATTTGAGGCATGAACAACAGAAATGTTAATTTGAGGTAGAGTCTAACAATAGAAATGCTAATTTGAGGTATACACAACAGAAATGTTAATTTGAGCTAGAGTCCAACAATAGAAATGCATAATGAAGGTATAAACAACAGAAATGTTAATTTGAGCTAGAGTCCAACAAAAGAAATGCTAATTTAAGGTTTAAACAACAGAAATGTTAATTTGAGCTAGAGTCCAACATAAGAAATGCTAATTTGAGGTATAGACAACAGAAATGTTAATTTGAGGTAAAGTCTAACAATAGAAATGCTAATTTGAGGAATAGACAACAGAATTGTTAATTTGAGGTAAAGTCTAACAAAAGAAATGCTAATTTGAGGTAAAGACAACAGAAATGTTAATTTGAGGTAAAGTCTAACAATAGAAATGCTAATTTGAGGTATAGACAACAGAAATGTTAATTTGAGGTAAAGTCTAACAATGGAAATGCTAATTTGAGGTATAGACAACAGAAATGCTAATTTGAGGTAAAGTCTAAGTATAGAAATGCTAATTTGAGGTATAGACAACAGAATTGTTAATTTGAGGTAAAGTCTAACAAAAGAAATGCTAATTTGAGGTATAGACAACAGAATTGTTAATTTGAGGTAAAGTCTAACAATAGAAATGCTAATTTGAGGTATAGACAACAGAAATGTTAATTTGAGGTAAAGTCTAACAATAGAAATGCTAATTTGAGGTATAGACAACAGAAATGTTAATTTGAGGTAAAGTCTAACAATGGAAATGCTAATTTGAGGTATAGACAACAGAAATGCTAATTTGAGGTAAAGTCTAACAATAGAAATGCTAATTTGAGGTATAGACAACAGAAATGTTAATTTGAGGTAAAGTCTAACAATAGAAATGCTAATTTGAGGTATAGACAACAGAAATGTTAATTTGAGGTAAAGTCTAACAATAGAAATGCTAATTTAAGGTTTAAACAACAGAAATGTTAATTTGAGCTAGAGTCCAACATAAGAAATGCTAATTTGAGGTATAGACAACAGAAATGTTAATTTGAGGTAAAGTCTAACAATAGAAATGTTAATTTGAGGTATAGACAACAGAAATGTTAATTTGAGGTAAAGTCTAACAATAGAAATGTTAATTTGAGGTAGAGTCTGATTTGACCTCATATAAACCTAACCTAGCGCACCCGAATGAACCTCAACCTATTCCAAGGGCCTAACCCTCCCTAACTTAACCTAACACAGCTATAAGACTATACGAAACCTAACCTCCCGCCCGTCCGTTTGGCATATTTTTTTAACAAACTAACTAATATATGTATATTGTATATAGCATAATACTAATTCATTACTCACCAAAGCTCTTAACATGACACCCCCTTCTCGAGTTTTTCCTGGCAAAAGCTCCAGCAGTTGAGAAGTCCGAACTCTCGACAGTTTTTTCAGATTCATATCCGCAAGATCAATTAGCCGTGTTTGTTTTTTAGTGTATATATAGGATTCATAGTTCGTTGGTAGAATTTATTTTGAAATTATAAAAGGACGAAACACTACGATTGCCGTCGTCTTTAAAATATATTAAATTTGGCATGTCACTTCCAATGGGTTGAGAAGGCTTTATAACAACAAGAATGTCAAGTTGATCATTTGAAATAACTGATCCACTGAACAGAGCTTTATTAGTCAAGAAAAATATGCTCAAACATGTTAGATTGGTCTGCAGTTTTTTAACTTTGGTGCAGGACACGTAGTTTTGAGACAACGCAAAATCTACACTATCCTTGCACTAGGTGTTAGTGATTACACTTGAACTTCTACATTCACTGTATCGTAATAAATAGGGGAAATGGGTTTTGCGCTGTTTTGAGAATCACTGTTTAACACGGTAAGAGTGTTACTACAAGGTTCGAGGTTTTCTGTTATAGGTGTGTAATGAGAAGCACTTGTTTGATTTTCGATTTGGGTTGAATTTCACTCGAATCTTCGACGTGTTTAATTTATAATTTTCTTTGTTTAGTGGTCATTGCCGGCAGTTACAAGAAGTGCGGGCTCTTTATACCTTTTCGCTTTTGCCGCCCCCGTCTTATGCTTGTATTTTGTCTGTTAATTAATTTTAATGTTTAAAAATTGTTGTCTGTTAATTTTTTGTTTGTTCGTATACCACGCTCACATTTTACTTTCGTTAAATTAAATTAAAATAACACAGTTGACACACGAACTAAGTTGTACTAGACTGTTTCACACGAGACACAGAAACCGACTGGCAACTGGTACTGAGTAGAGGAGAGGTTGGGTGTTCCAAAGCAAGTATTTGTAATTTTATAGACATGGACAGTTATTAGGTTGTAAATATCAACCCTCCTATTTGCCGAATATTTCGAGGTTTTCCTAAAATTTATTTTAGAGAGATGGAACGTGACTCAAAGTAAAGCGGCATGATTAAAGTTCCATTGTTAAACTGGGGTTATTTCCGCCGCTGTGTACCGTCAAACACGTGGGCGAAGGCTTTATTGAGCCCTATAAACGGATTCATTCTTTTTGAAACATTCTTTTTGAAATATAATTTTATTGGTAGCATTTGCTATAATGGGTTTCGACAATGCCTATAGAGGACTCAAAACTAACATAGATAGCGCTGCTAAGCAACCTTCTTTCAGCGCCATTGATGAATAATAACAATGAAACAACAATGAAAACTGACAGCCAAACCACTCTTTTTAGAAGTTTATTTTCTTGCCACCAGAATGCATCTAGTGTATTTTGAGTGCTCAGCACTTAAAATACACTAGATGCATTCTGGTGGCAAGAAAATCAACTCTTAAAAAGAGTGGTTTGGCTGTCAGTTTTCATTGTTGTTTCATTGTTATTATTCATCAATGGCGCTGAAAGGAGGTTGCTTAGCAGCGCTATCTATGTTAGTAATGGATCTCAGCTCGTGTGTTTTTGAGTGGGACGCAAAGGGGTGGGGGCCCGGATTGGCCGGGGCTCGGTCAGCATCCGCTGACCGGGCTGACCGTTAAATCCGCTACTGGATACGTCACACTGGGACGTGGATAAGTATAGTGTCATGCTAGGCCTTGGTTAAAAATCGTTTTTTCTTGCATTACCCTAAGATATAACAAGATAAAAATTATAATTATCGTGTAACCCGTTGGTTACATTTTTTCTTAAAGGTTTTTTCTTAAAGGTTACATTGGTATCGGCACGTCGACTAGTTAGACATTGGCACCCTGCTATTAGGCGGCATAATACATGCACTACACAATAGGTTTAGGTTCCGCCTTGTAGCGAGCGGCATTGCAACGTGCGTGTACTCTTATATAGGAATGGGATCGGTAAATGTTGGTTGTGTTATTCAATAAGAAGATTGTTTATGCATAAAGTGTAAAAAATTTAATACAAAAAAGTTGATAAGATATAAAAGATTAAGAAAATATAAATGTAAACTAAATAACTATACTTATATATAAAAACTATTTACATAAACTACTATATATCATACTAAGTAAAATAAAACATAAAAAAATATAAAAACTAACTAAATAATTAAATTTCTTCTAGGGCTTGCCGCCGTGCTTCTGAAATGAGTAAAAGGACAAAGATTAACTAAATTCATACAACAAACATCAATGTAGAGTTTTTACTAGTTACAGTTCAAACTTTTCCATACTTACATTCCCGCCAATCCGTGTGGCCGCCTGCTTGCGGCGGATGGCCCATCGCTTCAGCCGGGCCTCCAGCTGCCTGCCTCTTAGGTTCTTGTGCACCTGTAGCACATGTTGCCTCAGGTTCAAGAAGACCCCGGAGCAGGCTTCACAGCGGTACCTCCTCTTTAGTTTAGTTCCTGCAGGCGGGAGATCTGTCCCGTCCGACTAGATAACATACCATTAATACATATTAATACATATCAACAATGTTAATAAACTAGGAAAACGATCTGTTTGACGCGTTGATAAGCGAGCGCGTCAATATCTACGAACTTTCTGGCGAAAAGTTTTCAATGCTAATACAAACAACAATTAACAACAATTCAAGAATGCGCATTGCAAAAATTGTTCTTATTTCCATGGCTATTATACTTTCCGACATTGTTGTATGCAGTGCAATGTGCGTTGTTAAGAATTTTCGTGGTCATGTTTTCAACACGGTCCGCCACCGTTACTAACACTTATTGACAGCAATAGAAATGTAATTTCTGCCTCTAATACGTATTGGATCGCGTTTACATTAGTATATTCGTGACCGGACAAAGATTTACTATAAGATAGCCACCTCACATTTTGCCGTTACTGCGTTTAAGAAAAATATTTTCGAGTAACTTTCGTGTTACTTTGCCAATATTTATCAAATCGCCATTACATTAACATATTCGTGACCGGAAAAATATGTAGAAAAATCTGGCTATCTCACATTATGCCGCCATTTTGTTTCAGAAAAATATTTTGCAGTAACTATGGTGTAACTTTGTAACTTTTCAAACGATTTTGCCTCAAAACTATACACCTTCAATCCACATCGAGGCTTGTGGATGGTCCAAATTTCAAGTTGATCGAACTTTCCGTTCGACCGCTATCGACGGACATAAAAAAAAAAAAAAAAAAAAAAAAACAAAACAGAACGAAGTGCCATAAGAGTCAAGTGGAAACGCTCGCTTCGCTCGCTTAATGACCACACACACACACACACACACACACACACACACACACACACACACACACACACACACACACACACACACACACACACACACACACACACACACACACACACACACACACACACACACACACACACACACACACACACACACACACACACACACACACAATATCACACACACAGTGGAATAAATACACATACAATAAATGTACGTTAAATAAATAAATTGTTAAATAACATAATTATAGTAATTTACTCACATCCTCGTCGGTTGCCCCGTCCGCTGGATGGGGCAGAAGCATCGTCTCCCTCATCTTGTGGCGTATGGTCCTGCCTCGTGCACGCATACCCGGTACCTTGTGGTACCGGATATGGTGCTGGGTAAGTGAGGCCGTAAACGTCCCGCAGTAGGGGCATTTATGTCGTAGCTCCCGGCCCAGCACACCAGCCATCACCATGGACACCACCTCGCACTCGTCCGACTGTAATTGAGACGAAGGCAGTTATTTGCATTAGCAAGCGAAGCAAAGTGAATCTCTCAATACAACACGATCGGCACTAGCAAGGTCGTCTCCGGATACAAGTTTTGGAATTTTAACTTTAACCACAATTTGTTAAGAAAATATTCAGTTTCTATTCAATGGGGAATTCATATTGTTTGATTTATTAAAAAAAAAATCATCACTCATCTGGCAATGCAGAGCGTTTTCCTAGCTAATTTTCATAAAATAATATAACATCAGGATGCAAATACAGAGGCTGTACTCACACTCTGGCCCGAGTTGTCGGGGCGGCCGGATTGGCTGCTACTGCGGCTGCGGCTGCTGGTGGTGCGCCTGCTGCGGCTGGTGGTGCGGCTGCTACTGCGCCTGCGGCTGCGGCTGCGCCTGCTGCTGCTGGTGGTGGTGCGTAGACGTTTCCTTCCCCTGCCCATCCCAGAACCCATGGCGCAAGGGAAGTCGTCGGGGTCCCTCTTAACACCCCCAACATGAGTCATCACATCTAATTCGGTAACAAAAGAAAATACTCAGTAGGTAGACGCAAACAAATCGTTCTCAAACTAATAATGGGTGCAGTAGGGGTGGTGGCTAGGGGGGTGTTGTTGTTGCAAATGCCAACTGCTACATTTCAGAGCTGCATCCATACCATTCCATCAAATAACTCGGTAACCGTTCACGCTAGAGCGGTGAATTTTTGTACACGCACGCGGGTACAAAAACGCCAATCGACGTATTCACATCGCGGTGACGGTCGACGTACCGTTACCACGCTCGCTACCCGAACGACCTACCCACGGACGAGGACGAAACTATAGTATACTCAATACAAGACCAGGTATCAGCGCGACCACTATAATAACACAGTCTGGCAGTGACGAGGCTATAGTATACGCAATACAAGACCAAATAACAGCGCGACCACTATAATAACACAGTCTGGCAGTGATGAGGTTATAGTACACGCAATACAAGACCAAATAACAGCGCGGCCACTATAATATCACAGTCTGGCAGTGATGAGGTTATAGTACACGCAATACAAGACGAAATAACAGGGCGGCCACTATAATATCACAGTCTGGCAGTGATGAGGTTATAGTACACGCAATACAAGACGAAATAACAGGGCGGCCACTATAATATCACAGTCTGGCAGTGATGAGGTTATAGTACACGCAATACAAGACGAAATAACAGGGCGGCCACTATAATAACACAGTCTGGCAGTGATGAGGCTATAGTTTACGCAATACAAGACGAAATAACAGGGCGGCCACTATAATAACACAGTCTGGCAGTGATGAGGTTATAGTATACCCAATACAAGACGAAATAACAGCGCGGCCACTATAATATTACAGTCTGGCAGTGACGAGGCTATAGTATACGCAATACAAGACCAAATAACAGCGCGGCCACTATAATATTACAGTCTGGCAGTGACGAGGCTATAGTATACGCAATACAAGACCAGGTAACAGCGCGGCCACTATAATAACACAGTCTGGCAGTGACGAGGCTATAGTATACTCAATACAAGACCAAATAACAGCGCGGCCACTATAATAACACAGTCTGGCAGTGACGAGGCTATAGTACACGCAATACAAGACCAAATAACAGCGCGGCCACTATAATAACACAGTCTGGCAGTGACGAGGCTATAGTATACTCAATACAAGACCAAATAACAGCGCGGCCACTATAATAACACAGTCTGGCAGTGACAAGGCTATAGTATACGCAATACAAGACCAAATAACAGCGCGGCCACTATAATAACACAGTCTGGCAGTGACGAGGCTATAGTACACGCAATACAAGACCAAATAACAGCGCGGCCACTATAATAACACAGTCTGGCAGTGACGAGGCTATAGTACACGCAATACAAGACCAAATAACAGCGCGGCCACTATAATAACACAGTCTGGCAGTGACGAGGCTATAGTATACTCAATACAAGACCAAATAACAGCGCGGCCACTATAATATTACAGTCTGGCAGTGACGAGGCTATAGTATACTCAATACAAGACCAAATAACAGCGCGGCCACTATAATAACACAGTCTGGCAGTGACAAGGCTATAGTATACTCAATACAAGACCAAATAACAGCGCGGCCACTATAATATTACAGTCTGGCAGTGACGAGGCTATAGTATACGCAATACAAGACCAAATAACAGCGCGGCCACTATAATAACACAGTCTGGCAGTGACGAGGCTATAGTATACGCAATACAAGACCAAATAACAGCGCGGCCACTATAATAACACAGTCTGGCAGTGACGAGGCTATAGTATACTCAATACAAGACCAAATAACAGCGCGGCCACTATAATATTACAGTCTGGCAGTGACGAGGCTATAGTATACTCAATACAAGACCAAATAACAGCGCGGCCACTATAATAACACAGTCTGGCAGTGACGAGGCTATAGTATACTCAATACAAGACCAAATAACAGCGCGGCCACTATAATAACACAGTCTGGCAGTGACAAGGCTATAGTATACTCAATACAAGACCAAATAACAGCGCGGCCACTATAATATTACAGTCTGGCAGTGACGAGGCTATAGTATACTCAATACAAGACCAGGTAACAGC
The DNA here is from genome assembly GCA_945910005.1 of Isoperla grammatica. NCBI lineage: Eukaryota > Metazoa > Arthropoda > Insecta > Plecoptera > Perlodidae > Isoperla > Isoperla grammatica. The sequence continues at coordinate 3,771,042 of OX246743.1, read as the reverse complement.
GCGGCCACTATAATAACACAGTCTGGCAGTGACGAGGCTATAGTATACGCAATACAAGACCAAATAACAGCGCGGCCACTATAATAACACAGTCTGGCAGTGACGAGGCTATAGTATACTCAATACAAGACCAAATAACAGCGCGGCCACTATAATAACACAGTCTGGCAGTGACGAGGCTATAGTATACTCAATACAAGACCAAATAACAGCGCGGCCACTATAATATTACAGTCTGGCAGTGACGAGGCTATAGTATACTCAATACAAGACCAAATAACAGCGCGGCCACTATAATATTACAGTCTGGCAGTGACGAGGCTATAGTATACTCAATACAAGACCAAATAACAGCGCGGCCACTATAATAACACAGTCTGGCAGTGACGAGGCTATAGTATACTCAATACAAGACCAAATAACAGCGCGGCCACTATAATATTACAGTCTGGCAGTGACGAGGCTATAGTATACTCAATACAAGACCAAATAACAGCGCGGCCACTATAATAACACAGTCTGGCAGTGACGAGGCTATAGTATACTCAATACAAGACCAAATAACAGCGCGGCCACTATAATAACACAGTCTGGCAGTGACGAGGCTATAGTATACTCAATACAAGACCAGGTAACAGCGCGGCCACTATAATAACACAGTCTGGCAGTGACGAGGCTATAGTATACTCAATACAAGACCAGGTAACAGCGCGGCCACTATAATATTACAGTCTGGCAGTGACAAGGCTATAGTATACTCAATACAAGACCAAATAACAGCGCGGCCACTATAATATTACAGTCTGGCAGTGACGAGGCTATAGTATACTCAATACAAGACCAAATAACAGCGCGGCCACTATAATAACACAGTCTGGCAGTGACGAGGCTATAGTATACTCAATACAAGACCAGGTATCAGCGCGGCCACTATAATAACACAGTCTGGCAGTGACGAGGCTATAGTATACTCAATACAAGACCAGGTAACAGCGCGGCCACTATAATATTACAGTCTGGCAGTGACGAGGCTATAGTATACTCAATACAAGACCAGGTAACAGCGCGGCCACTATAATATTACAGTCTGGCAGTGATGAGGTTATAGTATACGCAATACAAGACCAAATAACAGCGCGGCCACTATAATAACACAGTCTGGCAGTGACGAGGCTATAGTATACTCAATACAAGACCAAATAACAGCGCGGCCACTATAATAACACAGTCTGGCAGTGACGAGGCTATAGTATACTCAATACAAGACCAGGTAACAGCGCGGCCACTATAATAACACAGTCTGGCAGTGACGAGGCTATAGTATACTCAATACAAGACCAAATAACAGCGCGGCCACTATAATATTACAGTCTGGCAGTGACGAGGCTATAGTATACTCAATACAAGACCAGGTAACAGCGCGGCCACTATAATAACACAGTCTGGCAGTGACGAGGCTATAGTATACGCAATACAAGACCAAATAACAGCGCGGCCACTATAATAACACAGTCTGGCAGTGACGAGGCTATAGTATACTCAATACAAGACCAGGTAACAGCGCGGCCACTATAATATTACAGTCTGGCAGTGACGAGGCTATAGTATACTCAATACAAGACCAGGTAACAGCGCGGCCACTATAATATTACAGTCTGGCAGTGATGAGGTTATAGTATACGCAATACAAGACCAAATAACAGCGCGGCCACTATAATAACACAGTCTGGCAGTGACGAGGCTATAGTATACGCAATACAAGACCAGGTAACAGCGCGGCCACTATAATAACACAGTCTGGCAGTGACGAGGCTATAGTATACTCAATACAAGACCAGGTAACAGCGCGGCCACTATAATATTACAGTCTGGCAGTGACGAGGCTATAGTATACTCAATACAAGACCAAATAACAGCGCGGCCACTATAATAACACAGTCTGGCAGTGACGAGGCTATAGTATACTCAATACAAGACCAAATAACAGCGCGGCCACTATAATAACACAGTCTGGCAGTGACGAGGCTATAGTATACGCAATACAAGACCAGGTAACAGCGCGGCCACTATAATAACACAGTCTGGCAGTGACGAGGCTATAGTATACTCAATACAAGACCAGGTAACAGCGCGGCCACTATAATATTACAGTCTGGCAGTGACGAGGCTATAGTATACTCAATACAAGACCAAATAACAGCGCGGCCACTATAATAACACAGTCTGGCAGTGACGAGGCTATAGTATACTCAATACAAGACCAAATAACAGCGCGGCCACTATAATAACACAGTCTGGCAGTGACGAGGCTATAGTATACGCAATACAAGACCAAATAACAGCGCGGCCACTATAATATTACAGTCTGGCAGTGACGAGGCTATAGTATACTCAATACAAGACCAAATAACAGCGCGGCCACTATAATATTACAGTCTGGCAGTGACGAGGCTATAGTATACTCAATACAAGACCAGGTAACAGCGCGGCCACTATAATAACACAGTCTGGCAGTGTCGAGGCTATAGTATACTCAATACAAGACCAGGTATCAGCGCGGCCACTATAATAACACAGTCTGGCAGTGACGAGGCTATAGTATACTCAATACAAGACCAGGTATCAGCGCGGCCACTATAATATTACAGTCTGGCAGTGACGAGGCTATAGTATACTCAATACAAGACCAGGTAACAGCGCGGCCACTATAATAACACAGTCTGGCAGTGACGAGGCTGTAGTATACACAATACAAGACCAAATAACAGCGCGGCCACTATAATATTACAGTCTGGCAGTGACGAGGCTATAGTATACACAATACAAGACCAAATAACAGCGCGGCCACTATAATATTACAGTCTGGCAGTGACGAGGCTATAGTATACTCAATACAAGACCAGGTAACAGCGCGGCCACTATAATAACACAGTCTGGCAGTGACGAGGCTGTAGTATACACAATACAAGACCAAATAACAGCGCGGCCACTATAATATTACAGTCTGGCAGTGACGAGGCTATAGTATACTCAATACAAGACCAGGTATCAGCGCGGCCACTATAATATTACAGTCTGGCAGTGACGAGGCTGTAGTATACACAATACAAGACCAAATAACAGCGCGGCCACTATAATATTACAGTCTGGCAGTGACGAGGCTATAGTATACTCAATACAAGACCAGGTATCAGCGCGGCCACTATAATATTACAGTCTGGCAGTGACGAGGCTATAGTATACTCAATACAAGACCAAATAACAGCGCGGCCACTATAATATTACAGTCTGGCAGTGACGAGGCTATAGTATACTCAATACAAGACCAGGTAACAGCGCGGCCACTATAATATTACAGTCTGGCAGTGTCGAGGCTATAGTATACTCAATACAAGACCAAATAACAGCGCGGCCACTATAATATTACAGTCTGGCAGTGACGAGGCTATAGTATACTCAATACAAGACCAAATAACAGCGCGGCCACTATAATATTACAGTCTGGCAGTGACGAGGCTATAGTATACTCAATACAAGACCAGGTAACAGCGCGGCCACTATAATATTACAGTCTGGCAGTGACGAGGCTATAGTATACGCAATACAAGACCAGGTAACAGCGCGGCCACTATAATATTACAGTCTGGCAGTGACGAGGCTATAGTATACGCAATACAAGACCAGGTAACAGCGCGGCCACTATAATATTACAGTCTGGCAGTGACGAGGCTATAGTATACCCAATACAAGACCAGGTATCAGCGCGGCCACTATAATATTACAGTCTGGCAGTGACGAGGCTATAGTATACTCAATACAAGACCAGGTATCAGCGCGGCCACTATAATATTACAGTCTGGCAGTGACGAGGCTATAGTATACGCAATACAAGACCAGGTATCAGCGCGGCCACTATAATATTACAGTCTGGCAGTGACGAGGCTATAGTATACTCAATACAAGACCAAATAACAGCGCGGCCACTATAATAACACAGTCTGGCAGTGACGAGGCTATAGTATACTCAATACAAGACCAGGTATCAGCGCGGCCACTATAATATTACAGTCTGGCAGTGACGAGGCTATAGTATACTCAATACAAGACCAGGTAACAGCGCGGCCACTATAATATTACAGTCTGGCAGTGACGAGGCTATAGTATACTCAATACAAGACCAGGTAACAGCGCGGCCACTATAATATTACAGTCTGGCAGTGACGAGGCTATAGTATACTCAATACAAGACCAGGTAACAGCGCGGCCACTATAATATTACAGTCTGGCAGTGTCGAGGCTATAGTATACTCAATACAAGACCAAATAACAGCGCGGCCACTATAATATTACAGTCTGGCAGTGACGAGGCTATAGTATACTCAATACAAGACCAGGTAACAGCGCGGCCACTATAATATTACAGTCTGGCAGTGTCGAGGCTATAGTATACTCAATACAAGACCAAATAACAGCGCGACCACTATAATATTACAGTCTGGCAGTGACGAGGCTATAGTATACTCAATACAAGACCAGGTAACAGCGCGGCCACTATAATAACACAGTCTGGCAGTGACGAGGCTATAGTATACTCAATACAAGACCAAATAACAGCGCGGCCACTATAATATTACAGTCTGGCAGTGACGAGGCTATAGTATACTCAATACAAGACCAGGTAACAGCGCGGCCACTATAATAACACAGTCTGGCAGTGACGAGGCTATAGTATACTCAATACAAGACCAGGTATCAGCGCGGCCACTATAATATTACAGTCTGGCAGTGTCGAGGCTATAGTATACTCAATACAAGACCAAATAACAGCGCGGCCACTATAATATTACAGTCTGGCAGTGACGAGGCTATAGTATACTCAATACAAGACCAAATAACAGCGCGGCCACTATAATATTACAGTCTGGCAGTGACGAGGCTATAGTATACTCAATACAAGACCAAATAACAGCGCGGCCACTATAATATTACAGTCTGGCAGTGACGAGGCTATAGTATACTCAATACAAGACCAGGTAACAGCGCGGCCACTATAATATTACAGTCTGGCAGTGACGAGGCTATAGTATACTCAATACAAGACCAGGTATCAGCGCGGCCACTATAATATTACAGTCTGGCAGTGACGAGGCTATAGTATACTCAATACAAGACCAAATAACAGCGCGGCCACTATAATATTACAGTCTGGCAGTGACGAGGCTATAGTATACTCAATACAAGACCAGGTATCAGCGCGGCCACTATAATATTACAGTCTGGCAGTGACGAGGCTATAGTATACTCAATACAAGACCAGGTATCAGCGCGGCCACTATAATATTACAGTCTGGCAGTGACGAGGCTATAGTATACTCAATACAAGACCAGGTAACAGCGCGGCCACTATAATAACACAGTCTGGCAGTGACGAGGCTATAGTATACGCAATACAAGACCAGGTAATAGCGCGGCCACTATAATATTACAGTCTGGCAGTGACGAGGCTATAGTATACTCAATACAAGACCAGGTATCAGCGCGGCCACTATAATATTACAGTCTGGCAGTGACGAGGCTATAGTATACTCAATACAAGACCAGGTATCAGCGCGGCCACTATAATATTACAGTCTGGCAGTGACGAGGCTATAGTATACTCAATACAAGACCAGGTAACAGCGCGGCCACTATAATATTACAGTCTGGCAGTGACGAGGCTATAGTATACTCAATACAAGACCAGGTATCAGCGCGGCCACTATAATATTACAGTCTGGCAGTGACGAGGCTATAGTATACTCAATACAAGACCAGGTATCAGCGCGGCCACTATAATATTACAGTCTGGCAGTGACGAGGCTATAGTATACTCAATACAAGACCAGGTAACAGCGCGGCCACTATAATATTACAGTCTGGCAGTGACGAGGCTATAGTATACTCAATACAAGACCAGGTAACAGCGCGGCCACTATAATATTACAGTCTGGCAGTGACGAGGCTATAGTATACTCAATACAAGACCAGGTAACAGCGCGGCCACTATAATATTACAGTCTGGCAGTGACGAGGCTATAGTATACTCAATACAAGACCAGGTATCAGCGCGGCCACTATAATATTACAGTCTGGCAGTGACGAGGCTATAGTATACTCAATACAAGACCAGGTATCAGCGCGGCCACTATAATATTACAGTCTGGCAGTGACGAGGCTATAGTATACGCAATACAAGACCAGGTAACAGCGCGGCCACTATAATATTACAGTCTGGCAGTGACGAGGCTATAGTATACTCAATACAAGACCAGGTATCAGCGCGGCCACTATAATAACACAGTCTGGCAGTGACGAGGCTATAGTATACTCAATACAAGACCAGGTATCAGCGCGGCCACTATAATAACACAGTCTGGCAGTGACGAGGCTATAGTATACTCAATACAAGACCAGGTATCAGCGCGGCCACTATAATATTACAGTCTGGCAGTGACGAGGCTATAGTATACTCAATACAAGACCAGGTAACAGCGCGGCCACTATAATATTACAGTCTGGCAGTGATTAGGCTATAGTATACTCAATACAAGACCAGGTAACAGCGCGGCCACTATAATAACACAGTCTGGCAGTGACGAGGCTATAGTATACTCAATACAAGACCAGGTATCAGCGCGGCCACTATAATATTACAGTCTGGCAGTGACGAGGCTATAGTATACTCAATACAAGACCAGGTAACAGCGCGGCCACTATAATATTACAGTCTGGCAGTGACGAGGCTATAGTATACTCAATACAAGACCAGGTATCAGCGCGGCCACTATAATAACACTGTCTGGCAGTGTCGAGGCTATAGTATACTCAATACAAGACCAAATAACAGCGCGGCCACTATAATATTACAGTCTGGCAGTGTCGAGGCTATAGTATACTCAATACAAGACCAGGTAACAGCGCGGCCACTATAATATTATAACAGTCTGGCAGTGTCGAGGCTATAGTATACTCAATACAAGACCAGGTAACAGCGCGGCCACTATAATATTATAACAGTCTGGCAGTGACGAGGCTATAGTATACTCAATACAAGACCAGGTATCAGCGCGGCCACTATAATATTACAGTCTGGCAGTGACGAGGCTATAGTATACTCAATACAAGACCAGGTATCAGCGCGGCCACTATAATATTACAGTCTGGCAGTGACGAGGCTATAGTATACTCAATACAAGACCAGGTATCAGCGCGGCCACTATAATATTACAGTCTGGCAGTGACGAGGCTATAGTATACTCAATACAAGACCAGGTATCAGCGCGGCCACTATAATATTACAGTCTGGCAGTGACGAGGCTATAGTATACTCAATACAAGACCAGGTAACAGCGCGGCCACTATAATATTACAGTCTGGCAGTGACGAGGCTATAGTATACGCAATACAAGACCAAATAACAGCGCGGCCACTATAATATTACAGTCTGGCAGTGTCGAGGCTATAGTATACTCAATACAAGACCAAATAACAGCGCGGCCACTATAATATTACAGTCTGGCAGTGACGAGGCTATAGTATACTCAATACAAGACCAGGTATCAGCGCGGCCACTATAATATTACAGTCTGGCAGTGACGAGGCTATAGTATACTCAATACAAGACCAGGTATCAGCGCGGCCACTATAATATTACAGTCTGGCAGTGACGAGGCTATAGTATACTCAATACAAGACCAGGTATCAGCGCGGCCACTATAATATTACAGTCTGGCAGTGACGAGGCTATAGTATACTCAATACAAGACCAAATAACAGCGCGGCCACTATAATATTACAGTCTGGCAGTGACGAGGCTATAGTATACCCAATACAAGACCAAATAACATCGCGGCCACTATAATAACACAGTCTGGCAGTGACGAGGCTATAGTATACTCAATACAAGACCAAATAACAGCGCGGCCACTATAATAACACAGTCTGGCAGTGACGAGGCTATAGTATACGCAATACAAGACCAAATAACAGCGCGGCCACTATAATAACACAGTCTGGCAGTGACGAGGCTATAGTATACTCAATACAAGACCAAATAACAGCGCGGCCACTATAATAACACAGTCTGGCAGTGACGAGGCTATAGTATACGCAATACAACACCAAATAACAGCGCGGCCACTATAATAACACAGTCTGGCAGTGACGAGGCTATAGTATACCCAATACAAGACCAGGTAACAGCGCGGCCACTATAATAACACTGTCTGGCAGTGTCGAGGCTATAGTATACGCAATACAAGACCAGGTATCAGCGCGGCCACTATAATATTACAGTCTGGCAGTGACGAGGCTATAGTATACTCAATACAAGACCAGGTAACAGCGCGGCCACTATAATATTACAGTCTGGCAGTGACGAGGCTATAGTATACCCAATACAAGACCAGGTAACAGCGCGGCCACTATAATAACACAGTCTGGCAGTGACGAGGCTATAGTATACCCAATACAAGACCAGGTAACAGCGAGGCCACTATAATATTACAGTCTGGCAGTGACGAGGCTATAGTATACTCAATACAAGACCAAATAACAGCGCGGCCACTATAATATTACAGTCTGGCAGTGACGAGGCTATAGTATACTCAATACAAGACCAGGTATCAGCGCGGCCACTATAATATTACAGTCTGGCAGTGACGAGGCTATAGTATACTCAATACAAGACCAAATAACAGCGCGGCCACTATAATATTACAGTCTGGCAGTGTCGAGGCTATAGTATACTCAATACAAGACCAGGTAACAGCGCGGCCACTATAATATTACAGTCTGGCAGTGACGAGGCTATAGTATACTCAATACAAGACCAGGTATCAGCGCGGCCACTATAATATTACAGTCTGGCAGTGACGAGGCTATAGTATACTCAATACAAGACCAAATAACAGCGCGGCCACTATAATATTACAGTCTGGCAGTGTCGAGGCTATAGTATACTCAATACAAGACCAGGTAACAGCGCGGCCACTATAATATTACAGTCTGGCAGTGACGAGGCTATAGTATACTCAATACAAGACCAGGTATCAGCGCGGCCACTATAATAACACAGTCTGGCAGTGACGAGGCTATAGTATACTCAATACAAGACCAAATAACAGCGCGGCCACTATAATATTACAGTCTGGCAGTGACGAGGCTATAGTATACTCAATACAAGACCAGGTATCAGCGCGGCCACTATAATATTACAGTCTGGCAGTGACGAGGCTATAGTATACTCAATACAAGACCAAATAACAGCGCGGCCACTATAATATTACAGTCTGGCAGTGTCGAGGCTATAGTATACTCAATACAAGACCAAATAACAGCGCGGCCACTATAATAACACAGTCTGGCAGTGACGAGGCTATAGTATACCCAATACAAGACCAAATAACAGCGCGGCCACTATAATATTACAGTCTGGCAGTGACGAGGCTATAGTATACTCAATACAAGACCAGGTAACAGCGCGGCCACTATAATATTACAGTCTGGCAGTGACGAGGCTATAGTATACTCAATACAAGACCAGGTATCAGCGCGGCCACTATAATAACACTGTCTGGCAGTGTCGAGGCTATAGTATACTCAATACAAGACCAAATAACAGCGCGGCCACTATAATATTACAGTCTGGCAGTGACGAGGCTATAGTATACTCAATACAAGACCAGGTATCAGCGCGGCCACTATAATATTACAGTCTGGCAGTGACGAGGCTATAGTATACTCAATACAAGACCAGGTATCAGCGCGGCCACTATAATATTACAGTCTGGCAGTGACGAGGCTATAGTATACTCAATACAAGACCAAATAACAGCGCGGCCACTATAATATTACAGTCTGGCAGTGACGAGGCTATAGTATACGCAATACAAGACCAAATAACAGCGCGGCCACTATAATATTACAGTCTGGCAGTGACGAGGCTATAGTATACGCAATACAAGACCAGGTAACAGCGCGGCCACTATAATATTACAGTCTGGCAGTGACGAGGCTATAGTATACGCAATACAAGACCAGGTATCAGCGCGGCCACTATAATATTACAGTCTGGCAGTGACGAGGCTATAGTATACGCAATACAAGACCAAATAACAGCGCGGCCACTATAATATTACAGTCTGGCAGTGACGAGGCTATAGTATACGCAATACAAGACCAAATAACAGCGCGGCCACTATAATATTACAGTCTGGCAGTGACGAGGCTATAGTATACTCAATACAAGACCAGGTATCAGCGCGGCCACTATAATATTACAGTCTGGCAGTGACGAGGCTATAGTATACTCAATACAAGACCAGGTAACAGCGCGGCCACTATAATATTACAGTCTGGCAGTGACGAGGCTATAGTATACTCAATACAAGACCAGGTATCAGCGCGGCCACTATAATATTACAGTCTGGCAGTGACGAGGCTGTAGTATACTCAATACAAGACCAGGTAACAGCGCGGCCACTATAATAACACAGTCTGGCAGTGACGAGGCTATAGTATACTCAATACAAGACCAGGTATCAGCGCGGCCACTATAATATTACAGTCTGGCAGTGACGAGGCTATAGTATACTCAATACAAGACCAGGTAACAGCGCGGCCACTATAATAACACAGTCTGGCAGTGACGAGGCTATAGTATACTCAATACAAGACCAGGTATCAGCGCGGCCACTATAATATTACAGTCTGGCAGTGACGAGGCTATAGTATACTCAATACAAGACCAGGTAACAGCGCGGCCACTATAATAACACAGTCTGGCAGTGACGAGGCTATAGTATACTCAATACAAGACCAGGTATCAGCGCGGCCACTATAATATTACAGTCTGGCAGTGACGAGGCTATAGTATACTCAATACAAGACCAGGTAACAGCGCGGCCACTATAATATTACAGTCTGGCAGTGACGAGGCTGTAGTATACTCAATACAAGACCAGGTAACAGCGCGGCCACTATAATAACACAGTCTGGCAGTGACGAGGCTATAGTATACCCAATACAAGACCAGGTATCAGCGCGGCCACTATAATATTACAGTCTGGCAGTGACGAGGCTATAGTATACTCAATACAAGACCAGGTATCAGCGCGGCCACTATAATATTACAGTCTGGCAGTGACGAGGCTATAGTATACTCAATACAAGACCAGGTAACAGCGCGGCCACTATAATATTACAGTCTGGCAGTGACGAGGCTATAGTATACCCAATACAAGACCAGGTATCAGCGCGGCCACTATAATATTACAGTCTGGCAGTGACGAGGCTATAGTATACTCAATACAAGACCAGGTAACAGCACGGCCACTATAATATTACAGTCTGGCAGTGACGAGGCTATAGTATACTCAATACAAGACCAAATAACAGCGCGGCCACTATAATAACACAGTCTGGCAGTGACGAGGCTATAGTATACTCAATACAAGACCAAATAACAGCGCGGCCACTATAATATTACAGTCTGGCAGTGACGAGGCTATAGTATACTCAATACAAGACCAGGTAACAGCGCGGCCACTATAATGACACAGTCTGGCAGTGACGAGGCTATAGTATACTCAATACAAGACCAGGTAACAGCGCGGCCACTATAATGACACAGTCTGGCAGTGACGAGGCTATAGTATACCCAATACAAGACCAGGTAACAGCGCGGCCACTATAATATTACAGTCTGGCAGTGACGAGGCTATAGTATACTCAATACAAGACCAGGTAACAGCGCGGCCACTATAATGACACAGTCTGGCAGTGACGAGGCTATAGTATACTCAATACAAGACCAGGTAACAGCGCGGCCACTATAATAACACTGTCTGGCAGTGACGAGGCTATAGTATACTCAATACAAGACCAGGTATCAGCGCGGCCACTATAATATCACAGTCTGGCAGTGACGAGGCTATAGTATACTCAATACAAGACCAAATAACAGCGCGGCCACTATAATAACACAGTCTGGCAGTGACGAGGCTATAGTATACTCAATACAAGACCAGGTAACAGCGCGGCCACTATAATAACACAGTCTGGCAGTGACGAGGCTATAGTATACTCAATACAAGACCAAATAACAGCGCGGCCACTATAATATTACAGTCTGGCAGTGACGAGGCTATAGTATACTCAATACAAGACCAGGTAACAGCGCGGCCACTATAATATTACAGTCTGGCAGTGACGAGGCTATAGTATACCCAATACAAGACCAGGTATCAGCGCGGCCACTATAATATTACAGTCTGGCAGTGACGAGGCTGTAGTATACTCAATACAAGACCAGGTAACAGCGCGGCCACTATAATATTACAGTCTGGCAGTGACGAGGCTGTAGTATACTCAATACAAGACCAGGTAACAGCGCGGCCACTATAATATTACAGTCTGGCAGTGACGAGGCTGTAGTATACTCAATACAAGACCAGGTAACAGCGCGGCCACTATAATATTACAGTCTGGCAGTGACGAGGCTGTAGTATACTCAATACAAGACCAGGTAACAGCGCGGCCACTATAATATTACAGTCTGGCAGTGACGAGGCTGTAGTATACTCAATACAAGACCAGGTAACAGCGCGGCCACTATAATAACACAGTCTGGCAGTGACGAGGCTATAGTATACCCAATACAAGACCAGGTATCAGCGCGGCCACTATAATATTACAGTCTGGCAGTGACGAGGCTATAGTATACTCAATACAAGACCAGGTATCAGCGCGGCCACTATAATATTACAGTCTGGCAGTGACGAGGCTATAGTATACGCAATACAAGACCAGGTATCAGCGCGGCCACTATAATATTACAGTCTGGCAGTGACGAGGCTATAGTATACTCAATACAAGACCAAATAACAGCGCGGCCACTATAATAACACAGTCTGGCAGTGACGAGGCTATAGTATACTCAATACAAGACCAGGTATCAGCGCGGCCACTATAATATTACAGTCTGGCAGTGACGAGGCTATAGTATACTCAATACAAGACCAGGTATCAGCGCGGCCACTATAATAACACAGTCTGGCAGTGACGAGGCTATAGTATACTCAATACAAGACCAGGTAACAGCGCGGCCACTATAATAACACAGTCTGGCAGTGTCGAGGCTATAGTATACTCAATACAAGACCAAATAACAGCGCGGCCACTATAATATTACAGTCTGGCAGTGTCGAGGCTATAGTATACTCAATACAAGACCAAATAACAGCGCGGCCACTATAATAACACAGTCTGGCAGTGTCGAGGCTATAGTATACTCAATACAAGACCAAATAACAGCGCGGCCACTATAATATTACAGTCTGGCAGTGACGAGGCTATAGTATACGCAATACAAGACCAGGTAACAGCGCGGCCACTATAATATTACAGTCTGGCAGTGACGAGGCTATAGTATACTCAATACAAGACCCGGTAACAGCGCGGCCACTATAATATTACAGTCTGGCAGTGACGAGGCTATAGTATACTCAATACAAGACCAGGTATCAGCGCGGCCACTATAATATTACAGTCTGGCAGTGACGAGGCTATAGTATACTCAATACAAGACCAAATAACAGCGCGGCCACTATAATAACACAGTCTGGCAGTGACGAGGCTATAGTATACTCAATACAAGACCAGGTATCAGCGCGGCCACTATAATAACACAGTCTGGCAGTGACGAGGCTATAGTATACCCAATACAAGACCAGGTATCAGCGCGGCCACTATAATATTACAGTCTGGCAGTGACGAGGCTATAGTATACTCAATACAAGACCAGGTAACAGCGCGGCCACTATAATAACACAGTCTGGCAGTGACGAGGCTATAGTATACTCAATACAAGACCAGGTATCAGCGCGGCCACTATAATATTACAGTCTGGCAGTGACGAGGCTATAGTATACTCAATACAAGACCAGGTATCAGCGCGGCCACTATAATATTACAGTCTGGCAGTGACGAGGCTATAGTATACTCAATACAAGACCAAATAACAGCGCGGCCACTATAATAACACAGTCTGGCAGTGACGAGGCTATAGTATACGCAATACAAGACCAAATAACAGCGCGGCCACTATAATATTACAGTCTGGCAGTGACGAGGCTATAGTATACTCAATACAAGACCAGGTAACAGCGCGGCCACTATAATAACACAGTCTGGCAGTGACGAGGCTATAGTATACGCAATACAAGACCAAATAACAGCGCGGCCACTATAATATTACAGTCTGGCAGTGACGAGGCTATAGTATACTCAATACAAGACCAAATAACAGCGCGGCCACTATAATATTACAGTCTGGCAGTGACGAGGCTATAGTATACTCAATACAAGACCAGGTATCAGCGCGGCCACTATAATATTACAGTCTGGCAGTGACGAGGCTATAGTATACTCAATACAAGACCAAATAACAGCGCGGCCACTATAATAACACAGTCTGGCAGTGACGAGGCTATAGTATACTCAATACAAGACCAGGTATCAGCGCGGCCACTATAATAACACAGTCTGGCAGTGACGAGGCTATAGTATACCCAATACAAGACCAGGTAACAGCGCGGCCACTATAATATTACAGTCTGGCAGTGACGAGGCTATAGTATACGCAATACAAGACCAGGTATCAGCGCGGCCACTATAATATTACAGTCTGGCAGTGACGAGGCTATAGTATACTCAATACAAGACCAGGTATCAGCGCGGCCACTATAATATTACAGTCTGGCAGTGACGAGGCTATAGTATACTCAATACAAGACCAAATAACAGCGCGGCCACTATAATAACACAGTCTGGCAGTGACGAGGCTATAGTATACGCAATACAAGACCAGGTATCAGCGCGGCCACTATAATATTACAGTCTGGCAGTGACGAGGCTATAGTATACTCAATACAAGACCAGGTATCAGCGCGGCCACTATAATATTACAGTCTGGCAGTGACGAGGCTATAGTATACTCAATACAAGACCAGGTATCAGCGCGGCCACTATAATATTACAGTCTGGCAGTGACGAGGCTATAGTATACTCAATACAAGACCAAATAACAGCGCGGCCACTATAATAACACAGTCTGGCAGTGACGAGGCTATAGTATACGCAATACAAGACCAGGTATCAGCGCGGCCACTATAATATTACAGTCTGGCAGTGACGAGGCTATAGTATACTCAATACAAGACCAGGTATCAGCGCGGCCACTATAATATTACAGTCTGGCAGTGACGAGGCTATAGTATACTCAATACAAGACCAAATAACAGCGCGGCCACTATAATAACACAGTCTGGCAGTGACGAGGTTATAGTACACGCAATACAAGACCAGGTAACAGCGCGGCCACTATAATAACACAGTCTGGCAGTGACGAGGCTATAGTATACTCAATACAAGACCAGGTAACAGCGCGGCCACTATAATATTACAGTCTGGCAGTGACGAGGCTATAGTATACTCAATACAAGACCAAATAACAGCGCGGCCACTATAATATTACAGTCTGGCAGTGACGAGGCTATAGTATACTCAATACAAGACCAAATAACAGCGCGGCCACTATAATATTACAGTCTGGCAGTGACGAGGCTATAGTATACGCAATACAAGACCAAATAACAGCGCGGCCACTATAATAACACAGTCTGGCAGTGACGAGGCTATAGTATACTCAATACAAGACCAGGTAACAGCGCGGCCACTATAATATTACAGTCTGGCAGTGACGAGGCTATAGTATACTCAATACAAGACCAAATAACAGCGCGGCCACTATAATATTACAGTCTGGCAGTGTCGAGGCTATAGTATACTCAATACAAGACCAAATAACAGCGCGGCCACTATAATATTACAGTCTGGCAGTGACGAGGCTATAGTATACGCAATACAAGACCAAATAACAGCGC
The DNA here is from genome assembly GCA_945910005.1 of Isoperla grammatica. Lineage (NCBI taxonomy): Eukaryota > Metazoa > Arthropoda > Insecta > Plecoptera > Perlodidae > Isoperla > Isoperla grammatica. Next base: position 3,755,059 of record OX246743.1, on the reverse strand, counting down.
GGCCACTATAATATCACAGTCTGGCAGTGACGAGGCTATAGTATACTCAATACAAGACCAAATAACAGCGCGGCCACTATAATATTACAGTCTGGCAGTGACGAGGCTATAGTATACTCAATACAAGACCAGGTATCAGCGCGGCCACTATAATAACACAGTCTAGCAGTGACGAGGCTATAGTATACTCAATACAAGACCAAATAACAGCGCGGCCACTATAATATTACAGTCTGGCAGTGACGAGGCTATAGTATACTCAATACAAGACCAAATAACAGCGCGGCCACTATAATATTACAGTCTGGCAGTGACGAGGCTATAGTATACGCAATACAAGACCAAATAACAGCGCGGCCACTATAATTACACAGTCTGGCAGTGACGAGGCTATAGTATACGCAATACAAGACCAAATAACAGCGCGGCCACTATAATAACACAGTCTGGCAGTGACGAGGCTATAGTATACGCAATACAAGACCAAATAACAGCGCGGCCACTATAATATTACAGTCTGGCAGTGACGAGGCTATAGTATACTCAATACAAGACCAGGTATCAGCGCGGCCACTATAATAACACTGTCTGGCAGTGACGAGGCTATAGTATACTCAATACAAGACCAAATAACAGCGCGGCCACTATAATATTACAGTCTGGCAGTGACGAGGCTATAGTATACTCAATACAAGACCAAATAACAGCGCGGCCACTATAATAACACAGTCTGGCAGTGACGAGGCTATAGTATACTCAATACAAGACCAAATAACAGCGCGGCCACTATAATAACACAGTCTGGCAGTGACGAGGCTATAGTATACTCAATACAAGACCAAATAACAGCGCGGCCACTATAATAACACAGTCTGGCAGTGACGAGGCTATAGTATACTCAATACAAGACCAAATAACAGCGCGGCCACTATAATATTACAGTCTGGCAGTGACGAGGCTATAGTATACGCAATACAAGACCAAATAACAGCGCGGCCACTATAGTAACACAGTCTGGCAGTGACGAGGCTATAGTATACTCAATACAAGACCAAATAACAGCGCGGCCACTATAATATTACAGTCTGGCAGTGACGAGGCTATAGTATACGCAATACAAGACCAGGTAACAGCGCGGCCACTATAATAACACAGTCTGGCAGTGACGAGGCTATAGTATACTCAATACAAGACCAGGTATCAGCGCGGCCACTATAATATTACAGTCTGGCAGTGACGAGGCTATAGTATACGCAATACAAGACCAGGTAACAGCGCGGCCACTATAATATCACAGTCTGGCAGTGACGAGGCTATAGTATACTCAATACAAGACCAAATAACAGCGCGGCCACTATAATATTACAGTCTGGCAGTGACGAGGCTATAGTATACTCAATACAAGACCAGGTAACAGCGCGGCCACTATAATATCACAGTCTGGCAGTGACGAGGCTATAGTATACGCAATACAAGACCAAATAACAGCGCGGCCACTATAATATCACAGTCTGGCAGTGACGAGGCTATAGTATACTCAATACAAGACCAGGTAACAGCGCGGCCACTATAATATCACAGTCTGGCAGTGACGAGGCTATAGTATACTCAATACAAGACCAAATAACAGCGCGGCCACTATAATATCACAGTCTGGCAGTGACGAGGCTATAGTTTACGCAATACAAGACCAAATAACAGCGCGGCCACTATAATATCACAGTCTGGCAGTGACGAGGCTATAGTATACTCAATACAAGACCAAATAACAGCGCGGCCACTATAATATTACAGTCTGGCAGTGACGAGGCTATAGTATACGCAATACAAGACCAAATAACAGCGCGGCCACTATAATATTACAGTCTGGCAGTGACGAGGCTATAGTATACGCAATACAAGACCAAATAACAGCGCGGCCACTATAATAACACAGTCTGGCAGTGACGAGGCTATAGTATACGCAATACAAGACCAAATAACAGCGCGGCCACTATAATATTACAGTCTGGCAGTGACGAGGCTATAGTATACTCAATACAAGACCAGGTAACAGCGCGGCCACTATAATATTACAGTCTGGCAGTGACGAGGCTATAGTATACTCAATACAAGACCAGGTAACAGCGCGGCCACTATAATATTACAGTCTGGCAGTGACGAGGCTATAGTATACTCAATACAAGACCAGGTATCAGCGCGGCCACTATAATATTACAGTCTGGCAGTGACGAGGCTATAGTATACTCAATACAAGACCAGGTAACAGCGCGGCCACTATAATATCACAGTCTGGCAGTGACGAGGCTATAGTATACCCAATACAAGACCAAATAACAGCGCGGCCACTATAATATCACAGTCTGGCAGTGATGAGGCTATAGTATACTCAATACAAGACCAGGTAACAGCGCGGCCACTATAATAACACAGTCTGGCAGTGACGAGGCTATAGTATACTCAATACAAGACCAGGTAACAGCGCGGCCACTATAATAACACAGTCTGGCAGTGACGACCCAACAAACATGATACTGCGGGACCCGTGCGGGAAAGTCAAGGGATGTGCGGGTTAACTGCTGGAAACGGGAAGATCTGGGATGTGCCGGTCAGGGCCTGCGAGGGAAGGCTTAGGGACGTCCCGCATCTGGGAAACTCACGGGATATCCCTCACGGGAAGCGCGAGGGAATGTTAAGGGATGTCCCTGTCTGGGAAAGTCACGGGACGTCCCGTACGGGAAGCGCTTGGGATTGATAAGGGACGTCCCGTGTATAGGAAAGTCACGGGACGCCCTACACTGGAAGCGCGAGGGAAGGGCAAGGGACGTCCCGTGTACGGGACAAACATGGGATAACCCACATAGTATCCCGCGAAGAAAGGGCAAGATTTGGAAAAGATGTTTTTGTTACGTACGTCCGGGTAAACCATATAATTCTTTGTTCTTATCTTTGTCTTTTGATTGACGATAGATACCAATGATTTATTCGAGTATTTATTCGCTCTACACAACATTCAAAATTCCATTCACAAGTTAAAGTCCTTCATAACCATGAATAAGTAAATAAATGTATTAATAAAACCCATTTTATATTTCTATTAAATCCAAGTAGTTACAGAAATGGGTGTTGTTGGTAGTTAGGGGGACTACTGGTTAGTAGTTGATAGTATACTTTCTAGAAATGTATTGTGTATTATTTTTTCCTGATTTGGCTTTCGATGGTTTTGATATGGTACGTTACATCAAATAATATTGTTAAAACGTTTTATGAATGGTATTACGATACGTCACAGTGATAATCAAAAACTTACTGATGATCGAATTGAGAAGATGAAGTAAATGGAGTTCTTAGATATGGTAAGTATGAAACTATGAATACTATTATGATAATGCTGTTTATGTGAAAATTGTGTTTCGTAATGACAACGGCATAGGGGGAGGGATTTATACCTGTTTTGAGTGTTTTCCAGAAATATTTAAAATGCCAGATGTTACATAGAATCAATAGATTTTAAATAGGCTAGCTGGTAATCACTCGTCTGCAACTATCTATTGAATTTGTATTGGTTCTTCATTTACAGATAAGACAACGAACAAATCAATTGAATTCAATGAACGATTTGAAGATGACAAAGTTTCCATGTATTATTGTAAAAATGTGTCGCTGAAGCTTAATTTCAAATTTAGCAACATCATGCACCCGACATTATAGCTAACTGTTATACCTCATATCTATACAATATGAGTATGATATACATTATAGAAGTGGTAATAAATAAGGTAAAAAAGTAACTTCTCAATATACGTCTACTGTAAGGAAGTATTGTTTACGTCCTATTCAATTCGAGAAAGTGAGACTAGTTTCAGTATGCACAACCTACAATGCATCGTACGCACATTCATATTGTTAATTAAAAAAGCTCAGTTTAAAAAGTAACTTTGGTGCTTATAAACTGTAAGAAAACTGTAATGACAAAGGATACCGCACTATGAAGAAGGCTCTCTTTGTATTGTTATTATGTGTTGTGATATTGCTTATGTAGCTGATGATAACCGTACTTAATTCGACCACCACCGATAAGAAATTACAACGTGTTCATTCATTATCTATGCTACAAGTCCTACTAAGCTTTGTAATACGGTGCCGCTCGCTATAGTGGTGATAAGATTCGGGCGGAGTGGGGTGGGAATCCCACCGTGGTAAGCAAAACAGTCCAAAACACTGACTGGACTACACAAGAAGTTTATACTTCATGGGTGTTAGACGTTACTTATACGTGTGCTATCATGTTCTTTCGTGAAAAAATAAAATAAGTTAGGGCTTTATTAGTATCATAATCTTATTGCGATTTTTTTTAATCCACTGAATATTGATCCGTGTCGTGGAGTGTGTTTGTGTGTGAGTGTGTGTGGTCGGAAGAAAGGAAAGAAGAACAAAACTGACTGGCAACAGTATATTGACGACTCGTGTTTTTAAAACGAAAAATAGGATTCAACTTCGTTATGGACAAGTTCATTATTATAAAAATCACGTGAAGACGCAATTGTTCCTGAAAATCAAGAATACGAAGGTAGGTTTCTTCTAAGTTCGTATTCATATTTTCAAGATGCTATCAAATATTATCTTCAAAATCCTGTTGTGTTTTTGGGTTGCTTTGCTAACACGGTTTCGTTCACTTTAACATCAGGCTGAAGACCGAAGTTGAGCTATTCGATCGGAAATTACTAATTTGGTTGGACGAATGTACATCGAATTTTATTTACGACTAATAATAATTGTATTACATTTTGCTTCAATATTTTCCTTTTTTTAATATAACCTTAGTTATAGGTAAATAAAAATACATACATACAAGGAAGCATACAATCTAAAATTAATATGCATTGATTGATTAATACGATGATCTAGACTAGACAGGGATCTAACATAATTTAGTAGTATAAAAAATAGTTACGGCTGTGGCTTCGTCTCACATACTTTGCTTATCAAAATATATCTTTTCTGGCAGGATTTTAACTAGCCAGAGTCGACAACTATTCGCTTAAGTTCAATCTTTGCAAACGCGCCGTTTGAATAAGGATTTGGTTTGATTAGGAAATGGGTTCGATGTTCCATTTTGGTGTGTACTAACAGGTAATATGTGCTCGTATAAATTAAATTAAAAATTATACTACATGACGGAAATCATCAAAACGTAGGACCAATATCTTGTGACAAGTCACAAATATAGAATGCCTGCGTAGTTGTTATATATAAGTTGAACAAAACACAAGGAAAAGCAATTATAAACACTTAGGAACAATATCATTTGAGAGCGTGGCTCGTCTGGCTGTGATTGACTATAGGTACAAAAAGTAAAATGCATATATAATGCAATGTAAGTATAGAAAAAAAAACACAAGAAATGTTGATAAAAGAATAGGAGGCTAGTCCGTGAGCATGTGACGAGTGGTGCGTGGGCCGGGGGTGGCGTGCTCATATTGCCTCCGGTCGTAACAGTCAGTCAGTGGTTCTTTCATTTATGTATACACAACAAATAACAATTTCATCGGATCGCGTTAAAATAATAGTTTCGTGACGGGACGGATAAACTAGAAAATATTTGTTATTTAGTTATTTTATTTTTTATTTACATAATTTATATGAAATGGCGCATCTGGCGCGCATCGTATAGTCAATTAAAATTTTAAATTCCTCAAATCCAAGGGGGGCAATGAACCTCTAGTGTTCTGATTTTTGTTTTTGTTTTTTTACGAATAAATAAAATGTGTAGACAAAGTTTAAGCACATATAACAAAGTAAAAATAAGACAATATATTCACAGAGTCAGTTCAAAATGAGATATTCTTTTATAAAACAAACTGACAATTTTTTCATTCTACTGCTCTAAAACACACAGATTATCACTAAAATGACGTTGAAAAATGCATTTTCCGGGGGCCAAACACCCCCGACCCCCCCCCCCCTCCCCCTTTCAGTTCGGGCCGTCTACCACACACTACAATTTAGGTCTTCACCCATATTGGGGGGGGGGGGGGGGGGGGGGGGAGGAAGAGCGTTGTGAGTGGGTGGTGTGGGTCGATAATAAAAATAGCAATGAATTATTATATTTTTGTAACAAATTGACCAAAAGTGTTAATCATATTTCTCACGCTTGCACGCCCTGCTTAGTGCATACTAGCGCTTTTCAGCTTGTCTCTTCAGAATTACATAATTTTATTTTGTAAAATAAACAGCAGCGCCTAACATAAAAAGCACCTTATAGCCATATGTCCACTGCCCTCAGATGAAACCTTTTTGTGGTGGTTATTTACACTTTGCCCTCCATTGTGGTTATAAATTGCCATTTGACGGTAAAATAAATAATGGTTCTCTAATCTAGACCGTTTTTTGATACTCTATTATTTTTATTGTATTGACGTGAATCCCTTAGTTTTAGCAAATGGGTCTACAAAACCACCAAATTATTTATAGCCTTGGACTGTGACTTGATATAGTTTTGTAATTTATCTTTAACTTTATTTTAGTTGCTGTGAGAGCCAACTCCAAAACTCCCAAGTCAATGACATTGAAAAATCTTATTATTGCGGCTGGCAAATGCCAGGGATCGTCATGGCGGAAGAACGGTACGCGCAAAGAAGCGGGTCGTTGATGGCAACAAAGGCTGAACCCCCACTCGCAGCCCTCAAATATGTATCGTTATATTATTATTTTCAAGTGCAGAAAAATCGAATACGTGACGTTAAAATCGTTATGACTTTTTTTTAATGTTATGCAGTTGCCTATTTATTAATTTTGGATTTTATTATGAAAATAGAAATGTCAGTTAACCGTTTAAACGTGATTGGTTTAAGGGGTTAGCCTAAATGTTAAGGAATTAATCGTTCTTTTCCAGCCATACTTCAGGGTTATATGTAAATAGTAACTACTGAATATTCTATTAAATTAATTAATTGTATTGTATTAAAATTGTATTAGTAATACTGGTTTGAATATTGTGTAATAGTAATGAGCAAAACATGGAGTAATAACGTGTAATTATATTTATGTTGCTTTGCTTTTGTTCATAATTGCTCATTATTGATTAACAACTCAACTTGCATCTTGTGGATGTAGAAATGTATAACAAACGTGTCATGAATAGCATTTTCCTAATTCGAATAGTTGGTAGATCCGTGATGATGTCTCACTCTGTGTGTATTGAACTTATTTAAACGAGTAGGTACACATGCTACCCCTTATTGCTTGGGTATAACTTGGGAATACATACATAGACACATTCTCTATCAGCTCGATCACATAGCACTATAATATATATATATATATATATATATATATAGTGTTATTATGCTATAGGCCTATATACATTATTTTATGAACATTTTATGAAAAAGTGTCTGCTGCAAAAACATGATCTCATGTCGTGGTGATCTATGGTAGTGTATCAGGGCATTAAACTGTTATTATTTCAGTTTGTGAGGACCTAAAAAAAAGATAATAAATATACCAGTTTGGTGTGTTAAACTTTATACTGGTTCGATAACAATCTTGTTTTCCTTGTTTAGGAAAAAAGAACATGTCACACTTACTACATAACATAATTTTCAGATTCTCCAAAGTAACAGTAATCAATAATTCAGTAACAGTATCAGAGGCATCACATAACAATTGTACATTATTACGTATTTTAGTAATAAAATTCACTTGCACTTTGTATAAACATTATTGCTTTTGTTTCTTTATTTTTAAACCCAATTTCCTTGTCTTAAAAGAACACTAGGAACGTAATCCAATTTTAGAATCAATTGCTGTATTAGGCTAGAGGCTATAATTGCATTTTTTTAAAAGAGAAACTACTGGATTTAATAAAATAGAATTTTGTTGCCAATTGGCTTTACCTATAAATAGATTAAGTTTCACTCCAATGTTCACATTATGTTCATTCCTTTCACACCTCGACCACAGATAAATATAATTACTCTACTAATAATAACCATAAAACGCTTATTTGAGAAAAGGGTAAATAAGAAACTAGACTGAAAACTAAAAACTGTGTTACTTTTCAGTTTGTTTCAATGTCATGCACTAATGAGGGGGGGGGGGTGCCCCGAGAAGATAGCGGGCAGCCCATGCGGGAAAGCTGCGGGATACTAGCGGGAAGATAGCGGGCAATACGAGAGGGAAGGTTGCGGGATACTAGCGGGAAGATAGCGGGCAATACGAGCGGGAAGGTTGCGGGATACTAGTGGGAAAGCTGCGGGATACTAGCGGGCAGCCTGTGCGGGAAAGTTGTGGGATACTAGCGGGAAGATAGCGGGCAATCCGTGCGGGAAGGTTGCGGGATACAAGTGGGAAGATTGCGGGAAGATGGCGTGCAACCCGTACGGGACCCGACATCGGCCAGTAGGACACTTCTAGGCGGGTCCCGTACGGGTTTCCCTTACAGGACCCGCATATGCAATGTGCGGGAAAAGACATCGGGAAAAGTGCGGGAAGGCACCAAAATGTTTGTTGGGGAGGCTATAGTATACGCAATACAAGACCAGGTAACAGCGCGGCCACTATAATATTACAGTCTGGCAGTGACGAGGCTATAGTATACTCAATACAAGACCAGGTAACAGCACGGCCACTATAATATTACAGTCTGGCAGTGACGAGGCTATAGTATACTCAATACAAGACCAGGTAACAGCGCGGCCACTATAATAACACAGTCTGGCAGTGACGAGGCTATAGTATACTCAATACAAGACCAGGTATCAGCGCGGCCACTATAATATTACAGTCTGGCAGTGACGAGGCTATAGTATACCCAATACAAGACCAGGTAACAGCGCGGCCACTATAATAACACAGTCTGGCAGTGACGAGGCTATAGTATACTCAATACAAGACCAGGTATCAGCGCGGCCACTATAATATTACAGTCTGGCAGTGACGAGGCTATAGTATACTCAATACAAGACCAAATAACAGCGCGGCCACTATAATATTACAGTCTGGCAGTGACGAGGCTATAGTATACTCAATACAAGACCAAATAACAGCGCGGCCACTATAATATTACAGTCTGGCAGTGACGAGGCTATAGTATACTCAATACAAGACCAAATAACAGCGCGGCCACTATAATATTACAGTCTGGCAGTGACGAGGCTATAGTATACTCAATACAAGACCAAATAACAGCGCGGCCACTATAATATTACAGTCTGGCAGTGACGAGGCTATAGTATACTCAATACAAGACCAAATAACAGCGCGGCCACTATAATATTACAGTCTGGCAGTGACGAGGCTATAGTATACTCAATACAAGACCAAATAACAGCGCGGCCACTATAATATTACAGTCTGGCAGTGACGAGGCTATAGTATACTCAATACAAGACCAGGTAACAGCGCGGCCACTATAATAACACAGTCTGGCAGTGTCGAGGCTATAGTATACTCAATACAAGACCAGGTATCAGCGCGGCCACTATAATAACACAGTCTGGCAGTGACGAGGCTATAGTATACTCAATACAAGACCAGGTAACAGCGCGGCCACTATAATATTACAGTCTGGCAGTGACGAGGCTATAGTATACTCAATACAAGACCAAATAACAGCGCGGCCACTATAATATTACAGTCTGGCAGTGACGAGGCTATAGTATACTCAATACAAGACCAAATAACAGCGCGGCCACTATAATATTACAGTCTGGCAGTGACGAGGCTATAGTATACTCAATACAAGACCAAATAACAGCGCGGCCACTATAATATTACAGTCTGGCAGTGACGAGGCTATAGTATACTCAATACAAGACCAAATAACAGCGCGGCCACTATAATAACACAGTCTGGCAGTGACGAGGCTATAGTATACGCAATACAAGACCAGGTAACAGCGCGGCCACTATAATATTACAGTCTGGCAGTGACGAGGCTATAGTATACTCAATACAAGACCAGGTATCAGCGCGGCCACTATAATATTACAGTCTGGCAGTGTCGAGGCTATAGTATACTCAATACAAGACCAGGTATCAGCGCGGCCACTATAATATTACAGTCTGGCAGTGACGAGGCTATAGTATACTCAATACAAGACCAGGTAACAGCGCGGCCACTATAATATTACAGTCTGGCAGTGACGAGGCTATAGTATACTCAATACAAGACCAGGTATCACCGCGGCCACTATAATATTACAGTCTGGCAGTGACGAGGCTATAGTATACTCAATACAAGACCAGGTATCAGCGCGGCCACTATAATAACACAGTCTGGCAGTGACGAGGCTATAGTATACTCAATACAAGACCAGGTAACAGCGCGGCCACTATAATAACACAGTCTGGCAGTGACGAGGCTATAGTATACCCAATACAAGACCAAATAACATCGCGGCCACTATAATAACACAGTCTGGCAGTGACGAGGCTATAGTATACTCAATACAAGACCAAATAACAGCGCGGCCACTATAATAACACAGTCTGGCAGTGACGAGGCTATAGTATACGCAATACAAGACCAAATAACAGCGCGGCCACTATAATAACACAGTCTGGCAGTGACGAGGCTATAGTATACTCAATACAAGACCAAATAACAGCGCGGCCACTATAATAACACAGTCTGGCAGTGACGAGGCTATAGTATACGCAATACAACACCAAATAACAGCGCGGCCACTATAATAACACAGTCTGGCAGTGACGAGGCTATAGTATACCCAATACAAGACCAGGTAACAGCGCGGCCACTATAATAACACTGTCTGGCAGTGTCGAGGCTATAGTATACGCAATACAAGACCAGGTATCAGCGCGGCCACTATAATATTACAGTCTGGCAGTGACGAGGCTATAGTATACTCAATACAAGACCAAATAACAGCGCGGCCACTATAATAACACAGTCTGGCAGTGACGAGGCTATAGTATACGCAATACAAGACCAGGTAACAGCGCGGCCACTATAATAACACAGTCTGGCAGTGACGAGGCTATAGTATACCCAATACAAGACCAGGTAACAGCGCGGCCACTATAATAACACAGTCTGGCAGTGACGAGGCTATAGTATACCCAATACAAGACCAGGTAACAGCGCGGCCACTATAATATTACAGTCTGGCAGTGACGAGGCTATAGTATACTCAATACAAGACCAGGTAACAGCGCGGCCACTATAATATTACAGTCTGGCAGTGACGAGGCTATAGTATACTCAATACAAGACCAAATAACAGCGCGGCCACTATAATAACACAGTCTGGCAGTGACGAGGCTATAGTATACTCAATACAAGACCAGGTAACAGCGCGGCCACTATAATATTACAGTCTGGCAGTGACGAGGCTATAGTATACTCAATACAAGACCAGGTAACAGCGCGGCCACTATAATATTACAGTCTGGCAGTGACGAGGCTATAGTATACGCAATACAAGACCAAATAACAGCGCGGCCACTATAATATTACAGGCTGGCAGTGACGAGGCTATAGTATACGCAATACAACACCAAATAACAGCGCGGCCACTATAATATTACAGTCTGGCAGTGACAAGGCTATAGTATACTCAATACAAGACCAGGTAACAGCGCGGCCACTATAATAACACTGTCTAGCAGTGACGAGGCTATAGTATACTCAATACAAGACCAGGTAACAGCGCGGCCACTATAATAACACAGTCTGGCAGTGACGAGGCTATAGTATACTCAATACAAGACCAAATAACAGCGCGGCCACTATAATAACACAGTCTGGCAGTGACGAGGCTATAGTATACTCAATACAAGACCAGGTAACAGCGCGGCCACTATAATATTAATAAAACACAAAACACACAAAACAAAACACGTGGGGAAACTATTATTCGATCGGGTATCAAATTCATAACCTGGGTGGGAAATGTTTAACGTAAGCATTAAATATTATGCATGCTTGATGGAATACAAAAAGAGATAGTTTAAAATGACTTACCCATTGCATAAACCGATGACACAAAACAAATAAGGCTTAATTAAACACGTGTGTGAACAAAACAACAACCACTCTTGAAAACGTCTACCGTACGACTGAGGGTGGTGGTGTGCAAGAAAGGCCAATTTAAGGTATAGACAACAGAAATGTTAATTTGAGGTATAGACAACAGAAATGCTTGATGGAATACAAAAAGAGATAGTTTAAAAAGACTTACCCATTGTATAAACCGATGACACGAAACAAATAAGGCTTAATTAAACACGTGTGTGCACAAAACAACAACCACTCTTGAAAACGTCTACCGTACGACTGAGGGTGGTGGTGTGCAAGAAAGGCCAATTTAAGGTATAGACAACAGAAATGTTAATTTGAGGTAGAGTCTAACAACAGAAATGTTAATTTGAGGTACAGTCTAACAACAGAAATGTTAATTTGAGGTAGAGTCTAACAACAGAAATGTTAATTTGAGGTACAGTCTAACAACAGAAATGTTACTTTGAGGTAGAGTCTAACAACAGAAATGTTAATTTGAGGTAGAGTCTAACAATAGAAATGCCAATTGAAGGTATAGACAACAGAAATGTTAATTTGAGGTAGAGTCTAACAACAGAAATGTTAATTTAAGGTAGAGTCTTACAACAGAAATGTTAATTTGAGGTAGAGTCTAACAACAGAAATGTTAATTTAAGGTAGAGTCTTACAACAGAAATGTTAATTTGAGGTAGAGTCTTACAACAGAAATGTTAATTTGAGGTAGTGTCTTAATCCAGAAATGTTAATTTGAGGTACAGTCTAACAACAGAAATGTTAATTTGAGGTATAGACAACAGAAATGTTAATTTGAGGTAGAGTCTAACAATAGAAATGTTTATTTGAGGTAAAGACAACAGAAAAATTAATTTGAGGTAGAGTCTAACAATAGAAATGTTAATTTGAGGTAAAGACAACAGAAATGTTAATTTGAGGTAGAGTCTAACAATAGAAATGTTAATTTGAGGTATAGACAACAGAAATGTTAATTTGAGGTAGAGTCTAACAATAGAAATGCTAATTTGAGGTAAAGTCTAACAATAGAAATGCTAATTTGAGGTAAAGTCTAACAATAGAAATGCTTATTTGAGGTAAAGTCTAACAATAGAAATGCTTATTTGAGGTAAAGTCTAACAATAGAAATGCTAATTTGAGGTAAAGTCTAACAATAGAAATGTTTATTTGAGGTAGAGTCTAACAATAGAAATGCTAATTTGAGGTTAAGTCTAACAATAGAAATGTTAATTTGAGGTAATGTCTAATAATAGAAATACTAATTTGAGGTAAAGTCTAACAATAGAAATGTTAATTTGAGGTAATGTCTAATAATAGAAATGCTTATTTGAGGTATAGACAACAGAAATGTTAATTTGAGGTAGAGTCTAACAATAGATGTGTTAATTTGAGGTATAGACAACAGAAATGTTAATTTGAGGTAGAGTCTAACAATAGAAATGTTAATTTGAGGTATAGACAACAGAAATGTTAATTTGAGGTAGAGTCTAACAATAGAAATGTTAATTTGAGGTATAGACAACAGAAATGTTAATTTGAGGTAGAGTCTAACAATAGAAATGCTAATTTGAGGTAGAGTCTAACAACAGAAATGCTAATTTGAGGTAGAGTCTAACAATAGAAATGCTAATTTGAGGTAGAGTCTAACAACAGAAATGCTAATTTGAGGTAGAGTCTAACAATAGAAATGTTAATTTGAGGTAGAGTCTAACAATAGAAATGCTAATTTGAGGTAGAGTCTAACAACAGAAATGCCAATTTGAGGTAGAGTCTAACAATAGAAATGCTTATTTGAGGTAGAGTCTAACAACAGAAATGCTAATTTGAGGTGGAGTCTAACAATAGAAATGTTAATTTGAGGTAGAGTCTAACAACAGAAATGCTAATTTGAGGTAGAGTCTAACAATAGAAATGTTAATTTGAGGTATAGACAACAGAAATGTTAATTTGAGGTAGAGTCTAACAACAGAAATGCTAATTTGAGGTAGAGTCTAACAATAGAAATGTTAATTTGAGGTATAGACAATAGAAATGCTAATTTGAGGTAGAGTCTAACAACAGAAATGCTAATTTGAGGTAGAGTCTAACAATAGAAATGCTAATTTGAGGTAGAGTCTAACAACAGAAATGCTAATTTGAGGTAGAGTCTAACAACAGAAATGCTAATTTGAGGTAGAGTCTAACAATAGAAATGTTAATTTGAGGTATAGACAACAGAAATGTTAATTTGAGGTAGAGTCTAACAATAGAAATGCTAATTTGAGGTAGAGTCTAACAACAGAAATGCTAATTTGAGGTAGAGTCTAACAATAGAAATGCTAATTTGAGGTAAAGTCTAACAACAGAAATGCTAATTTGAGGTAGAGTCTAACAATAGAAATGTTAATTTGAGGTATAGACAACAGAAATGTTAATTTGAGGTAGAGTCTAACAATAGAAATGCTAATTTGAGGTAGAGTCTAACAATAGAAATGTTAATTTGAGGTATAGACAACAGAAATGTTAATTTGAGGTAGAGTCTAACAATAGAAATGTTAATTTGAGGTATAGACAACAGAAATGTTAATTTGAGGTAGAGTCTAACAATAGAAATGTTAATTTGAGGTATAGACAACAGAAATGTTAATTTGAGGTAGAGTCTAACAATAGAAATGCTAATTTGAGGTAGAGTCTAACAATAGAAATGTTAATTTGAGGTAGAGTCTAACAATAGAAATGCTAATTTGAGGTAGAGTCTAACAATAGAAATGTTAATTTGAGGTAGAGTCTAACAATAGAAATGCTAATCTGAGGTAGAGTCTAACAATAGAAATGTTAATTTGAGGTATAGACAACAGAAATGTTAATTTGAGGTAGAGTCTAACAATAGAAATGTTAATTTGAGGTAGAGTCTAACAATAGAAATGCTAATTTGAGGTAGAGTCTAACAACAGAAATGTTAATTTGAGGTAGAGTCTAACAATAGAAATGTTAATTTGAGGTAGAGTCTAACAATAGAAATGCTAATTTGAGGTAGAGTCTAACAATAGAAATATTAATTTGAGGTATAGACAACAGAAATGTTAATTTGAGGTAGAGTCTAACAATAGAAATGCTAATTTGAGGTAGAGTCTAACAACAGAAATGTTAATTTGAGGTAGAGTCTAACAATAGAAATGTTAATTTGAGGTAGAGTCTAACAATAGAAATGTTAATTTGAGGTAGAGTCTAACAATAGAAATGTAATTTGAGGTATAGACAACAGAAATGTTAATTTGAGGTAGAGTCTAACAATAGAAATGTTAATTTGAGGTATAGACAACAGAAATGTTAATTTGAGGTAGAGTCTAACAATAGAAATGCTAATTTAAGGTAGAGTCTAACAATAGAAATGTTAATTTGAGGTAGAGTCTAACAATAGAAATGCTTATTTGAGGTAGAGTCTAACAATAGAAATGCTAATTTAAGGTAGAGTCTAACAATAGAAATGTTAATTTGAGGTATAGTCTAACAATGGAAATGCTAATTTGAGGTAGAGTCTAACAATAGAAATGCTAATTTGAGGTAGAGTCTAACAATAGAAATGTTAATTTGAGGTAGAGTCTAACAATAGAAATGTTAATTTGAGGTATAGACAACAGAAATGTTAATTTGAGGTAGAGTCTAACAATAGAAATGTTAATTTGAGGTATAGACAACAGAAATGTTAATTTGAGGTAGAGTCTAACAATAGAAATGCTAATTTAAGGTAGAGTCTAACAATAGAAATGCTAATTTGAGGTAGAGTCTAACAATAGAAATGTTAATTTGAGGTATAGACAACAGAAATGTTAATTTGAGGTAGAGTCTAACAATAGAAATGTTAATTTGAGGTATAGACAACAGAAATGTTAATTTGAGGTAGAGTCTAACAATAGAAATGCTAATTTAAGGTAGAGTCTAACAATAGAAATGCTAATTTGAGGTAGAGTCTAACAATAGAAATGTTAATTTGAGGTATAGACAACAGAAATGTTAATTTGAGGTAGAGTCTAACAATAGAAATGCTAATTTAAGGTAGAGTCTAACAATAGAAATGCTAATTTGAGGTAGAGTCTAACAATAGAAATGTTAATTTGAGGTATAGACAACAGAAATGTTAATTTGAGGTAGAGTCTAACAATAGAAATGTTAATTTGAGGTATAGACAACAGAAATGTTAATTTGAGGTAGAGTCTAACAATAGAAATGCTAATTTAAGGTAGAGTCTAACAATAGAAATGCTAATTTGAGGTAGAGTCTAACAATAGAAATGTTAATTTGAGGTATAGACAACAGAAATGTTAATTTGAGGTAGAGTCTAACAATAGAAATGTTATTTTGAGGTATAGACAACAGAAATGTTAATTTGAGGTAGAGTCTAACAATAGAAATGCTAATTTAAGGTAGAGTCTAACAATAGAAATGCTAATTTGAGGTAAAGTCTAACAATAGAAATGCTTATTTGAGGTAAGACAACAGAAATGTTAATTTGAGCTAGAGTCTAACAATAGAAATGCTATTTTGAGGTAATGTCTAATAATAGAAATGCTTATTTGAGGTAAGACAACAGAAATGTTAATTTGAGCTAGAGTCTAACAACAGAAATGTTAATTTGAGGTAGAGTCTAACAATAGAAATGTTAATTTGAGGTAGAGTCTAACAATAGAAATACTATTTTGAGGTATAGACAACAGAAATGCTAATTTTATGTATAGACAACAGATGTTAATTTGAGGTAAAGTCTAACAATAGAAATGCTAATTTGAGGTAAGACAACAGAAATGTTAATTTGAGCTAGAGTCCAACAATAGAAATGCTAATTTGAGGTATAAACAACATAAATGAAGGCAAACGATTAGTCTAGGCCACTAACGGTTAACATTTTAGTCCACATCATAACAGAGTCTTGCCGAGGGTGCAAAAAAAACAGACGCCGTTTTCCGCGACGCCACCGACGCCATCCGTAACTCGGCGATCGTTGGGCCGATCAGCGTCGTCTTTCACCTATACACTCGTTATCATCATTTAAGTGCATCGTATAAATTTCGTGTACGTTAGACGTACGGTTCGCGAACACAAATAATTTAACTTGGACGTCGTTGGCGTCGCGACGCCGCCGATTCATGCGTTGTGTTTGCCTCGTCGAGAAGATCTCATAGATAGGTCGCACCGACTGTTTCGGTCGAACGGTTTGCCCGCCACGAATCCGGCATTCTTTTCACTTTGTCCAACTTTCAACTTGGACGTCGTTGGCGTCGCGACGCCGCCGATTCATGCGTTGTGTTTGCCTCGTTGAGACGATCTCTTAGATAGGTCGCACCGACTGTTTCTGTCGAACGGTTTGCCCGCCAGGAATACGGCATTATTTATCACTTTGTCCAACTTGGACTTGGTTGGCGTCGCGACGCTGCCGGTTAATGCGTTGTGTTCGTCTTGTCGAGACGATCTCATAGATAGGTCGCAACGCCCGGTTCGGTCGAACGGTTTGCCCGCCAGGAATACGGCATTATTTATCACTTTGTCCAACTTTCAATTTGGACGTCGTAGGCGTCGCGACGCCGCCGGTTAATGCGTTGTGTTCGTCTTGTCGAGACGATTTCTTAGAGTGGTCGCACCTACCGTTTCTGTCGAACGGTTTGCCCACAATCCACAAGCGATCCTTGACCGGGTGGCTATTGTGTAATTTTATATTCCATCGAATAACTCGGTAACCGTTCACGTTAGAGCGATGAATTTTTGTACACGCACGGCGTTAGTCAACGCAATCGACGTATTCACATCGCGGTGACGGTCGACGTACCGTTACCACGCTCGCTACCCGAACGACGTACCCACGGACGAGGACGAAACTATAGTTTACTCAATACAAGACCAAATAACAGCGCGGCCACTATAATTACACAGTCTGGCAGTGACGAGGCTATAGTATACTCAATACAACACCAAATAACATCGCGGCCACTATAATTACACAGTCTGGCAGTGACGAGGCTATAGTATACTCAATACAAGACCAAACAACATCGCGGCCGCTATAATTTTAACACAACACAAAACACATAAAACAAAACACGTGGGGAAACTATTATTCGATCGGGTTTCAAATTCATAACCTAGGTGGGAAATGTTTTACCTAAGCAAAGCTTGAAAAAGACGCGATCCAGCCGAAGTTAAACCAAAAACCCGGACATTTCATTTTTTTTTTTTTTTTTTTTTTTATTTATGACTCCAAGAACCCACAAAGCCAAGACTTGGCTTAACTGTGGTACATAATAAAAAATATTATACATAGTGACAGAACAGAACAGAAAACGGAACATGTATTTACAATAACAAAATAATGTATAGAACTAAATACTTGAAACTACTAAGAAAGTGAACTTTACAAAAATCAATACAAATGCAGAATTAACTTGTTTACAGTAATTAAAATATAAACGGAACATTCACAGTAAAAAGGTGTCAGAAAGTAGATGTGTTTTTAGTTCAGATTTAATTTTAGAAATAGACGACAGGGTTTTGAGTGAGGATGGTAGCATATTAAATATAGTTGGCACAGAATAAGACAAAGAGCGTTGGCCATATTTGTTAGTATAATTAGGAACTTGTAAGGTGCCCGCCATTTTGAGCCTTGTCTCCTTACAGGTGTCCATAGGGATCTTAAAATCCGGTTTAAAATAAAAGTACAACAAAAATCTATATACGAATAAAGAATAAATTGGCAGTATATTACAAAATGAAAATATTTGTTTTCTAGAAAGTGTAGTATCGATTTTGATGTCGCATATTACCATTTTTAGCATTCTAACTTGTAGGTCTTCAACCCTTTGCGTATGGCACCGCGAAGCATTGCCCCAAGCTAGAATGCCATATAAAATTAATGATTCGGCCATAGATTGATAAACGGCTCTAAATAATGTAAAGGGCAGAATATATTTAAGTGCATACAATCGAGAAGAGCATGAGCGTAGTTTATTACATAGTTTATCAATATGATTTCTCCAAGAAAAGTTACGATCAACAATTACGCCCAGGTACTCATACTCGTCCACACATTCTATTTTTAAACTGCAATCACAATATGTCACTTCATCCACATTATGAAGGCAATTAAAATCATGATAAATGATATTTATAGGAAAGTCTCTTTCACGATTATGGGGAGAAGAAATATGTAAAACTTTAGTTTTAGACGAGTTAATTACTAATTCATTATCGTGATTCCAACGCAGAAGGTTATTAAAATCAGTTTGCAACATTTCTTGTGCAATACGAATATCTGAATGCACGGCAAGTAAGACAGTATCGTCAGCATAAGATAAAATAATGCAAAAAATAAGACATTTGGACATAAAATTAACATAAATCAAAAATAGAGTCGGTCCCAAAATAGACCCTTGTGGGACCCCAGAATCACAAGGTCTTTCTTCACTTGATTGGCCGTTTACTTTAACCTGCATAAATCTATTAGTTAAATAATTTTTAAACCAGTCTAACGCAATTCCACGGATGCCAATTGACTCTAAAGCTCGTAATAGTTTCTGATGGTTGAGGGTATCGAATGCTTTACTGAAATCTACAAATAATGCCAAAACTTGCATATTGTCGTTAAGTTTAGAATTGACGTAATTGGAGAACTCTAATAACAGTGTGGAGGTACTCTTTCCTTTTTGAAAACCAAATTGTTTACTATTTATAATCCCGTATTTATTTAAGTATTCGATCAAGTTGTTAGCAACATGTCTTTCTAAAAGTTTCTCAATACTTGGCAATATTGCAATAGGTCTGTAATTAGAGTAAAGCGTATGGTCACCCTTCTTATATATTGGTTTAATTATTGATTTTTTGAGGCGCTTAGGGATGATACCGGTCTCCATCGATTTGTTTATTAACACGACTAGTACAGGAGCAATAGAGTCCTTGACAAATTGCAGGTCTTGAACACGTATCTTATCTACACCTGGCTGTTTATTTACATTAAGTGAGTCGATCATTTCCCTAACAGTTGGAAGAGTAACTGGTTTCATGAAAAACGATTGACTCACTGGGATATTGACATTCTGAGCTCGCTGCAATGTAACAACGTCACAATCATGTTTCAACGTACTTATTTCGTCAACAAATGAATTCACAAAATTGTTTACAACTAGGTTCACATCTACGTCTTTACACAAAAATTTATTGATTACGTCATCAACTGACATTCGTTTCTTTTTTCCAGTGATCTGGTTGATAATTTGCCACGTCTCTTTTAAGTCCCCTCGTGCGTTTAGAATTAACTCGCGATAAAACTTTATCTTTGCTTTGTTTATAGCTTTTGTAACTTTATTCCTGTACGCATTATACTCCGTTCTAAGACGGGTTTTCTTTTCACCAAGGATACAGTTTTTCCAATCTTTAAAAAGTCTATCTCTAACTTTCGTCATAATAACAAGTTCGTCAGACACCCATATTTTGCGAGGTCTATCTCTTGACTTAGGTATTTTATTCCCCCTGAAGATAGAACTGTCATAAGCTTCTGTAAACTGTCTAGATATTATAGTGTATATTTCTTCTGGATCATCGGCATCACAAGCTAAGTTCCAGTTAATATTAGACAAGTTATGCTTTAATTTTCTTTCGTTAAGCGTAATTGCGACAGAGATATTATTGTCATTAGAATGATTATTATGCGTATTAACGTTGAGAGACTTTCCTATAAACCCTAAACAAGTAAGCACCATATAGTGGTCAGAGACTTTAGTGGTAAGGATAGCGGATTCACATGACGAGAAACTTCCACGCAAAAAAATGTGATCAATACAAGATGACACAAACCTACCAGAAATATACTCTTCGCGTGTACTTTTAGTAATGCATTTACTAAAACCGTGTGCGGCCAACACATCTTCATACATAACAGTATATCTGTCCAAAGTATCAAGTAAATTTATATTGACGTCCCCAACTATGATCCCATTAATGCCAAAACATTTCCCTAAAAACACATCTAGTTCTTCAATAAAGTTTAAACGACTTAAGTTAGGAGGACGATACAAAGCTAACAAATGAACACATGTGTTATTAAGATAAATAGTACCACAAAGCGCTTCTGCATTCAAAAAATCAACGTTAATTTCAGCAAATTTTAATGTTTCTTTAACAAATATAAGTATGCCACCACCTATTCTGTTTATTCTTTGTTTTGATATTTTTTGATACCCCTGCAAATTATATAAATTAACATCACAATTAGAAATTTCACTTATAACTAAAACATCTATTGATCCTAAGTAATCTTGCAAAATACAACATAACTCGTTCCAATGTTTTTTTAACGATCTAATATTAATGTGAATAATCTTAGAGACTGTAGACAGATCGCGGCCGCCTGTCTCATACCAGCCGCTAATGTCATCAATGTACGTACATTCGATGGAATCATTTTGCAGAAATATGTTATTGACCTCATCCCAACTAGCCATACAAACACAAACTCACGCACAAGGTAAACAAACAACACTAAGACTGGTCTGATTGGACCGCTCGCGCTGTTATATTGTCTGGTATGTCTGATGCACACTTTATCAAAATAACTGGCGAGTCTTCGTCCTTGCGGATGAATACTTTGCCCCCTCTACACCAGGCAAACTTATATCCGTAGTTTCTCGTGTTACGGGCCAGCCAAAACAAATTCTTGTTTACCTTAGTGAGGTGCTCGTTGATGTAGACTATGTTATTCGATGAAGGGTACCCAATTTCTTTCGCGCTGATTTTCTGCTTCTTCTTTTTCTGGACCAAGATGTCTTCTTTCACTCGGCGCGAGTAGAACTTGGCAACTATGGGTGGAGGTTTTTTCCCGGTAGCACCTGACACCCGGACTCGATGGCAAAATTCAATATCGTCAATGCAAATATCACTATCCACGACGTCAGCAATTGTCTTTACTATTGCGTACGTATTCTCGTTGGGAGTTACCGGAACACCCTGTATCTCAATGTTATAATTTCTCGAATATTGTTCAAGGTCGTTGACTTGGGAAGCTAGACGTTTATTTTCGTCCTTGAGTTCGGTGTTAACTTTCTTACACGAATTAAGCTCAGCAATCAAAGTGTCTATAGTTTCAGATAGGCGTTGATTAGCGTTAAACAACTCACCATGCATACGCTCTTGGTGTTTGCAGTACTTACTAATTTCAGTCATTGGTGTTAGCAACATTTTCACAGCTGATGCCAAGACTTGGAATCCTGAGTCATCCTCCTTGATGTTTTCTAACTTTTGTGCTATTGTGGCAAAATCCGCGAAAGCAAAACCTTCTTCATCTACACCTGGACTTAATTTGTTGCTTCTAGTTTTCACTTTCGACATTATATATTACACAGAATACGTTCACACACAAAATTCACAATACACCACAGCCGGAATATAGGCCTGGAGCAAGCAAAACCCATAAGCCAGCTCAGACCGGTTCACAAACACGTCCGCTCTCTGTGACTGCACAATGCAGAGTGAATGCTTTTATTAAAAAGCCGCCCGGACGCATGAAGTGCATACGAAAAAGAGGACATGTCCGGGTTTAACCGGACAAATGGCAACCCTACCTCTGGCACTTTGGACTAAGTGACAAGTATAGACAACTCATTAAAATAAATGTCCCACAGCTCTTATACACAGCGCTATCGTTGTTCTGCCAGCACCACGTTTAATTAGCTGTGTTAATTAATTATCAGCCACGTCGATAGAGAGAATGCAAACTAAACCGTTAGCTATAATTTGATGCAGTCTTACCTGGACATCATGACAACAGCGGCGACACATCCACTTCTGGCCGTACAAACGTTTTTATAACTGAATAGGATAGACATTAAATAAATAAATAAATAAATAAATAAATAAATTAATAAATAAATAAATAAATAAATAAATAAATAAATAAATAAATAAATAAATAAATAAATAAATAAATAAATAAATAAATAAATAAATAAATAAATAAATAAATAAATAAATAAATAAATAAATAAATAAATAAATAAATAAATAAATAAATAAATAAATAAATAAATAAATAAATAAATAAATAAATAAATAAATAAATAAATAAATAAATAAATAAATAAATAAATAAATAAATAAATAAATAAATAAATAAATAAATAAATAAATAAATAAATAAATAAATAAATAAATAAATAAATAAATAAATAAATAAATAAATAAATAAATAAATAAATAAATAAATAAATAAATAAATAAATAAATAAATAAATAAATAAATAAATAAATAAATAAATAAATAAATAAATAAATAAATAAATAAATAAATAAATAAATAAATAAATAAATAAATAAATAAATAAATAAATAAATAAATAAATAAATAAATAAATAAATAAATAAATAAATAAATAAATAAATAAATAAATAAATAAATAAATAAATAAATAAATAAATAAATAAATAAATAAATAAATAAATAAATAAATAAATAAATAAATAAATAAATAAATAAATAAATAAATAAATAAATAAATAAATAAATAAATAAATAAATAAATAAATAAATAAATAAAGAAAGAAATAAATAAATGATAAATAAATAAATAAATAAATAAATAAATAAATAAATAAATAAGTAAATAAATAAATAAATAAATAAATAAATAAATAAATAAATAAATATAGAAATATAGAAATAGGGAACCAAAGTTTCGAATGCGGGAAGGTTTTTGGCTCACAGGTCCCCGCGCGTCCATAAGAGTAAGCATGGAACGAAAATGTAACTCGCTGTATCTTTTGATACACTCAAAAGTTATGAAAACAAATTAAATCACATTATTCGACAGTCCATACTGCTCAATATGACCTATCAGTTGGTTACTGAAGGTAGCCCAAATTTAAATGAGTACGAGATATGTGTGTAAATGTGTCGAGAATACCACCAAATTAGGCGGATTCGGCGGCTGCCGACCGAGCGTGGTTGCCACATTGTATTCACGGGTTGCAATAACATACAACTTTAAACATATTTTTGGCATTTCCATGAAACATTATTGTAACTAACAATTCATAGCAACAACAGACACAGTGCTTATGCAAGTGCAAGTTGTTGTCACGGGCGTATAGGCTTTAAAAATATGCATACGTTTTTTACTTGAGATTTGTCAACACTGCACTGTACAAGCAGCGTTCACTTCAACTCGAAAGTATACCTATATAAACTTGAGATTAATACAAGTGTTTTATATCATTGTAAAGAGGAAACTCCACAGTTTCTTAGGATGTGCATGTGCTTCTTGTACGTTCTCTGGTACAGGCGGTAGCGCTTACGAAAAATCTAGTACGGCTTATTTAAATAGGAACGGGAGACGCGAGTGAACCAGTCAACGCCCACTTTGGTTCCCTATATGCGTAGGAGCCACCCAGTACATGGTACAATAATATTCTTGTGTGCCCTGCACCACACTATCATACACGCACGCACGCACTGTCCTAGAATACTCTTGTACATTTACACTTGAAGCAGAAAGAATGAATAAGTTTCATCTTTCAAATGGCGCGGGTTTGCGGTGTTCGTTGGAGTTAGTTCTCGTGTTCACCGCTGGCGACACTAGACGGTACACCTGCAGAAAGGAACATAGGCAATAATCACAGCATGGGCGATTCTGTATAGGCCATATCACATTAGGTTCCGAACTGACAATTGCAATCGTAGATTCGAGCTTACGATTGGCGGCGCATGCGCAGTAGCTCAGTTCGGCCAGTCTACGGTTGCAATCTTTTTATATCTCGTTGCTTTTTATAGACCGAGCTCTAAATAAGGAATCGTAGATCCGAGTCACGTGAACCAATCAGGAAGGAGAACGGTTAAATACGAATTGAGCACTGTCACAACATAACATCAAGCAACAACTACTTTAATGGAAACAAAGAGCCAATAAGTTTAATTATATATTTGTTTGTGATTAAGGCTCGTCTTATTAGTTATTATTATTGAATTTATTTCCTAGTTAAACGATTTTAGGATTTACAGCTGGTCAAGTGTGATTGGATAATTGTAGATTGTGATTGCAATTGGCGACTCCAGTCTTCGATTCCAATTGTAGTGTGATATGGGCTTATGGGCGACGATACGTTTATCACCGGTTTCAGTTGTTAGAAGAAGGCTGAGGCGATGAGCCAATCACCGCCTTGCATTCGCCTTCAGTAACGAATAAAACCGCTGATAAATGTATCGTCGCCCATAGTTTATATAGTTAGTTTCAATTTCAATTTGAATTTATTTCGTCTGTAGACATATACATAATACATGTATGGACATCGTCAATATAAAATATATCTTGATTGTATATTTTCATGCATAGGTATTGGGGGCTATGTTTGAATGAATGAAGGTTAAAGGGCTTGTAAAAGATATTAGATCTAGATCTAGTTTTGTGGGAATGGCATGAAGTACTGAGTGGGAATAGGTCTGCGTTGGCACGAACGAATACAGCTGCAGACATGATAAGGGTGGATAGAAGAGTTAGAATCCGAAGCCTGGTGAAGTGTTCCCTACAAGACTGGCGTTGGGAAATACCTGCCAGGATTCTTATAGCTCTTTTTTGAATTATGAATGTTCTATTAGAATGGTGAGACGAGCCCCAAAAAAGGATACCATATGATAGGATAGAATGGAAATGGGCATGGTAATGCCTTGCACGGGAATGCACGCACGCACGTAAAATGCACGGCGGTCAGTTCCGGGCAGTTCATGTCCATATTTGATAGGAGACGGCTGGTTGTGACTTGTGATCAGTGGCGTAACTAAGGGGGGGGGGGGGGGGGGTTAGGGGGTTTAACCCCCCCCCCCCCCGAAACTACATCGAGAATGATTTAACTTAATACTAGAATTACTTAATACTAATTTTCATTCGTAAATTCGTTCTTACCGATCGGTCTCTCAAACGATTTTAAAACTAAAGACATGTTTGAGGAGCCCTTAAAAACTTCGATTGGGGATCTAATCCAAATTTTATTATTAGGTCTTTATTTGCAACATACACATTCCACTAGTCAAATTCAATATAGACAAACAACGGGCAAAAGTCTATTTTTAGCATATTTTTTATTGGGATCACTCATTTTCAAATTAGCTTTACCCGATGTCCCCATAAAAAAAAATACCAAAAATAGACTTTGTGTATGTCTATATTGAATTTGCACTAGTGGAATTTGTATTCTCTTCCAAATAAAGGCCTAGTAATAAAATTTGGATTAGATCCCCAATCGTAGTTTTAAAGAGCTCTTCAAACTCATCTTTAGTTTTAGAATCGTTTCAGAGACCGATCGGTAAGAACGAATTTACGACTGCGAATATTGTGCCAATGCTCTCTCGCTCCCTTGAAATATGCGGTAGAAGGCGGAATTTCGTACCTGTCGCGCTGTGTCCTTAGAGCATGCTGTGTCCCGCCTGCCCGCCTGCCAGTCCAGCCACCTCTCACCTCCTCCCACCCCGGTCACAGGTTCGGTTTTTTGAAGGTTGAAATTGTTTGTATATACGCTTTCGGGCCATAGTATAGTGGGGATGACTCAGTTTCAAATTAGCTTACCCGATGTCCCCATAAAAAAAATGCTAAAAAAAGACATTTCCCCGTTGTTTGCGTATGTCTATATCGGATTTGCACTAGTGGAATTTGTATTCCGTTGCAAATAAAGGCCTAATAATAAAATTTGGATTAGATCCCCAATCGTAGTTTTTAAGGGCTCTTCAATCAAACATATCTTAAGTTTTAGAATCGTTTCAGAGATCGATCGGTAAGAACGAATTTACGAATGAAAATAATATATCCAATAATCCGACCCGGCTCGGTTGTAAAACAGTGCTGTAGTGTATAACAATCGCTACAAATAACATTTTCATTATATTTATCATACCACTTCACTTAGATAAGATATATAATTTCTTTCAATAATTCAATTATATTTATGTGTTCATCTAAAACTAATATGTCTTTCGCTCGAACCAGTAAAAGTGAGGGGACCTATAAATAAAAATGCATATATCTATTATTACAATATCACGGTCTGTGAATTAAAATTTAAATGTATGTTACTTGTGACCACAATGTTTCACTTCATGTTGAGATTATATTGAACAACCATAAAACATTAAAGACACAATTTCTATGCAATTCTTATTTAGAACTATAATTAATACCTACTGTAACACTGTAACTTCAATATAATACAAACAAACGAGTAGTGGTTCGAGTAGTATTCTTTGAGTCTTAAAAGCACGAAATAATTATAAAAGTGAAAGAAAAATTCGCCTTCGGCGAAATGACCTCCGGCGGCTGGGGCTTTGCCCCAAACCCCTTTCGGCCCCCTCATCACACTTTTCCCTAAACCCCCCCCCCCCCCCCCCCCCCTCCCCGAAATAATTCCTAGTTACGCCACTGCTTGTGATGTATTACTGTATTATAGTATTACTGTACAATTTAAAGATGTTGGTAGTGGCATCTCATTAGTACTCAATACACCACAGGCTGAACTATTGAATCAGAAATTACTGGGTTTTGAGTCGCGCGCGGACACCTGCAGGGATACGCACAAACTTCGAGTCTGTCTACCTTCTTCCGTTTTGCTCCAAACCCACGGAGTGTGACCCAAAATGTAATAATTCCCCAGAGAATGTTATGCCATTTCTTATGAGTATAGTGAACAAAAATGTTGTTTGTTGCGATTGTTATACACTGAACTGGTTTAAGGCTTACAATATAGTATTTAAGTAAATGTGGTATTAAGTAAAATCATTCTCGATGTAGTTTCGGGGGGGGGGGGGTTTAAACCCCTTAAACCCCCCCCCCTTAGTTACGCCACTGTCTAGATGCCTTCTACATGCTTTATTAAATATATATTTAAGTGATGCTTATAGTTAAATGTATCATGTAGTCGTCCATAATAGTAATTTAAATTGCCATTTAAATAAGTCATCCATTTAAAAGCACTTTAAATTACAAAGTGTAGAAGGCAATAATCAGAGTTGCGTAAGTTACTTTTAAAAAGGAACTTTTAAAAAGTTAAGTTACTTGCCTTTAAAAGTAACTTTTAAACGTTAAAAGTTCCTTGTTGGAAAAAGTAACTAAAAGTTACTTTGAAAATTAAAAGTTACTTTAAAAGTTACTTTAAAAGTTACTTTTAGGAAAGTTTGATGGGAAATTTTGATAATATTGCTTTCAAGTTTCATTCAACCCACTAATCCTTGCTGGCGGGCGCCGGGCGCCGGGCGGAGTATGTCGGAAATCATTAGAACAGCAGCCTGAGTTTTGTAAAGACTAACAGTGAATAGGAAGTCAAAATTGGACATGTCAACAAAAGAGCCGAAGGTATGGATGGACCTCCTAAGCGCGTTAAAGTTTTCACGGCCATCGAACATTCAGCATGCTACGTTTATTACAATAATACATCCACTAATCCATTTCCCAAATATTACTACGAACTATAACGTCTGCCGGCCACCTTCGATAATAGTGTGAGGGGGGCCGCACAAAGTCTTCGCCTGTTTAGTCTTCGCCAGTTTAGTCTTCTACAAACTTCGTTTTGTGGGTATACATATTGTGATATACAGTTTTCTGTTCTACTGCTACCTGGAAAAAGGGTCGCGGAGAGACTATGTTTAGTGTTCTACGTTTTTGTGTTCGCCAATAATCTGTTATACTGATACCTGCAAAAGGGTTTGTAGGGGTGGCGGACGCGTGCCATCAGACCCTTTGTGTGTGCAAACCGCCAGACAATGTGGCGACCGAAGCTGTTTGAGTGGTTTGATTGGGTGTGGCGGGGGGGGGGGGGAGAACTGAGAAGAGCGCCCGAGTGTTCAAATCTGTATTTTTCTAAAGACAAAGGCAAGAAGTAACGAACACGCGACAAATATAAATAAAAGGAGGCCTACTACAATGAAAATATAAGGCTACATCATTAATTTAGTTATAGGAAAACACAAATGAAATATACAAATGTAAACAGACTCAGACGGTTCCCCTCCGTAAGATGTACAAATGATCTGCCAGTTAAGTTTTGTTTTATGTAAATCTTACCTGCCGTAATTGTTTTGCCAAAAAAGGAAAACACTCCACGTGGAGTTGAATAGTACCCGTCAAACAGAAAGCCATGTACGTAGAGACGGCCAATAAGAGGGCTTATATCCAGTCAAACACCAATGGGCTGAGAGAATACATTTAATGTATTTAAGTAAATTTGAAGTATTTCCGTCGCCAGAGAGAATGTGCGATGAGGCGATTAAAAGAACATGACATGAAACATCAACAACACTCAATGAACAAAGAACATAATAAGGGTCCTACTCTGAATGTTATCTCTCGTTGGGGAACGGTTCGGCTAACTAAACTATTATCCCACCAATACCATATGAGCGAAAGTCAATTATTATGTCATGGAAAACGCGAGAAACACTTGTATTTGATTTTGGGAAAAAAAACAAGTTTTATTTGTTTTTTAAACATGTCGATAGTTCACATCTTAGTTACATAGAATATCGAATTGAGGCAAATCGGAATTTCAATCTTGGTACGGCGAAATTCAAGTTTATGCATTGCATGTTTGCGTGTAATATATTTTTAAAGTAGTTTACAATACGTCATATTTTAACAATTCACATTAGGATTTTTGCTCATCAACACTGTCCTATTCCATTATTTCTAAGAATCTCTTTCAAATTATAGGCCGAAGAATGGAAACACTTCCAGCCAGTCAATTTGATATAAATTAGTACAGTGATGAAATGAAACGTTTCTGGCAACATATGATTTAAATGAAAATAAAAAGGTGACAATCATATAATATAAATTAACAGACTGTAAATAATAAATTATGAGGGCAGAATGCTTCAGAGTCATTCACTTCTTAGTTCTTATTTTACAATAGTTTGTATTATTGGAAGTTTTCCTTTGTTCAACCTTCAATGTTAAAACATTTTTTGCTAAAAACTAAATAGTATACTTCTTATATTATTACAAGAACAGTGTCCATGCCCAAAATTACTACGTAAATTAGTGTATGACAGTTCAATAAAAACAAGGTTTTCCCTTTCCTTTTGATAAAGAATTTTGAATTATATGCTTATTGTGGCAAAATGTAATTATATTTACTAATGTATATATTGTATAATGATCCCCATATTTAGGATTGTGATGGAAGAATAAAATGGATTCTACAAAACAAAAATATTGTTTAGAATGGAAAATGTATATTAAATCAAAATATTGGCAATTGTTACAGATTGCTATTGCTATTAGGTTGTCCCAAGTGACGACTTCATTTGTGAGTGTAAAGTTAGCCAAAAATTAAAACAAAAATCTGTTTGTTGTTCGTGTGTCTGTTTGTTGATATCAGGTAATGACAGACTGACTCGTTCGTAAACATTAAAACTTAAAAGTAATCGTGGCTCGTCAAATATTTCTAACACCATAATCTCTATATTGCAAAGTGTAAAACATGTAGAGTTCGGTGTTGGATCTGAAGATTTTTTTCGATATCAATAAATCAACTATAAGCTGGTTGTCATGAGACCACGCACGTGGCTGACATGGAATTGCTCTTTGTGTAACGTGCACACGCCAAAATTATCCCAAACCTCTGTACATATTAGAGGTAGCACAAATAATTACTTATACCCACAATAGGAAAAGTGAAATAATCTTCAAATGATAATATACATACGCGTATTATGCGAGTTTTCATGGAATGGCAAATCTATGACATAGTATGCAATTCCATTGTTTATTTTTATACGTAATAAAAACTTATAAACACTAAGAAGTTAACACTTATTTATTCAGTCTTCTTATTCCTAAGAAGATAAAATAATATTATATTAAACAATAAAGTTAAATTAAGAGTAGTTGCTAATTCTATTAAAGTAATCAAGCAATCTAGTGGATAACCCACAATAACATTTATTTTACCTAGGCTGCAAGGTGACAGTAGAAGGGTCTACTATTATCATTACTATCATGTAAGTCAGGAGTCCTAAATGAATTGAAGTATACTTTCTGAAATATGAAGTGCATGTTAAATAATACGATAAATATATTATTAGGTACTCCGAAATGTGTTAACGCATAGAACACGCTAGTGCATGGATTATTAGTCTTACGTAAATCCTAATGATCTAGTGAAATTTCGACAAAAATCGAACAAAACCCAAAAGTAAGTTGGTATAATGGTATCATGTTTTTCTGAAAAAATGGGGTCTGTAACATCAAAAATGCATCGAAATTCCATGGCACCTTGTTCAATACCAGCCACCAGTAATCCTGACAGAAGGTTTTTTCCGGGGTTTTCCTCATTCACCAATAAATATGATTGGATTTAGACACATACTAATTAACCCTTGGACATTACTTCCCAACTATTCCAGGTACCGCAATACCTAGTTATAGTCACATGAAGAGGAATATGAATTATCTCGGGGGTTAGTTTCCTACAAAAATTAGTAGTATTATCATGAAATTTGTTGTTTATCGACAAGTGACGGCACCCCTATTTCAGAAATATGTTGTTGGTAATAGTGGAAACAGACCAAACTTTAAAAATATGTTTACTAATATCGTAAACTGACGAGTTAGTTCTCCCTTATACGATATTTTACTTGAACTCGTATGTTTCCGTGATCAACGTACCCGAAACTAAGGAGGTTGGTTAAAAGTGTTTTAGCCTATATATAATAAGGAAGGCTCACACATTTTTTTTATTTGCTTACTGGTTACCTCAAGTTAAAATAAACGGCAACTAATTGGTTTCGGCTCGAAAGGTGCATTAACATCGCTTTAACAGCAAGTCAAAGATATTGCTGTCAAAACACGCTCAGAAACGGACCTGCGCCATCTTGCTCGTGATTAGAAGGTTCTGACGTCATATCTCAGTAAACAATAATTTTATATCATACAAATAGTACTGAAATCCCACCCTTTAGTAGATTATTGCTCTCATAAGACTTTAACTGAAACAACGTTTATTTCTAGTTAGTAGATGAACACTGCTCAACGTTCATAAACAACAATATGTTAAATAATTTGATTATTTTAAACACGTTTTGGTAAATACTGTATCAAAATGTATTTTCTGAAGAAAACAGTGGTATAAAAGGCATTGTTGTAAAGTCACTGCATCCTAGATATTGTAAAATGTCCAACTTAATATCGTTGATATTATTAAGAATACTTCAAGGAGGCAGTTGTTTACATGACATATGACGTCAAGAGCCGTTTTTCAATTACGGAACAAGAAGTTCCAAATTTCAAACTTAAAATGCTAATATAATTGGAAATATACGCTTCTCAGATATAAAAATTATACCGCCCGTATTTTTAGATAATTATCTTCCATTTTTAGATGCTTTGAGGAATATTTATGTTTGACGAGACTTCCTAATTATTACCAAAAATCAAAAATGATATAGACATGAATGAAGATTTTATTGTCGATTTACAAAGTCACCTTGTTGAAATAAAAACACATTGCGTGTGAAAGTTATAAAAAATTGCTTCAGGAAGTTTAAGTTATTTTGATAATAACTGGTTGAGCTATGTTTTATTTGCAAGTAACCCTACAATGTTCAAAAGTATATCCATACCAATCCAAAATATATCCAGATATATATATTATAATAACTAGAGATCGGATTTATACTCTTTAAAAACCACTGAAATATGCGCATATATATTCCCTTAAAAACAAGGAAATATTCCCAAATATTCCCCAAAACACCAAAATATTCCTTTTTATTCCTTGGAATTTTGTATTGTCGTTATTATGTGTCGACCCTCGTCTGCAGGCGCGTCGGAACATTTCTGATGTAAAAAGGGGGGGTGGGGCAATACCAGACTCATTGGATGGTAATGCTAAACAAAACGGGATAAAAGAACGTTGGTTTATAAATGTATCAACCCTCCACAAATCTACTTGCACAGATAAGGGATTGTTGTCTTTGCTTGTAGTTATCCACTCGCATCGGTACTCTCAAGGAGGTGGGTGATATAGCTGGGGGGTCAGGGCAAAGCTGCCGCTGGAGGCATTTCACCATAGGCGAAAACAAATGTGGCCCTCCATTATATTTGATGACCTAAAACAAGTTTTGAGGTGATATCTTGTCATATAAAACAATACAACGGATAAACATTCCTGCTATTGTTGGATTGTTTTTGTTGGCAGTTGACAAAATCATCCGACGTTGCTTTCCCAAAAAGTTGAAATCTTTATTTTGCGGGCACGCAGCGAGGGACCACATACATACAATATATGTTTTCAAATCTAAAATCTCCCCCCCCCCCCCCCCCCCCTCTCCCCCAATCTGTTCCGACGCCAATGCTCGTCTGCGAGACAAGAGTCAGCACCCGACCGTAAACGCTAGGTGGATGAACGGTACACTGGCATTGTTTTGTTGCACGTGTAGAGGGAGGGGGTTAGAAATAGCCAAGGTCTTCACTCTTCAGTGTCATTGACCGAGGTGTGGCTGGACGTGACCACTGGGTTTTAAAATCCTTTTAGAAATATAAATATAAAAGTACAGTGTTGTTCAAAATTGTATTCATCCCTGCTTAACGGGAAAACGAATTTAAAATGCATTTTCCGCAATATATTCTATGTATTCTCTACAAACAGAAAAAATATTCCCAAACATTCACCAATACCTCTAAATATTTCCTGACATACCAAATATAGCTAAATATTCCCACACAAGTTTGTATTTTTGGTATCACAAGGTCATGAACGCAGTTGCGTAGCATACACAAAACGGTGCAAATGCATACAAACCCGATCTCTAATAGCTAATAGATGGTAACAGTGACGCAACAAAAAGGCAAAAAATATCATATTTAACACAGATTTATCTGTATGATATAAATAATCACACCCACTTTATGCATGTATCGTAGTTGACCCCCAACCCATTGGAAATCCATGGTTGCTACTAATATTATTTTACCTATCGTAGTCTACGTGTCATTCTGGCACGTGGCGTTCTTCAGTTTGGTTTTCCAAGTCCCGCAATGTTTCTTGAATAACATCAATCAGTTATAAATTATTTACTTGATGAATTATTACCGTTTGGTTTATACTTACGAATGTATGTGTGTATGTGTCTGTTTATATATGTATATGTCCTTTATATAAATTATACTACACCATCCATCCGATTGCGACGAAACTTTGGTGACTTGTTGTTGTGCGCACGCCTGCTAAGGTTTTTGAATGATAACCTTTTCTAAGCCAAGTAGACGTTCTACTTTCTACTTTATCACACTGGTGGTTATAAAGCATATTGTGTTATGGGGCCTTGCTCTCATCTTGCCGCCATCAATGTGTATGTATTATGTAATGTTGTATGTATAGTGTAACTCATACTTATTGCAAATAAAATAACAACAGTAATAACTTTTATTGTTTCCGCAAAAGCTCCATGACAGTATTAAACAAACTGGTCTCCAACCGAACGTATACATCGAGATGAAAAAGCAATTAGATTGCACACGTGTAGGCCATAGTTCGAAATGTGTGCACTTAGAAGAATGAAGACCAAGAGAATCTCCATCCTTATACAAATCGGCCACGACCGTACTGGCATCTTATACAGTAAAATTGGTTCCGGATAAGAAATGTAAACAATACATTTAATAAGTTTTAAGTAGGGTTAAATAAGGTAGGCACATGGAAATATTTGACATTTATGTCCGTATACAACATGACGTCGGTTTTTAACGAGTTTTTATGGATCTATATGTGTACCACGTACATGTACTTAGATTTTAATAACATAAGTACCATCCTGTCCTACTATATTGTTTGCCTTGAAATGAAGCAAGTGTCATTTCATTTTCGGTTGCATTGCCTTGTCACGCAGTGTTTTCTTCCTAATGTTTTCTTGATAGCAGTGGTGCCAGAAGTATTTTTTTGGTTGGGGGCGCAAATTTTTGTTTGGCATTAATCTTAAAACTCCCAGTACAACTCTTTTCTTTTCGGTATTGTTGTGTACCATTTCAATTTCAATGAGAACCATGCACAGAAGAAGGCAGGTATATACATATTTTTTACTTTTTCGAGGAAGCGAGACAATGACCCTGTGGCTTCTTTCCGCGTGGCCGGTTTGTGTAAATTATTGTCCACCCCCATTTAACAACCGAACCCTTTAGAGAAACATTCGTTTCCACTTCTGTAACCTGTAACCTACTTATCTGCCATTCATTTACAAATATTTCTTTGTAAGCTAACATAGGTTTATAAGGTCTGTGGAATTTCAAATTTTTAAAGATGGCAAAAAATTAGCACAACCCAGGGTTGTTGGTTTGTGTCGCTCGTCCAGTTCTGTCCTAACTGTTCTACGGTGAAGATGGAAATCCCGGGTCAGAGACGGAACACCATAAATTTGTATTTCGATGGGTACACTTACGTGCGTGTTCGCGATGGCCGTAACGTTGCGTACGTTAAGTGCTCGCATCGGAGTTGCGGAGGTAGGGGTGTGATGACTGGCGATCCAGCATTAGTGCGGATCACCATTGATCACAACCATGACCGAGACCTCGACACCTTGGTCAAAAGAGAAATTCTTCGAGAAATCAAAAGGAGGTGCCAAGAAGAATATACACCACTACGAACTATATTCGACGAAGAGACGCGCCGGTAAGTACCAATTTGTTAGAGCAATGCAACTATATGACATGTTATTATATTTATCTATATATATATATATATATATATTTTAAGAAATCATATGACATTACACTGTCACACACAATTTTAGACTTAACAGATTTAATATATCAGCTGATTTACCGGTGCCAATAGTGTTCAGTATCCATCCATTTGGAGATGTTTTGTTAGTAGAATGATAACATGAAGTAACTATTCCACTGGAGATGTTCTGTTGTTGTTGTTTGTTCTGTTGTATTGTAGGTCCTTCTTTAGGCAGGTTTAATATGACTTTTAAAGTGTAATAAAATGTCTTACAACAGTGCAACAGTGGACTGCTCAATGAGCCTATGACTTGTCTTTAAAACACATTTATTAGTTATATATTCACAACTTGATTTTGCAGTAATAATAACATACTTAATACGCATATCTCAAATACCTTAATACCAATTTATTTGTTCCTGTAATTGTGTGACCTGTTAGTGTGTGGTTGTGAATCGCTAAAGTTTTCGACTGGTCACTTACTTAAAAAACAATGTACTTATATATTCATTTTTTTATTTATTTTTTTATTTTATTTTTTATTTTTTATTTTTGTATTTATTTATTTATTTATTTTTGTATTTATTTATTTATTTATTTATTTATTTATTTATTCATTTATTTATTTATTTATTTATTTATTTATTTATTTATTTATTTATTTATTTATTTATTTATTTATTTATTTACTTGCTTGCTTACTTACTTACTTACTTACTTACTTACTTACTTACTTACTTACTCACTCACTTACTTACTTACTTACTTACTTACTTACTTACTTACTTACTTACTTACTTACTTACTTACTTACTTACTTATTGATTCATTCATTCGTTTATTTATTTTTTATTCCTATTCACATATTACAAAACTGAATAGGGTACTATGTTGATACTTTATACCGTATAAGTCTTTTGATGATGTGTGTTTTTGTCAAATGCCTTCCGACGAAGATTTAGTTAGGTTGAACAAGTATTCACCAGCTAAACAAAGAATTGTAATTGCATGGCGCATGTGTGTGCTTTAGTTCATATTTATGTTAGTTTTTCTTGTTTTGTGTTATTCGATTTTTGTGGATAGTTTTTTTTTTTTTATTGGTACCATGCTCCATGTGTGAAGGAAACAAGCATTGTGCAAATCCACAATCAACTTAAAACTGTCTTAAAATCACGTTCTATTATCATAGAACGTAAACACGTAAAACATTTCTAAATGGCAATTTAAGAATGATACTAAACTATAGATTAGGTGTATTACTGACAACGAGTAGAAATAGTTGTATATGTAGGCTAAACAGGTGCATGTAAGTAAATTTAAAATTTCAAGGACGTTCAAAGACGTAGTAAACGAAGTAGTTGTATTCGTATTACAAAAAAGTGATAAAAAAACTTAGGGTCCCTCGGAGAAATGATCGTACTATTTACAATTTATTCTAGTTTCTAGAACCTGTGCGTGATAATAGTTTGTTCATGTTATTTGATATCTCAACGTATACGTCTGTTTATTTTATATAGATAGCATTTACTCATCAATATTAGTATCAGTGTTGTGACCAGATAATTTCTTTTTTAAAGATAATTATCCAAAATGTTATCTAGATCAGATAAAAGATATTTTGTAAAAACGTACGTAGATTAAAGATAAAATATAATAATAATTATCTAGATATTTTGTTTAGATAATAGGTAAGAATTATGACATTGATGTGTTTCTAAAATGCCAACTTTTCTGACCAGTTTTATTATCAATCGACTAGCTTGAACAGATTTGTGCCGCCATTCTTAAATAAACGGTAACTAGTATAGCAGTTTTTATATTTTTAAAAGTGGTTTATTAATGATAATTTATTGTGATGTTTGTTTCTATATTGTTGTTTATTATTTTATATTTTTTGTATCTAAAAGCTCAAAAATACAAGATAAGATTACCTTCATTTTATCTACATAAAAGATAAAGGTAGTAGATATCAAAATGTATCTATATACGTTATCTAGATAATTTTATCTGGATAAATCACAACACTGGTTAGAATTGGCTAGCTCGGTAAGAGTGCATAAAGTGAGTGCAATTAGTGCATACTAAAATAGGATTTATGATTCTTTTAAAAGGTTCCCCGACTTGGCGATACCGCTAAATTATCGCCAACACCAGAGCATGATGGTCAGCTCCCGGCGATCAGCGTTGCCACCCATCCCTGCAACCCTGCTCCATTTAGGGCAAGAGCTTGGCAGGGAAGAAAATGTGAGATTTGGGTTCACGGAAGGAGCCCAAAGGCAACCTTTCTTCCGCCGAGTGTTGCACGGAAATGCA
This sequence comes from Isoperla grammatica, assembly GCA_945910005.1. Lineage (NCBI taxonomy): Eukaryota > Metazoa > Arthropoda > Insecta > Plecoptera > Perlodidae > Isoperla > Isoperla grammatica. The sequence goes on along the minus strand of OX246743.1, from coordinate 3,716,998 downwards.
CGGGAAGGAACGACGGTTGTTTTTGCCTCTCCACGGATGCTACATCGTTTGGAGGCAGCAACCGAAATACATTTGGATGGCACCTTTAAGGTATTGATTAATCATTACTTAGTTTAGTTTCTATTACATGTATTAGTGGGTAAGATTGACTAATTCAGAGCTACTCGGTGGCTTGTGCTTCGCGTTCATTTATATACATATCATATTTGTCAACTCGCAAAACTGATAAAATAATTCCGGGTATTTTTGTAATTGTATTCCACCAGTCCGTCTGAATATTTTTGGGCTGTATGTAGGACTCAATCCCAACATTATGGTAAAATCCATGGGCCAGGATGATCGGAGGCGAGAGCCCAACCGAGGACCTCCAGAATGTCGAGCGAGTTGAGTTTAGCTACTACCGCTATCGGGGTCCCAATAAAAGAGCCATAGGCGCTGAGTTTTGAGTTTGCGTGAGGGGGGGGGGGGGGGTTAAACCTACGATTAACAATGTGCATGGGCAGTCTAGGGTCTGGGGCGAAGCCTCAGCCGCCGGAAACACATTTTTTTGGAGGGTATTACTGATGCCCTCGAGATGACTTTAAAACCGATCTGAGGTATTATTTTGAAAGGGAAAATCAAAATATGGATCTAGTCATTAAGATATTTCATTCTCGTATTTTAACCTTTCACCAACTTTAGTTTTCGTAGTTTTTACCTAATATGTAAATTACTTTTGTAATTGTCTATAACAAACAGTTCCTGGTTAGAAATATGTGTACACTGTACATTGAGGCATTGATGCAACTCATGTTAGCTCGGCAGTGGGGGCTGACTGCGTTACAGCTGGAGAGGGATGGAGGGGGGAGGGGGGCAAGATCCCCGTTGTCCTCCCGTACTTGGCAACTATGAAAAGAGCAGTGGGCATAATGATTGCTGATACTGTTTTCGTTTATCTTACGTCACAAACGAGCATCTCTGGTTCCTTTATACCATACCATAATTTTTATTTCGAGATGTAGGTGTTACAAAATTACTATCATCGTTTAGATTTTTTGTTTCCATCTTTACCTAGCTAAATAAAACAAACCATGGACACCTTAGAGGGTGTCCTAAAAATGTGTACAGTATGAAATCCACTAGTGCTGTTTGTGCTTCTCAATCGAACGAATTTCCTTTACCGTATTCTGACGCTCTTCTCTATAGGTTGTACCACGAGCACCTGCCGACATCTCGCAGCTGCTGACGATACACGTCGTCCTTGCGGGTCATGTACGTATCAAAGTCAATAATATGTATTGAATTGATTAATGATTTAAGTATTGTTTGGTATTGCGTTGTAGGGCACTGTTTAGAACCGCTGCTTCAAGTCAAGTGTGTTTGTTGTTTTGATTGTGTTCTACCAATCCTATGGGTGACGTGATGACGGCGTTTAGGAGAGCTTGGCGTTGAAATATCAGGTCGCATAAAAGATTAAATTAGAAAATATTCTCTGTTCAGACTTAAGTTGTGTACAAGTAGCATAGTAGCGAGTAGCGTTCAGCAATAATATAATACATTTATAAAACGCTTATGGCTTTAAAAACATTATTCAATGTTTTGATTAGCTCATTCAATTAGTTGTTATTGAGGTTTTCAATCAATGGCATATAGCTTCACACTCCATTGCGTATGCATATTTAGAGCATATGTTGTCTCCCTGGCTCATCGCGTTGCATCGGCAGTAACTTTGGCATACTGAGTAAAACTTCCGAGTCAATCTGTATTCTGTTAACATTTTACTATTGGATTTAAATTATATTTATTAAAATGCTCTCATTACTTAATTATGTAATGCGCTTTACGCACACCTATAGTGGGAATCACGTTTAGCAAATCTCTAGTTTAAAACGATATTCCGTAAATGCCACTAAATCTTTTCGTTATTATACCGGCGGACACACATAAACACACCAATTTTGTATCACCATAAACGTAAATCGTAATCGTTCTAAAGTACAACCCAACCGGCATTTGAAACCGGGTCTCACTTGTTCCTTGTTTGTGCCTTTTTAACAATTTCCATATCTGGTTAAGTCATGTGTGTTGCATTCGTTTCAGACATTTGCAGCAGTGTACGCGCTAATGAGTAGGCGCACACAGGAAGCGTACGACATGCTTTTGGCATACGTCAAGGACGAGTTAGCGCCGCTCATGCGCCCCAACCGCATCATGACAGATTTTGAGCTTGCGCTACAACATTCGTTGCGCGCTGCGTTCGCCGCAGCTGAAATTAGCGGGTGCTATTTTCACTACGGACAAGTATGTATATTGTATACTTCATTGATACTATAGCTCTACTGCTCCTACACCACTTTTTATTATCACCCACATTTTATTAAAACGAATTTAAGTGGAACAGGTGAATTGATACGAGAAAAGTTATTGAACTATGCACTGTTCCTTGTCAAAATTAAAATTGGAATGCAATATTTCGCATGCTGTTAGTGATTATCACTCTTGCACAGACTATCACCATTCGTTATTTCGAAATATTGCATTTTAATTTTAATTTTGACAAGGAACCGTGTGTAGTCCAATAACTTTTCATATAACAATTCACCTGTCCTGTCCACTTAAAAAAATTACACTCGTGTGTTTAAGGTGCATTGAATTCTTTTATGTGCGCCCCCACGATTTTACTTTTAATCCAATACAATGAAGCCAGTGGCATAGCTATAGAGGTATATGTGCCCCGAGGCTATAGGACTCAGGGTCCCCGTCGTTGGCTTTTGTAGCATTGGATCCGGAATTAGGTTCATGATCCATGCATGAGTATAAAAGTATTTACCTGTAGAGCAACCGCTGTTGTTGTGTAGTGCTCGTTTCCAATGTACTATTCACAATTTTTAAAATAAGCTTCTGAAATTATAATAGTTACAGGTATTGTTAGGACGTGTCAATGGCGTACAAAGAAAAAACATCAGGGCAACTTGTGGACAATGCAGTATGCGTATTTAAATATTAATAGCAGCAACATTTGCATTAGGATAACTAAAGTCAATTAGACGCGTAACAACTTTGTTTTGAATGTGTGTGTGTGGGGGGGGGGGGGGGGGGGGGGGGTCAAGAATATAAAGACACATTTTGTACAACAATTTTGTTATAGGAAAAGTATCTAGTACCGCTGTGGAATCACTTGGCAAGCTATTTGTGGTAGTTGACTGCAACTTTTTTAACAACGCACACAAAACAAAACCTTCATCCAGGATTGCCGGTGACCATAATCAAACCGACGACCTCCCGAAATATTTCCGCGTCTTACTAGTTACTACTGAGCCACCGCTCGCTATCGGTACGGGCAGTTCCCCTCTGCCTCTGCTTCACTCGTTCGTTTCAAACAATTTAGCCACTTGTTGCATTATTACATCATATTATGAGGTTTGGGGCTGGAGAACCCTGGACTTGTCTACAAATAAATTAAATTGTAAATCGTTTTAATTGACGTTTAATGGCTTGCCAATGGTACAATTACTTTTGGCATTACTGTTGAAAAGATGTATTTTAATTGGACATTTTTAGGAAATTGGTAAGATAAAAATGTGTTAAAATTCGATTGCAAAATTTGGCAATAGAGATCTTGACAAATAATTTAATAATTAAAGGTTCTCAAGGTCTACTTGATCTCCGCCTAGCGGAGGCTCGTAGTTCGACGAGCCTTCGCTAGGCGGAGATCGAGTAGACCTTGAAAGGTTAAAGGACGACGTTAGAAGGCAGTGCTGAACCTTGAACAGAGAGGAGTTCCTTTTTGACGCCGTTCGAGAATTAATATTCCCCACAATGATAATGTTGTAATTTAATGTTTCAGGCAATTTGGGGTAAAACCCAAAATCTTGGCCTTGTTCCCTTTTTTCGAGATGAAGAGGAAATAAGGAAGAAAGTGAAACAAGTAATTGCGCTCCCACTTCTTCCTCGCGACAGGATTGTTGAGGGCCTGGGCGCAATAGAGGTATTGTTCTTTATCAAATTGACTAATTAGTCGTTCAAATCAGTGTTTTTGGGTTATCGTGGTACAATTTTCATTTCAGCTATCATATCATATCATCGTTGAGTGAGAAATCAATGATATAATAACATAAGATATCACATCTCCATAAATACGCACAAATGCCTACTTGCATACTTTTTACTGTGTAGGGCCTCCTAGAGCCACAAGGATTTGAACATCTCCCTCACTATTGAAATTCAAACTACACATTGAGAATTTTTTTTAATAATATAATTCGCTAATTTTTAAATTCTCATCTCCGTAATATTATGTGAGTTTGTTGTATATTTATATTTTGTAATATTTGGTGTACTTGTATATTTTGCAATTCGTGTGTAATTTCCTATATTTTATTTGGTACGGATGTTATTCAAATATACACTTTATGTTTGGAGATAAATTACACAAGGGCTTGTTTTGCTACACACGTGCATTTTCATATTTTCCATTTATTTACAGCTATCACTGCACGACATCCAAACGCCTGCGGCACAAAACGCATTAAACACGCTTTGTGCATATGTGCGGCGTTTTTGGATCGGCGTGATTGGAGTTGAACGAATGTCCGTGCACGACCTGCCGTATCGCACTAACAACAACATGGAGACATTCCACAGGCAACTGCTGCGAAGTTTCGGCTTGAGTCCCAACGCTTGGGTTTTTATAGGTAAGGGAAATATAATGTGTCTACATTAATGTGTAATGTGTAGTGTAATGTGGTTTGAACAGGGTGGAACGGCGTTCCAGTACTTACTATCATTACGGTAACACGGTTCGGCAGTAATTGTAGCCAACCGGCTTCTACCTTTTGATTCATTTTCCACAAACGTTCAGACATCCGAATTTTATATCCGTCGCGTTTTTTTTTAGCGCAATCGAACAAATGTATGTTATGAAAATGCACTTATATTACTTTGGTCATTGTCTTTTTTTTAATAGAAAGGTAGGTCCGGTTTTGATCAAAGTTTCAGTGACGTTTCGAAAACTATTTCTGAAACATTGTTAATCACTGAAATAATTAAAGATACTAGGTTTCTCGTGAAAATCGCACTTGCACTTGCATGTTCCTCACCTTTGCCTATAGGGTAAAATAACCATTCAACATTTTATTAATTTATTATTTCAATGTAACTACAGTGCAGTTAAAAATATTGGATATAACATGCAACTTTTCAGTACTTTTTTTGTCAATTGCGAACGATTACAGGTATTACTGCATATTCTTCTCAGGCACATTGTATTCTTTTTCGGTTAAATCTTAGTTGCAAAATATGTGACACGGGTGAAGAGGAAGTCGCTTTTGGGACGAACGTACACGAAAAGGGAAAATGAGATTTACTATTGTATACAGCTACACTAAAGCTATTATAATAAATACGGTCGTGAATGACGATTTAAAACCATGTTTTTTTCAGACAAACTTGTCGCCTTGGACGGGGTAGAAACCCGAGAGGCGCTACTGGCCGACAGAGGAGAGGAAATAAGAGGGCGTACTAAAACAAAGTACCTCTTGGTGGACCGCGCCATTCGGGAGGCGAACGCGAGACTGGCAAATGGTAGGTACAACGCCTACCAATTCCTCAACGCCATGTCGCACACATACGACAACCACTTCGGTGACCTGGAGCGCCGGTTTAGAGCCGAAAACCGGCTGGTTCCGGACGTGGCAGTGCCTGATGTGCCAGCCCAACCCGCAGCAGGACCACCTGCAGGACCACCAGCAGGACCACCAGCAGGACCACCAGCAGGACCACCAGCAGGACCACCAGCAGGACCACCAGCAGGACCACCAGAAGGACCACCAGAAGGACCACCAGCAGGACCACCAGAAGGACAACCCGTGGCACGAGCGGCACCGGGGGCATTGTGGTGGCCTTGGGGTGGAAGAGAACAAGAGATGCCGGAAGTTCCCGAAGTTCCCGAAGTTCCCGAACTGCCCGAAGTACCCGAAGTGCCCGAAGTACCGGAGGAGGAGGAGGAGGAGGAAATTGACGTCGTAGGGGGGCTTGACGACGAAAACCTAGGTTTTTTCGAAATGGCTGACTTGTTTGAGCCAATGCCCCCCTTAGAGAACGACGACCCAGTAGGACCTCCTGTTATCGACGAGGTCCCGCCAGCAGCGATCGCCGAGCAGGTGGAAGAGGACCCGGAAGAGGTGCAAGCGGCAAACATGCTAGCTTGCCGCGTTTGTCTCCACAATCCGCGGCGACTACGGTGCATGCCGTGCCGACACTGCGTACTGTGTCGGAATTGCGCGGATATGGTTGCTCTGCACGCAGTCCTCGGGCGCGTCTTGTGCACAGTGTGCAGGCATGTGGTGGACTATTACGACGAGGTGATACTGGCGTAAGACAGACATACTACTACTACTACTACTACTACTACTACTACTACTACTACTACTACTACTACTACTACTACTACTACTACTACTACTACTACTACTACTACTACTACTACTACTACTACTACTACTACTACTACTACTACTACTACTACTACTACTACTACTACTACTACTACTACTACTACTACCACTACTACTACTACTAATACTACTACTACTACTACTACTACTACTACTACTACTACTACTACTACTACTACTACTACTACTACTACTACTGCTACTACGACCACTACCACCACCACCACTGCCACTACCACTACCACTACTACCACTACCACTACCACGACCGCCACCACCATGACCACCACCACGATCGCCGACGCTACGCATGTACTAACATTTAGTGTCTTGTTAGTTTTATTGTTATCTGTGTCTACATGCGTGTATTGATTTTAGTGTGATATGTCTTTTGAGGGGTTGACGACTGTTTTATGTATACTGATTTATGACTTCGAAATCAATTTTTTTTTGGATTTATCGTGATTTTTTCGATTTTATTTGTGTTTGTTCTTATTTTTCATTTCAAATGTTTTTACCAAATTTTTTTTTTATTTTATCTGCTTTGTATTGACTATTTTCCCACACAGTAAATTTATTATTAGTTCTTACTTTGTTACAAAGTTTATGTCAATGATTTTTTTTCTTAATTTGTGTTTTAAAAAGGAAAAAGTTACATGTTGTTTTATTTACCATTTTCATTGTTTTTTTCACATCACGGTTCTTTTTCAATGTAGGTTATTTGTTCTTTTGGACATCTTTTTGCTTTTGGTAATTGTTTTGATTTTTTTGTTACGTTTTTCTAAAATGTACACCGAGTTTTTAGTTTTCAACCCCTCTATGTTTTGTTAATTAGTTTTATCTGTAATAACACGCCTGCACTGGTTGTATTAATTTTGTCATATGTATTTTTAATTTAGTTTAATCTGTATTACTATGCCTCTATTAATTGTATTAATGTTAGTTTCATATGTTTTGTTAGTTTAGTTATTGTATTCATTTAAGTGTCATATGACTTGTTAGTTTAGTCAGGTATTGATTGTATTAATATTAGTTTCATATGTTTTGTTAGTTTAGTTATTGTATTCATTTAAGTGTCGTATGACTTGTTAGTTTAGTCAGGTATTGATTGTATTAATATT